>RXID01014636.1:0-324823 GCA_005019695.1 Trichopus zeylanicus subsp. travancoricus | reverse complement strand
TTTTTGCAAATAACACCCCGAAATTATTCAAATTTACAGAAAAGTTCCCGAAATTTTGATTTTTGCAAATAACTCTCCGAAATTATTCCGAATTACAAAAAAGTCCAGAACTTTCTTATATAACTCTCTTCTTCCTGTAGCCCTAAACGCATATGCGTCGCCGCCGTCATTGTGCTCTGCCGCTACCGCCGTCGGTCCCTGCACAGCTGCTGCCGTCGCTGTCCACTCGTTGCCTTGCGAAATACAGTGAAAGTTTAAAATTTTCAAATTTCAAATTACAAGTTTATTATTTTGTACATTTAAAAATAGACTACCTTCAATATTTTTCTTTATAAATACGTCCAAATTTTATTTATTTTATAAATAAATTTTACAAATAAGTCATCGAAGGTTTCAAAACTTAAAATTTAAAATTACAAGTTTTCATATTGTACATTTACAAATAGACCCCTTCAATATTTTTTTTATAAATAAGTCTATATTTTTAATCATATTTTAAATAAAATTTTATAAAAAAGACATTTGTGTTTTTTATATTTATAATTATAAATTTAATATTTATAAATTAAAGAATAGACCCTCAAATTTTTTTTAAAAAAATAACTGTAAAATTTTTTTTAAACTAATTTTTACTATTTTTTACATTTAAGAATAGACCACCTTTAATATTTTTTTTATAAATACGTCCAAATTTTATTTATTTTATAAATAAATTTTACAAATAAGTCATCAAAAGGTTTCAAAGCTTAAAATTTAAAAATATAAGTTTCATGTTATACATTTACAAAAAGACCCCTTCAATATTTTTTTTATAAATAAGTCTATATTTTTAATCATATTTTAAATAAAATTTTACAAAAAAGACATTAGTGTTTTTATATTTATAATTACCAATTTAATATTTATAAATTACAAAATAGACCCTCAAATTTTTTTAAAACTAATTTTTACATTTTACATTTAAAAATAAACCACCTTTAATATTTTTCTTTATAAATACGTTCAAATTTTATTTATTTTATAAATAAATTTTATAAATAAGTCATCGAAGGTTTCAAAGTTTAAAATTTAAAATTACAAGTTTCATGTTGTACATTTACAAATAGACCCCTTCAATATTTTTTTTATAAATAAGTCTATATTTTTAATCATATTTTAAATAAAATTTTACAAAAAAGACATTAGTGTTTTTTATATTTATAATTATAAATTTAATATTTATAAATTAAAAAATAGACCATTAATTTTTTTTAAAAAAATAACTCTAAATTTTTTTTAAAACTAATTTTTACAAATACACCCCTCGCCGGAGGCCCGACGGCGCGCCGGACGGCCCTTCCGGCACGCGGCCGCGGACGGCCTCCGCACGCGGGAGCGGAGACGGACGCCGAGGCCGTTCCACCCCCGCATGCCTGGGACGGAGGCCGAGGCCGGCGCGCCGGCACGCGGGCGCGGACGGCCAAGGCCAAGGTCGTCCGTCCCCGACACGCGGGCTCGCCCGCCTCTGCCTCCGTCCCCGGCACGCGGGGCCGGAACGGCCTCGGCCTCGGCCTCCGCGTGCGGGCGCGCCGGCCTTGGCCTCCATCCCCGGTACCCGGGGGCGGAACGGCCTCGGCCGTGGCCGTCCTCGCCCGCGCCCGCGTGCGGGTGCGCCGGCTTCGGCCTCCGTCCCCGGCACGCCGGGGCGGAACGGCCTCGGCCGTGGCCGTCCTCGCCCGCGCCCGCGTGCGGGCGCGCCGGCTTCGGCCTCCGTCCCCGGCACGCGGGGGCGGAACGGCCTCGGCCGTGGCCGTCCTCGCCCGCGTTTCGGCGCGCGGGCGCCCCGGCCTCCGCCTCCGCTCCAGCCACCGGCCTCCGCCTCCGCTCCCGCCCGCACGGCCTCCGCCTCCGCTCCCGCTGCCGGCCACCGCCTCCGCTCCCGCGGCCGGCCGGCCGGCCTCCTCCTCCGCTCCCGCCCGCGCGACGGGGTGTTATTTGCAAAAATCCGAATTTCGGGGACTTTTCTGTATATCGGAATAATTTCCGGGGGTTTATTTGCAAAAATTCGAATTTGGAGGACGTTTTTGTAAATCTGAGTTCTTTCGGGGTGTTATTTGTAAAATTCCGAAATCCGGGGGGTTAACTATAAAAAATAAGTTTTTAGGGGTGTATGTGTAAAAATAACGGGGGTAAAATCGGAATTTTTTGGTAAAATTTTGATTAAATAACAATCGGGGGTTATGAGTAAATATGGGCGAATTTGAGGGGTGAGAGTAATTACGGAAATTACGGGGGATTAACCGTAATTAAGGCTAATTACGGGAGGTCACATGTAATTATCCCTTTATTTTACTATTTTTATTGAATAATGTTCTTAACATCCCTTGGTTTATTTACAAAAAACTTGCTGTAAGCCTAAATTTCTAGTGTCTATCTTCTCACTGTGTCGATATTTTATCCAGTCAGTCAAATGTTTTGGTGCATAAAGTATGAATTAAATCCTTCCCATTTAAACTCCAACTCTCTTGGTGCTCTCCATGTTATTTGTTAGTTCTACTCACAATTTTTAGTTTTCCTAATGAGTAGGCTGTGTTTTTTGTATATGGACACTGCATGGAACATCTTACATATGATCAGTTCTTTAATGTTCAGTGTGAGTTCTGTCTTAATATGTTTTGCATTTTGTTCTTTTGATGACTGAAACTTATCAACAAAATTTATGATAATATTGGAGCATGCTTGTCACCTTTAATTTAGAGCCATTCTCGGCTGGAATTCATGGCAACTTTAGCCCAGCGCCAACATAGCCCAGCGCCAACTTTATATATATATATATATATATATATCTATATATAGATTGTTAACTCTGCTTACAATTTGTTTACTTTCTCAAGCACTAGGTTTGGTTTTGTTCTGGATAAGGATTTGAAGAAAGCTACTTCTAATGAGGAAGTGAAGGTTGCACTTGCAGATAATTAGCAGAGAGCGGATTGGTCATGAACTGAGCTTCTTCTACTTTTTTTTTATTGGATTTAATTTCTACTGATTTGGTGATTTTTTCTTATATTTGACGACTGCAGATTGATCTCATGATTTGCATTTTGTTCTTTTGATGACTGAAACTTATCAACAAAATTTATGATAATATTGGAGCATGCTTGTCACCTTTAATTTAGAGCCATTCTCGGCTGGAATTCATGGCAACTTTAGCCCAGCGCTAACATAGCCCAACGCCAACTTTATATATATATATATATATATAGATATAGATATAGATATATATATATATATATATATATATCTATCTATCTATCTATATCTATATATATCTATATATATATCTATATATAGATTGTTAACTCTGCTTACAATTTGTCTACTTTCTCAAGCACTAAGTTTGGTTTTGTTCTGGATGAGGATTTGAAGAAAGCTACTTCTGATGAGGAAGTGAAGGCTGCACTTGCAGATAATTAGCAGAGAGTGGATTGGTCATGAAGTGAGCTTCTTCTACTTTTTTTTTTTATTGGATTTAATTTCTATTGATTTGGTGATTTTTTCTTATATTTGACGACTGCAGATTGATCTCATGTTTTGCATTTTGTTCTTTTGATGACTGAAACTTATCAACAAAATTTATGATAATATTGGAGCATGCTTGTCACCTTTAATTTAGAGCCATTCTCGGCTGGAATATTATATATATATAATATTTAGAGCCATGCACATGTTACAATCATACTAAGCCTATTAAGGACCTATTAGTCCCTAATCTAAGGCATATTATATATATATATATATATATACTAACAAAGGTTTTTAAAATTAGTTTCAAGCGACTCTTACATCATATAACTATAAAAATTAATTTTTATAAAACCCCGCATTGCATACCATAAATTAGAGTTTGTAGATCGAAAATAATAAATTTGTATGCCTCCAATATAGAATAATATTTTAAAAAATAGGAAAACTAAATCTTGCCACTATTATCATCAAAAAATAGCAGATCTTGTATGAACTAAAAATCGCGTAATTGATATCAACATATAAAAGGGATAAAAAATAAAAAGATCAAAACTTGGATCTTTGCGGATTAAAACATAGTGTTAAATTAAATAAGTAAAAGACCTAAAATACCACAATATCTTGTATTACTTCCATTGGTAATAGGTTTGAACTTTAATTACCTACGCAATTAAGCCTAGAACTATGAGTTAATCTATACAGTATAAACTCTAAATTTGACACTAATAAAATTGAGCAAATTTTTAAACAAAATTTTAAATTATTTATGTGCTGTGAACACCCAAAAGTTCTAAGTTCATATACTTTTAATTTCCCATACAAATTAATCAAGCCACAAAACCAAATAAAGATGAATGATATTAATTGCTAAGTTCATGAAATTAGAATTCATTAAGCAGCAAAACCATATGCAGTCGGTGCATTAGGAATTCTCCACATTGGGCGCCACCACTTCTTTTTTTATAAAAACCAGAAGTGGTCCCGCATGAAGAGGTAAGTTAATGGTTACTGAATTCCATGAATGTTGCATGTCATAAAGAATCATTTGACAGCCTCAAATCAGTGGTTGAATGTTACAACCCTCAAATGTGCTTGCCTCCATATCAAAAGTAAAAAATTACTCTTTGAGACTAATAAAAATGCTTCTGACACATCCACCGCTGCCATTATTATGTTCTGTTTATAAGTTCTAGTACAAAAAATGTATATTATGTTCTGTTTATAAGTTTGTCATGTAATTATTCTCATAGTTGAACATCTTACATTCTTGACACCACCGCTGCCATTAACTACGACGATATTGATTTCTTGACACCACCGTAATGCGCTAGCTCATGCATATTTTGTTTTCCCTTCGTTTCCCCTCAGACTCGAAGAAGCGCCCATTGTTTTCTTCCCCCACGCTAATGATTTCCTTTTTCTTTAGGGCCCGATTTGCATGAGGATATATGCTCACAACATCCATATTTGAGTCTCATTAGCGTGCACATCTCTTTTTAGACTCAAAGCATTGCAGCAGCAGCATCGGTAGAGAAAAGAAGAAAAAGATGGTGGGAATGAAGGAGTTCGTGGAGAGGGTTCAGGACCCGGCTGGTATGGTGCTTGTGCAGCTCTTCAATACGGGGATGATGCTGCTCTCCAAGCTTGTCTTGAATCAAGGCATGTTCGTCTTCGCGCTCCTCACGTATCGGCTCCTTATCGGAGCTTGTGCCGTCTTACCGTTCGCCCTGTACTTCGAAAGGTTTGCCTGCATTTTGGTTTTAGATTTTGATGACATTGTTTGTTTTTAATGCGAATTAGGGTTTCATGTAGGGGAATGTGGAGGAAGCTTAGTGGGCTATCGGCGGCATGGATCTTCATCAATGCGCTTCTTGGGTAAGTTGTTCTGCACCGATACTGTTTCTTTTTTATTTGAAATCAGTTTACATAATAGACACAGTAAAACAAAAGAGAAGCACTGTTCACCACCGATTCTGCGTCGTCTATCTTAAAGAGAAGCTGGTGGAAATGATAATACAATTTTTAGTGTACAAGGAAATTAATTGAAGTTAGGGCAACCTTGTTCCAACATTTAAATGGAATAATCAAGATCAGATGATGATGATAATACGGCATATATTAATTATGGTCAAAAGTCTTAAATTTCAATTTACAAAATAAAAAAATCTATTTAATTTTCTGCTGCAGATTCTCACATCGATCACCAAGCATGCAATTTGTGAAAAAGAACTTTAATTGTATCTTATTCCTCTTAAATTTGACAATTTTAATTTGGTCGAGTTTGTCTAATTTTTGAAATTCAGGATCTCAATGGCACTGGGTTTCTACTACTATGGACTGAGGGACACAATAGGGACTTACTCATCCAATTTCCTCAACTTAATCCCAGTTGTCACCTTTGTCATTGCAGTGGTCTTTAGGTGAGTTTTCATAATCCATCTTATTAATCCCATCATACATGTTATCTTATAAACTATAGTAAAAGGTGTGCAGTGCGCTGCACTTTGGTGGTAATACTCAAATGTTTTTCCTTGATAGGTTTGAGAAACTTGGAATAAGAAGTCGAGCAGGAAAAATGAAGATTTTTGGTACATTCTTATGCGCCGGTGGTGCGATGGTGGTGAGCCTTTACAAAGGAAGGGTGTTGGGATCCTTTCGTCACGCTGAGCATCAAAGTATGGCCAACTTGGAGATGAAAAATCAAATGCGTGGCACTTTGTTCTTGGCGGCTAGCTGCTTGAGTTATGCCTTCTAGTTTCTTGCACAAGTAAAACTTTAATTTCTGATATTTTATTTGCAGAAGACATACGAATGATTTCATCGCTTATAATTCATCCAAATAATAACCCAAATTCTCGTTAAATAGAATATTTACTCAATATTGGCCTTTTATATCCAATAATTTTTCATTTTTTTTGTAAATTATTTTTAAATTACAAGTTTGTCTAATTATTAATGTAGGTAAAAATATCTGAAGTTTTTCCCTCAAAGTACTGGACGACAGTGTTTACGTGCATGGTTGGAAGTGTCCAAACAGCTGTGGTAGGCATCATAATAAATAGAGAACAAGCTGCATGGAAGCTTAAAGCAGATTTGCAACTATTAACAATAATATACTCCGTAAGATTTCTATTAGTGTTGGATTTGTTTGCTTAATTATTTTCAAATATGCGTAAATATAGATAATATTCTAATTAACTAGTCTAACTATATTATTTGCAGGGGATGCTAAACTCGGGGGCATCATTTTGTCTGACTGTCTGGGTCATTGCTCATCGAGGGCCAACGTATCCACCCATTTTTTATCCTCTTTCTCAAGTATTTACTACGATTGCTGAATCCGCAGCCTTCGGTCAAGAAATTACACTAGGAAGGTATGTCTTACCGTGCTCGGTAATTTTTTTTTTATATATTTGTCAAGTATATATATATATATATTCTATCTTTTATGATGCAGTTTATTAGGCTTGGTCATGATAATCGGAGGACTCAATGCTTTTCTTTGGGGGAAAAGAAAAGAAACAGTGCAGAAATCCGATGATCAAAATGGAGCCGTACGATCAAAATCCATTGTAATAGACCAGATTGATCCTCAATATAGAGTAACGGGAACCGAAGAAATTACAGAAACCAAGGTGCACAAAGCATTGAGAATATGTGAGGGCAAATTATACCGTATTTTTCATGATAAAGGTTGAAACAATAGAAGTTGATGAAGCCAAATAACAATGCTACTGACTGGGGCGTTTCATTCGATTTCGATTTTAGGAATTATGAAATTAAAGAATTGAGTTATAAGAATGGAAAAAATTAGACAATTTCAGTGTTTGAATGAATATTTACTGTAAGGAATTGGAAATTAGCCAATTCATAAATTCTAAAATTTTATTTTTTTTGACAAATGAAATTGATCAATTTTATTAATTTATTAAATTTTTATGTTTGGTTGACGGAAAAATTAAAAATTAGCATATTATACAAAATAATAATTTATATGTAAATTAATACAGAAACATAATAAACTTAATATAAATTTTGATAATTATATAAATATATGTTAATTAATTATTTTTTAAAATATAATATTATTATTTTCATGTAAAATATTTTTTAATAAAAAGATAGTTTCTTTTTGAAAATATTTTATGTGAAAATAATTAGAAAAGTATAATAATGTTATTATTAAATAATTAAAAAAAATTAAAAATGTTATTATCATTCATGATTTGATTAAATAATTTAAACTGATGTTATATTGGAAATTAATGATTGATATCGCATTAAAAAAAGGATATATAAAACTATCTTCAATCAACGAGATACTTGCAATAACAATAGATCCTCCGATGTAAAGATCCTTGTTTAAATGCAAGATCTATAATATTGTTCACAACAATCAATAAGCCCAAAAGCTTGAATTAAAATCTCTTAATTTTTTTGAACACTCAATTCAAGGAACTTCAAAAGAAAAAACCTTCAACAATCCTTTCAATGAAGATTTGATCAAAAGAAGAGTTTAAACTTCAAAAATAAGAAAAGAGCAACTCTCAATTTTCCTCAACAGCATATAAAATCTGACTCAGCATTTCAGGACAAATTGAACTATGGAAATTCATCATCAATTGCCGCCTCGAAGGAACAGCTACTCCTGAAGTGTTTACAGTATGTCCTCGTCACGGTAGAGGTGGTATCTGGAAAAGCATGCATGGATATTAGCTAGAAGAAAGACCTGAACATCTGAGTGAAACTTATCAAGCAGAACAGCTCTCATAAATTGAAGAGCAAACTGATAGTGCTTCTCCCTGCTGTAAAGAGAAGCTGGTGGAAATGATAATACAATTTTTAGTGTACAAGGGAATTAATTGAAGTTAGGGCAACATTCGCATGTGTTATAAATGAGATTCCAAAAGTTTTAATGTTCAAACTTATAGTTACACTTTCTTTTTCGAAGTCATCGGGAGAAAAGGAAGACAACAAAGAATGCACTGTATTGTGCGTGAGCATACTTAAGCTCTATCAGAAAGTTCTGATTTTGAAAAAAAAACAAAGAAATTCAGCCAGAAACAGGAATGTGAGCTTTTTGATATGTATTTATGAATATTCATAGACTTTTATGGGGTCCCATAGACTCCATTATGTATTTGAGTCAATATGGGCCCACAGATTTCATGCTAAAACCAAAGTCATCTCTGCAACAGTTTAGAAGACAATTCTTAGGCATTTGACATCTATTCATCTTAAACAGCATTTTTATGATGCTTATTGGAATGTCCAAAGCTTGGTTGAACTCCACTGAACATTATGCTGGAAGAGAACATTTAGACATTTCCAAGATTAGTTGTACATCAACTAAATACAATAAATTAAAACTGAGTTAACAGTGATCTCAGATTCTCAGAGTTCTATTAAGTATAATCCATTCCATACTTTTGCATTCTTTCAGCTTTGGAGTAATTGAACTTATTTGGCTATTATTCCATTATTCTGAAACATCTTCACATCAATGGAAAACTCACAGTCATCACTGAACTCTCGAAAGAACAAGCATATCAAATCCCTAATCTGATTTAGTTCAATAAGAATCAGAGAACCGCTGGAAGAACATAATTGACATCGTTATGCAGAAATTACTCTATAACAGATCGATCTCTAGCTAATAAATTGGAAGCTAGTGCTCTATTGAAGACACTTCACATGAAAATGGCATACATTGCCATATGCATTCTAGCACAACCATGCATAGCTAAAAAATCCAACTTAATTGACATCCGACTCTATACCCAAGCCCTATAAAGCATACTCCTTTCAAGCAATTTCTCATATCAAAATATCACACTAGCAAATATTCCACCAAAACGGCCCCTAAGGGAATGGAAAAACATACTCTTTCTCTCCAAGAACGACTTGTGTCCCCTCATACTCGGGCAGAAAGACATGATCCCCTTCCTTCAAAGCAACGGGAACAAGTTTCCCATCTGCGCCGTGCGCACCGGGGCCTACTGCTACAACTTTACCGGAGTTCATCTGCAACAAAAAAAAAAAATTGATCATATTTTTACATCAAAATCTTTTTTTTTAAAAAAAAAGAAAAATTAGGTATTTGAACTCTCAAAACAGAAATCAAGAAAAAAAAAACTCAGATTTGGAGCAAAACAAGGGCCTTGATAGAGTTAACAATGGGTTCAAATTGAAAAAAAGTTAATTTTCTTTCACCTTGTTTGCTTTCTCGGGGAGAAGGATTCCTGCGGTGGTCTTGGAGGGAGGGAGGACCTTCTTAACCAGGATCCTGTTGAAGCTTGGAATGAAGAGCTTCGCCATTGCTGGAGGAAGGAGAAAGGATTAGGGTCTCCGACGGGCGCAGTTGAAGACGAGTTTTTTGGCGCGGTCTCCGACGGACGCAGTCGAGCACGAAGATGAGTTTCTCGGCGCGGTATCCAACGGGCGCGATCAAGCACGAAGACGAGCTTCTCGGTGCAATCTCCGACGGGCGGTGCGGTCTCCGATGGGTGAAATCGAGTACGAAGATGAGCTCGTCGGCGCGGTTTCCGACGGACACAGCCAAGCACGAACGAGGACAATAGGGATAACTGGGAATCCGCTGTAAAAGACTGAAAAAGCTGAAAAAAGCCTCGAAACGGCTGAAAAAGAATGGGAAAATAGAGGGAAGATCTACGCAAATTCCTCCGGAATTGGTGTCTTCCGGATCTTTGACGAGGGAAAAAAATTCAAATTCGGAGCAGTTGGAAATCAGCCAATTTTTTCGATTTCGATTTTAAGAATTGAATCAAACACAAAAAATAAAAAAAATTGACTCTTAATTTCTATCATTCGCCCAATTCCGAGTAATCGGAATCCACAATCGAATTAAACAAGCCCCAAATGACAATGACGAACTTCATGACTCCCTTGCCACCCACACAAAATCATTCTCATAGATCCAGTGACACATCTCAATTTCCCCGACCGGTGCCCCGGCGCCAGGAAAGCCTCATGGCTGGCGCTCTACGCCGCCGTGTCGGAGTGGCACATCACCACTAACTAATCTTGGATATTGCAGCAGTCTTACTATTATAATTTGTGAAATACTACAGGAGCTTTATTCATATGAAGTGATGGAAATTTGAAATGCAAACCCATGCAAGAAAATGCAACTAAATGTCAATGAATGATGTTTACCATACAAAAACCTTGTATCTTCAAAGATTAAGGTTACTTATTAAGAAGTGAAGGGTTCTAAGGACTCATGGGCTGGAATTCTTGGCAGCTGCATTGAATGTCTTTCTGAGGCTATTGACTTGGAAGTTATTTGCAAGCTTCCTTCTTACCCATAATACAATGTCCTATTTGGATTTTCTTTTTTATGTGGTTGACGTTCACTTCTGATCAAGCAAAAAAATGTATCAATCAATCCTTCTAGTTGATTCTTCCAATTGCCATCACTTGGCCATTGCATACTGCTTGCATGCCTATTGCATTCAGGAGGCCAATGAAGTTTTTGAGGTGATTTAAATCATGCTCACCATATGTCAAATGCCAGTGATCTTTCAATTCTTTTTTCATACTTGATCATAGAGCTGCTTTTGCAAAGGAATCAACATCTCCTTAGTTTCTATCTTTAATTTTGTCTGGTGCACAGGTGATTGCTACTATATATGCTGCATCTTAGATGTGCATCTTACCAATTATCTATTGAACAAGTCAAATTACTTGCGATATGTGGTCCACATTATCAAAGGAATTAGTCAGTCATTCAAAGTTAGCAGATTCTATGGCTGATTTTATACCAAAGTTAGCAGATTTTATGGCTAATTTTATACCAAAGTTAGCAGATTCTATGGCTGATTTTATATCCGTAATTATGATTGTAAATTCTCTATATTTTCCTTATTTAGAATATGCCTTATTTTCTTCAGTTTGTATTCATTATATAAGGGGCATTCTTCTCCAAGGAGGACATCAGTTTTTTTGCTCAAAACTTTTTAAGATTATCATGGTATCAGAGTTTGAGTTCTGAATTCTCCTGTGTCTCTTCCTCTCAGTCCTAGTTCAGTTCCTTATTCTTAGTTATTTTGATCAAATTATCTCAGCCTCATGTCTTCAGATAAGCATGAATTCTTGATTTGTTTTAATGGCAAAAACTACTCAGCCTGGACATTTCACTTCAAGATATTTGTCAAAGGCTAAGATCTATGGGGTCATATTGATGGCAGCAAACCTGTACCTGACAAAGACAAAGACAAGGATGAGCACTCCAAGTGAGAAGTTAAGGATGCTCAAATCATGACATGAATTCTAGGATATGTAGAATCCAACATCATCTTGAATCTTCGACCCTTTAAAACCGCAGCTGAAATTCGCTTTTGTTATTAAATATAAGTCTAACCAACAAAATAAAGTAGCCAATGCAAGAAGTAAACATGCCTTTTTACTAGCCATAATGAGTATTAAGGTGGTGAGATTTGATTACTTGAAGGATACTTATACTACGGATGAGGATTTTAGCGATATATGAATATGATGCAATAACAAAGAGTTTATTGCTGATTTTCTTATTCGAGATGAGTTTCTATTTAGAAATATACAGTTATGCATCCCTCGTTCTTTTTTACGTGAATACTTAATTCGAGAATTGCATGTTGGAGTTTTAAGGGGTCACGTTGATCGTGATAAGATCATCAGTTTGGTGGAGGAGAAATTTTATTGGTTTTAGTTAAAACACGACAGGATGTTTCATTCAGCATTGTCCAATTTGTTAGAAAGCAAAAGGGCAAGCTCAAAATACTGATCTCTATACACTTTTACCTATTTTCGAGAGGATTTAGTAAGACTTGACTATAGATTTTGTTCTTGGTCTCCCAAGAACTTAATGTGGTGTTGATTTAGTCCTTGTTGTCGTTAATCGTTTTTTCAAAATGATGCACTTTTTTTCTAAGCAGATCTCATATGCTAATTATGTGGCTAATTTATTTTTTCGAGAGATTGTTTACCTACATGGTGTTCCTCGTTCTTTACTTCAAATAGAGACGTGAAATTTTTAAGTCATTTTTGGAGGATTTTGTAAAAATTATTTGATACTTTTTTGAAGTATGACAGTACAAGTCATTTACAAACGGATGGACAAATCGAAGTGGTTAATCACACTCTTGGTAACATGATTCGATTAGTTAGTGGAGGCAAGCCAAAACAATGGGATGTTGCCCTTTCCCAAATTGAGTTTACTTTCAATAGTATGCCCAATCGTTCTGTCAAGAAGACTTCTTTTGAAATTACCTACACTAATATTCCGAAATATACAGTTGATTTAATTTGTCTTCCTCCTCCCAATAATAATCTCAACGTTGAAGAATTTGTTGGGCGCATTCAACAGATTCATCAAGAAGTCAAGAAGAATTTAGAGAATGATAATTTTTATTATAAGGCCATTGCAAATCAATGTAGGTGTTTTAAGCTATTCAATGAAGGTGATTTGGCAATAGTTCACCTACGCAATCATTGTTTTCCAACTGATACTTATAGCAAACTTAAAGACAAGAAGATTGAGACTTTTTGTGGCTTACAAAAAGATTAGTGATAATGCCTATATGATTGACCTTTCTGTTGATATGAGCATCTTCAATATTTTCAACGTCGCTGGAATTTTAGTGCTTACTAACAAGTTCTCCTTATAGCCAACAAACTCAAGGATGAGTTTTCTCCAAGAAGAAAGAATTGATGCAGCACATCAACACTAGTTCACTACTCTAAGCTATCTTAAAATTATTCTTAGGTACCTAATAATTACTCTCTTTAATTTTTAATCTTATTATTTCTTTTATTAGGCCTTGCAAACCCTATTTAAAAACCTATTATCATGAATAGTGGATTATAATACAATATAATTATTCTTGTAAAATTCACTTAACCCATGAATCTATACAAATTTCCTATTTGGTTCTAGAACAGCTCTTGTTGCACCACATGGATTTTCTTCCATATGACTTGAATGTGATGGAATCTAAATTCATCATGGACCAGAAGAGATGTTGGAACTCTGAAAATTAGATCCTTGAAAACCTTTTAGAAATTTTTTGTTTAATTTTTCTTTTTATATATCCTATTTAAAGTTATAACTAGCAGAAGGATTCCTTATATCCATGCAAACCTAATTTCAATCCAAAAGATGAGTTTGGTTTTTTCATTGAGTTATTTTGATAATTCCAAGCTTCATCTTCAAGCACTAAAGCATTAGATTGGTTGTGGTAAAAGGATATAATATAGTAAGCCACTGAATCCAGTTCTTGAGTCAACATTAGAACACAATAGGCTTTTCTATAAACAAATAACTTTTCCTTCTTTATTTGACACTTTCTACTCATAGGGAAAAATTGATATTTTCTTTTCTTTTTAATTGATTTTTCTCCTTTTCCTCTAGGTTGTACTTTCTTTTCTTCTTTTTTTGTGCAATTGTTATAATAGCCCTAGTATTGTCATGGCTTCCCCCAAGGCTCTAATTGAATGATCATTAGAGGTAACTGTGCATCTCATGCAGGGACAAGCTGGGAAGGCTCCAAGTATTGAAGAACTGGTTTCGACCTTGCAGAATCATAATTTGTTCCTGTACTTTGGCCATGGAAGTGGTATGGTGACATGATCTGCATTTGTCTGACATTGCAGTTGCTGTTGCCAATTTTTTTCTTTTTTCTTTTTGCAACACTGTTGTAACTTTATTTGTTTTCTAGTGTGCCTTCTCTGGAATTACTAGTTAAGAACAAGGTTTGCAGGAACACAACATATCTCAGGGCATAAAATTCCTCTTGTAAATATTCTGGGATTTTGATGTAGAAGTTTCTTGTGGATTTGTGTTTTCATGATGTGTTAATTTTCTCTGGGGGTAAATTATTATGTGGCTTATTTTTGCATTGTCTTTGTTTTGAATGATTTCCTACTATGGTTTGAGTCACCATCATGGAGCAATATGTGTTTAATCCATTGACTTAGCTTATGGAAATTTTTGGCATCCTTTGATTTGATTTGTAGTGCAATCAAATTTTTCAGTTGCTCGTATGTGCTTAATGATCAAGATGTTGTAGAACATAAATAGGCATAAAACTAATTCTGGGGCATAATATTTGCCGATCAATAGGTCACTTGCACGGAAAGCGATCATGGATTTGATGGCAAGGGGTTCAACTCGAATGGTGTCTGTGCATGCTAGTCAGCAAATCTACACCAGAGCTACCAATACTTAGAGAATGCAACTTGTATTAGTATCTAGGATCAAATATGCCTATTTCTTGGCTTAATAATGCTTATTTTGAGGAAATTACAAAAGGTTTGTTCTACTAGTTTTTAGCAAAGAATCCATTTTGACACAAGTAATGCTTAATATTCATTGTCTTTGAACATCTATTGAGATGCAACATTGGTTATCTTGTGGAATAGTTATTTAAGTTTTGGTCTAAAATATTGTCTGGACAACAAAGATGATGGTTTTGGCTGGACTATGGTCATTTTTTTTGTACGGGCGCGTCTTGAAGGACTTAGTATTTTTTGGATATGTTGTGTATGTTAATGCAAAGATGATCTAATGTCATTGAATGTGATGCAAAGAGGATCTCTTTGGATATGTTGTTTGTAACTTTGCCAATTAAAACAAATGCCCTTATATTTATAAGGGTATTTACTTACAATTTCTTAAAATTTATTTTATTTATCAAAATTTTTTCGTGATTTCAGTATTTACTGACATATTTTTTAAAAAATTATTATCTATAATTTCTTATTATTATTTAATCAAATTTTTTTAAAAAAATTCACTTTTACCCTCAATAATTTTACAACTAAAGTCTTGAAATTTTTATTATTTATTTTTGTATATAATTTTTTAAAAAACTTATTATAAGTTAATCTCCCCAATAACTACTCCTCTCTTTCAGCCTCCAACCAAATCCTCTAACCTCCAATAACTACTCCTCTCTTTCAGCCTTCAACCAATAACTACTCTCCTGCGCTCTCGCGCTGTCACTCCCTAAAGTTGTTGCAACCTCGCACTCGCGCAGTCCTGTATCGCCATTCTTTGTTGTTGTGGCGCCTTTGAGCGATGCCCATTTTGTGTCGCCTGTGCACCACCACCCCACCTCCCTCGAACAAGCTTTGTATTCCAATCAATGGGCAAGATTAGCACAGGAAGCACCCTACCAACGTTGCCAGCGATAGTTCTTATACAACGAAAGATTTGCCAAAAGGAAGGGAAAAGATATCTAAATATGTTTGATTGAAGGTTTTGCATCAAGCTGAAACACCGAAGTCCAAAAAAAGAGTGGTGCCGATGAGAGTTCTTTTTGTTAGATATAATTTTTTTTTTTGTTAATATGAAATGAGTTTTTCTTTATCTGTTTCCCTAAATATAAGTTTTAGTTGTTTTTTTGATGAAAGTAAATCCAGTTAATTGATGAAATTGAGTTTTTTTATTGTGCTCTGCGATTCTTTCTGCTTGTCTCACAAGGAATCAACAGAGAATTTCAATTGATCCCTCGATATATCAAATTGAATTAGCATAGAGTCTAATTATCGATGCGGGTTAGCTTTTAGAGAGAAATTTTCAAGAATTCTTAATTAATATGATTTCTCAATTTTGGATTAAATTTGAACTAGTTTTTTATTTTGTTTGTTTATTTGTGTTCTATTCATATTATTATATATTTTACAAATGTCTGATTTAGATAATTTAGTAAGACTAGTGTTTTGTTATGAAAGATATTTGAAGAAAATTAAACATATTCGAGTATTTATAGGTGACTTGATATGTGAGTATTTGTTAATTTTATAAATTTTTATATTTATTTTCATCCTTATCTACAAATGTACTACATATTATCACTACTATTTTGGATGTAAGTATTATAATGTATGTATTATGATGTTTAGTATCAGAACATGCTATATCCATATGATTGATTATGTGTCTTTTAATTTGCATATATTAATTATGATGTTATTTTAGGAAATACTTAATTTTTCATGTTAATTTTGAAACAAATTTATATCAAAATTTAAACTTATCTATAAATAAAAATATTTGACAGGTCTATTTGTAAACGTACAAATATTAAATTTGTAATTTAAAATTTATAATTTTAAAACCTTCCATGTCTTTTTTTGTAAAAATTTATTAAAAAACGATAAAATTTAGACTTATTTATAAATAAAAATATTTGAGGGATCTATTTGTGAATATATAAATATTAAATTTATAATTTATAATTTTGGCTTTTAAAACCTTCAAAGCCTTTTTTAAAAAAAATTATTAAAAAATAATAAATTTAGACTTATTTATAAATGAAAATATTTAAATTGTCTATTTTATGCGACTTCATCCCTGTTTTTCAAACAAGGGGTATCAATATTTGATATCCTCTGCACAAAAAATAAGAAATCCACTATTTTTTAAAGAAGGAATTATCAATACCTGATATTGTCAACAGATCAACTGCATTGCACCCAAAATAAGAGAAATTAGTTATGTCTTCGAGGCATGTTATAGAAAATCTACATAAGGACAAAATACTTCAATAAAGAAAGTCAGACAACAATAAAAGCATGGATAACAAACCAAGAGGATCCCAAATACACAGCAAAACATCAAATATTGGAGCTCTCACTTACAAAATGATATGAAGATTGCTCTTACAATGAATGTGCACTGGAACTAAAACCTGTGATTTTGGCTGTTAAACTTCGCAACAAAAGTGAGCACCTAATGAAGGAAATTATGGACCGCAAAAGTTCAATCAAATCAAAGGTCAAATAATCTAAAATAGTAAGTTGTCTTTCAAAATTTTCAGGTGGGCTCTGATGCAACTAAATATAAATAGCTAAAATAGGAATGTTGACAATTATCATCCTGAAATCTTTGGTTGTAACATATAAATCCTGACTTCCAACCCATGTTTTATTTAAGCTCCTCAAGTAAACTTAACCATAAAAGCGAAAATTCTAGGAGAACATCTTCACTTGCCCCAATACCAATAGACCCTTCTATTTTCAAATAATTGCTGAAACACACTAACAACAAAAACCCAAATCATAATTCACCTAATAAATCTACCAGAATTGGATTCTGCTTGAGTAACTCTAGCATCTTCCATAAACAGGAGATCAACAAGAGGGGAATATGTGAAAAAAGTCAAATGGGGGAGTGGGAGCAGAAACACAAGTATCAGACAAATTATATCCTAAAGTTTCAAAAACAAGGTGACAAAGATACAGAAGACATATAGAATACTCAAAGTGCAGATATTTACTGAGTCAATATATATTCACTTTAAGATATGCCTCCATAAGGTTGGTTCTTAACCAAATAATTAATTAACTAATAACAAATTGATGAATGATCAAAATTTAAAATAATTGACTAAAAACTTATGAATAACTATCACAAAAAATGTTGAAAGTTTTGGACATGAGCATTTTTTTTGTTTACAAAATGCTTGTCTGAGCAGCAACTTTAACCCAGATATTGATAAACCCATGACATTGTTTTCTAATATTTCCCATGAACAAGCCCACCAAACCACGAGGGTTTTCCATATCCAGGTTTTTGACATCTACCTTTAACATCTTCATAAAAGTGATATTTAAAGATAAAATGTTCGTTTAGACATCCACATGTAGGTTAACAACAACCAAGTAAGCACCAAAAAAGGTACAAGTGGTGTTTAGATAATTTCAAAACTTGGAGTCCAGAATTGACCAACTCCACAATTTCATGAAATTAGTCAAATTGGTAGAATTTGTGGAATGGAAAATTTTCTCAATTCTGACATTTGAAAGTGAAATTGGTTGGATTTGAAAACTTATAAATTAGATTATAGAAAATATGTAATTAAGTTAATAATAATTATTTTGATTGAAAAAATTAAAGTTAAACACATGAATCAATTTCAACATATTAAAATTAATTTCACACAAGTATACACTCAACAACAATTAATGTGTGGGTCCCACCAATTTCGGGTGGAATTGGTAAATTTTGCTCCATCCAATTCAGAGTTCAAATCTAGAATTGGGTGGGAATTAGGAATTGCACATTTCCACCCATTCTGAAAAATTGACTTTCCGAACACCAAAGTTGATGGAGTTAAGGTCTCAATTTAACCACCTTCATCAATTATGGTGATATTGAAACACACCATAGCGTGCATATGACAATTGCATAAATAAGAAGTTAAAAAATATTTAATTACTCTTAGAAAGAGAATCTTATCATAAATAACCAACCAAAATTATCAAAACATACAAGCACTACATTGAGGAATCAAAAGCATTTAATAAATGTAGGTTACTGAAAATCAAATCAAATTGAATCACTCAATCAATCTCAAATATATATCTTAAAACTATCAAATATTTATAAAGGGTCAATTGTATATGGCTTCTTAAAATCTTCATAAGTTATATATTTCTCTTTCGAATTTCAAAAATTACATATTTCTCTTTAGATTATTAGATATATTGTAAAACCCTTTTCGACCGTATATTTTCCTTTAAAATTATGAATATTTGAATAATATTCTATTTGACACTGTTTAGAATAAAGTAAAAAGACAAAAATATCACATACCTTATTAGAACCGATTGAATTTTTTGCAAAGACATGATTGTTTATATATTTATTTATAAATATAATTATTTCATAAGAAATTTTTTTTAATGTTATTTTTTAAAAAATATGTGTCCTAAATTTGATTCGGATAATTCATATATTTCCTTTATATCAGCCTCCAAATTCACAATAATCTTTTACTAAGTTATCATCTAAAAAAAATAAGCTTTCATATATACTTCTATCATTTTTGTCATTCAAATAATAAACCCAAATTTACACACATTTTATCTTTTTTTAATGAGATTTGAAAGAATATGTATATATTAATTTTTGTTATTTAGATGACAAAAATGGTAAAAATACGCAAAAATTTGTTTTGCTTTTTGGATAACAACTTAATAAAAAAATATTATGAATTTAGGGATCAATTTAAATCAGATTTATGACTGATATAAATCAAATTTAGGACTCATATTTTTTATAAAAAATATATAAAAACTTCTTATGAAATTATTATAATTACAAATAACTCCAAAAAGTCTTATTATTATAAAAAAAAACTCTATCACCTCTAATAAGAAAAGGAATATTTTTGTCTTTTTATTTCATTCTTAATAAATATTCTCTGAATATTCTTAATTTTAACAATAAATATATACCTGAAGAGATTTTTATAACATATCTAATAATCTAAAAAAATACATATAATTTTTGAAGTTTGAAGAAGAAAAATGCAATTTATAAAAATTTCAAGAAACTATATACAATCGACTCATAAATTATCTTCGTCTAAAGACCCCAATATCAATGCTATGGAAATAAATATGAACACACAACAAACCAAATTCCAACAGGACAAGCAAAACACGCTCACTAATATTGGCAACTTAAGTGGTAGCAATTCAACAATATCTCTCCCTTCCCTGATATTTAGTTTCCCATACCAATAGTATCCAACTGCTCTGGTGCATAATTAGAAGAAGCAGATGGCAGACACTAAACTCTAAACCCTCTCTTTTTCCTTTGATCAAACAAAAGAACTTCATGGAAAACCAAGCATAATTGAATCACCTCTTTTTCCAATCTCAAAACAGCCATAAAGGCCTCTTGCGGAACTTCCATTTTGCCTATGGCTTTCATCCCCTTCTTTTCTTCAGCCTGTCCGTAAAGCATCAACCATTGGAGGCTCTCCATTTCTCAAAGCCATAGGCAGAGTCATCGGAACCAAGACATGTTTCTCAAGTTTTAACTACTAAATGAATTGAAAACTAAAAATAACTATTTTTTTAGGTTCACATGGCATTTTGTTTCTTCACACACAGGGTGTGGGCCCAAAGCATGTGAGCCATTGGCACGTATCAACTTTTAAATTTTATGCTTAGCTGAAAAATATGGAACGGAAACACAATTGCATCCATGAAAAAAACAAGGATTAGGTTAGATCATTTCATATAACAAAAAGTATAACACAATTATTTGTTGATTACAAGAAATAATTTCATGCATAATATGCTATTGATTTGAATTAAACCCTCATTAATAATAGAATTGACACTGAAAATCAATATAAATTCACAAAGACACTAGGAGATTTGAAACTATATTTTGAGTTAAGATTCAACAAGATAAGCCCAAAATAATTTTGGGTCAGGGCTGAGCTTTCACAAATTTGAGGCTAATAAGCATTCTGACATTCTCTGATAGACATATTATTCTATCTTTGGAAGAGTGATTCTTATCATCTATATAAGGTCTTTAAGGAAAGAGACCCTGTAATGATTTATCTCTATTAGGGATGATTTTCAACTGTAAGCTGGTTGGCACAAGTGTACCATTAACCAAAGGAGAAGTCTCAGCGATAACAATTTAATGTGCACTTCCCACATAGCAATATATATTGTACTTTTGTTGAATTTCAAATCAAGAATTAGATAAAAGTGTTTTTCTTAATAGCTGCAAACCAGTAAGGACAAACACTAAAAATAAAAGTATGCTAAGGAAACATGAATTAGAAATGAATAATAAAGAGTCTAAATCAGAAGCCATGAAAATTTATGGAGTACCTATCAAATATAAGTGCCCTTAGTGGATTCCCAGCAGTACCCTTAGGGGAAGAGATTCTTTTGATAGTGGCATTTAGAATACCTATGTCCTCCTGCAAGAGAGACCAAACAACCAAAAGCTCCCTCGTGTTACATTCTTAATTCTTGGCGTATAAAAAGGTCTACACTTGGTAAGACATAAAAATTGCCAGTCATAGCTTAAAAGGTCTAAAAAAAGACAAACCTTAGCAGAACATTGTATTACATCCCTACAATCTAATCCAATGATCTGCACAAAAGACCAGAAATCAGACCATCAAGACACAAAGAAAAACAAAACATTGTATGGTTAATAATTTATACAACTGTAAAAATGTTATCATCAATAGCCACCTAGCACAATCTAAAGGGCCTTTCAAATCTTTGGAGTATGCCTTAAAATAATATCTAAGGTCATAGAAGGAAAAAGTACAATAGAGCAACTTCAACCAAAATTAACACCAAAAATTATATCAACTTCATTGCTTTGCCACTTATATTTCTCATTTACAGAGCAATATTCATCTATAAGTGGATACCTTATGAACATTACCCAGTATTCTAATGATACCTTAAAAAGCAAAATCATTTACGTTGTTTGGAGTTTGGACCTACCCTATCCTAGGCAGACCACAAGGCAACAAAGTATCCTCTAACAGAGAGGTCCAGAAAGTTGAAGTTACACTAATGTACAGTTTCCATGCAAATAATATACTGTTATGAGGTGTATGTTTAGAAAAATCTTTCTAAACATTGCAGTTTGATAACTTAATAGATTATAGAATTTGGTTAGCAAAGAAAACTTCTTATAACAAAAAATTTCACCATAATTATGCATACAAAAACAACAAAGTAGGTCCTAGATATCAGATAGCTCTGATGAGGAACAGGTGAAACTAAGCTTTACCCACCAAAAATGGGCTCAATCAAGGATTGTCAACCCACTATCACATAGAAAACAATTTGACCTTTAGAACAATAAAATATTTGTCATTTTAAGCATTAAAACAAAGTGATCCTTCTCAAACATCTTCAATCTCTTTGGAAATACGATTTGGTTCAGCACCAGGCAGATCAATTCTGTTTAACACCTAAGAAGAAAGAAATATGTGAATTTGAATACATGGTATAATGGTACCAAAATAAGCCAAAAATAGCATTTCACACAATCAACATATTAGTAGTGAAACAAGCAAGGAAAGAATTAGCACAACATAGTATAAGATAAGTACATGGAATTTTCCAATAGTTCACTTGAAACTATATAAAAATTTTGATCATCAGTGTCATGATGAGCTTCTGCAACTGAATGGCATTGAGATAAAGATAATGGTTATGTAAACTAATTTAGAAAACCAGCATCAATATCATGCTCAATGTCTCAATTGCAAATTTACAATTAAGTCTTGACAGATTGTTTGCCACAGAATGACTTGGTTTCATAATCATATTTAATCACTTGAGATGCTTTCAGTTATCAACTTTTTGCGGTCCAAACTTTTCTTGCAGGAGATCTTATGTTCAAATTATAAGATCATGTCCTGAAATTCTTTCCAATAAATACTTCTTCTTCTCATTCTACAACTGTCATTTTTAATTTTTAACAAAAAGCAAGCTTTCAAATTATAAGTTCATGCCTGATTTATTTCCAGCACATAGTATTCTCCTTGCATTCTGTTATTCTTTTTTTTCTCATTTATTCATTTAAACAGATCATTATCCATTGACACTTGTATGAATTGCTTCATGATTCCTACTGCTCCAAAACTTAATACTCTATTATCCAATGTTCTTGAACATGTGAAAACATTTTGACTTTTTGCTCAATATACAAAACAGCTGCACTTAAAAAATTATGTGGTGTCCAAATCAAATTTTCATTTATTCAAAAACGTGGTATTTTTCATATGAAGAATGGCTTTATGATGCATCCTCTAGAAAAATTTCTCTTTAGGAAAATAATGTAGTATCAATCATCTAATCTTTTATCATGGAAATGTCTCACAAAATATACAGAACCCGAAATCAATACTGTAATTAAGCAATTTGCATTTTCTTTGGTTAAATTCTAATTTCTCACTTCCACTTTGACTGTTCTAGTAATTGGCAAAAGCAAAACTTCACTGTTCTAGCATTAATTGGTTCATATCAGATCCAAACCTCATGGTCTGACTCTGTCTTTATCAAAAAAAGGATCCATTTTTCTTTATTGTCTTCAAAATTATATCTTTAAAAGTATAACCAATAGAATGGCCTTGGTGTTCCCAAAAGGCTCTATTGTGTAAATATTTATAAAATATAATAAGCATTTAGACATGAGCCTACACACTAAGAATAAGCATATATTAATGATATTAATATCTTACTCCACATGCATTGCACATGCTTAATGTTTGGAAGCAAGGAACTATTTGCAAACCAATTCACAAACCCAAAAGAAACAAATTGGATAAAACAAAATATATAAGGGTCTATATCATAGGAATGCTCAAGCCCTTACAGGGATTACTTCTAGGTCATTCTGTAATGTCGGATAAACATTTGGCAATGTCTGAGCTTCCACCCCCTGATTCACAATTCAATAAACACTATATATATATTTATGTGAAATCCGTGATTGCTAAAAACTATACTAACAATCTTCATATTTAAACTTTTAAAAGAGACAATCCAAGAATCAGAGATGTTCATGAAATTAGGAACTTCGAGTACATGCACAATTTTTCAGGATTTCATAAAGTCTATATGCAAAAAACAAAAACAAAACAGATGTTGAATGGAGATTATCTAATAATTTTAAAAAATCAGGATAATGACTTTAAAATTGTGCCCACTACTGTTTTGATACTCACATAACCCTAACAATGAGTGAGTGGTGTCAATCATGGAGCTAAGAGGGAAAAATGAATAAAGCTTATGATGAAGAAACATAAAAAATACTTCACCATCTCAATAATTCCAAGCCAGGGAAAAAAAGGCAAGAACTGTTGGAAGACAATAAATTACTCTAAAGATAATCAGAATCCAATCAGAATTTACAAAAAACATTTGTTCTCCTGTTCTTAATTATATTAGTTGAGTACTCTTTTAACAATAAAGTGATCCAAAGATTATCAGAATCCAATCAAATTTTTATCAAAACTACCTGTTCTCTTTTTCTTTTTTATATTAATTGGGTATTCTTTCAATATGGTTCTTTATGTATTTAGATTTCTTCATATAAATTAATAGGGATTTTTACAGATACACCCATAAAAATCACTGAATTAGCATCAAAGCCCCTCTAAACTTACTAATTATGTCTGTAACCCTTTAAATAGGTTTTTTTGCGCTAGACCCCTGCCATTTGATTGCATTTGCTCCCGTCTAAACAACTAAAAGGCACAACTCATGCTGTGAAATATCTATTTTGCCCTTGTTACTTTATAATATTGCAACCACCAAAAAATTTCTAGAATGATATTGCATTTGATCTTAAAACAAGAGAATGTGCTTAAAATATCTACAGCTCACACCGAAAGAATGGTGAATGATTTGATATGAATTATATAGCAATACATGTTAGTGGTCATCTAATTAGCGAGAACAAAAAAAAAATTACCTGTATAGGCTCAATTAGCAGAGCCAGAGATGTCATAAAAGAAAAGAACTCAGACATCTCAAAAGAGTTTCCTAAAATTGCCAATGCAGAACCACAAAGAACAAGCAACCCTCCCACATAAATGATTTGTGTGATCTAAGGAATAAATGCTTTCATCTTCTTCTTTTGTAAACGTCCTATGAGATCATCATGTGCAAGCTTTTGGAATCGCGAGCTTTCAATTACACCTCCATTGTTAGCTTTTATTTGAGGGAAACACCTAAACCATTAAATTATAAACCTCAATGAAACCCTGTTAACAGTTAATCAAATGACACCAATATAGACTTGTATCAAAATTTAAACATGTTTCTAATTTAAAAGAGAACCTCATTTAGGTATGCTGCAAGCCTTGCACCACTTTCTTGAGCCTTGCTTGATATCTTGTGGAGCCTATTACCAAAAAATGTCATCATCAGGAACATGCATGCAATAACCTACAAATATTAAGAGTCAGTTACTAACTTTAAAATCACAATACAGGTAGTGTAAAGTCTGTTTGAATGAGCTCACCAATGCTGATAACACTGAAAGCATTGGACTAATCACAACAATTTGAGAAATCATTGCCAATAACTGCATAGTATTTGGTACTGTATTCTGCACCCAAAACCTAAATAAAATCACATCATCTTTGCATGTAAAACAATTTAGAGTTACTTTCTATACTCAAAGAAAAAAAGGGGAAAAAAACAAAGCTTCCTTATGACATTATAACTTCATTGAGCCTATTGTTTGCAAATCATGTCCAGTTGCTTGCAGAAATGATTTCAGCTGCTAGTTTTCACAATGAATGTTTATTCACCAACATTCACACAATGACGCTCTTTTACATCACAAAAAACTAGAATATACTGTTTCCATGTTAATGAATTTTTTAGAACAAAATCAAGGTCCTGAAAACTGTAAAACACAATATTATCTACCAAACAAAAATAAAGAATATATACAATACTTCCTACCCAAATAAAAATAATATAATAATAATAATAATGAGTCAGAATTCAAGAAATGGAGAAACAGGTCGAAACTGTAAAACTGTAAAAAAAAAAAGAGATATTATACACTCAAACGAGCACAGACAATATCCACCATCAAATGAGCTATGATTTGAGTGAGTTGAATTTGTCAACCAATTAAAAGACTAGAATGCAAATATTCAAGTTTGTTTCCTAACCTAGATACTGCAAGGAGTTTCTAAGTTTAAAAATCTTCAAAACCTTAAAAAGGTGGACTAAATTATAGACTATGTATATTTTCCTTTGGGATGGCGGGGTTCTCTACTTACGTCTTCTAAAATCTAGTAGACCACATTTAGTTTTGTTTCCTATTGTACAGGAAGCTGACTACATGCAATTAGATACCTAAATCCAATGGATATTTCTAAAAGAACCAATTGAATCCATATACTTTTGAGAAAAAGCAATGTCAATTAGATGTTAAAACAGTTCTTTAAGAACTTCATGTAAACTATTCAAGAATACAATGAAAAATTATTGGCATTTATGTTTTGAGACTAAGACTTGAATCTCAAAGAAAAAATAATTTTCCATTAGAATAGCTAATGCTTATGGTTGAAACTAGAATTTTTGTCACAAATTTACTTAAAACTACCAAAAAAGGCTTGGGACACAAGTACCTGCATAAAATTTTCATCCAATGCAGTTCCATGACTGTTTTATCAAATTGAACATTTTGCTAATACATGTGATTGTTTGGTGTTGGTTGTTTTTGTGAGAATAGGAGCAGCATGAAAATGAAAAGCATTAGTACTAGATAATCTTAGATCCCCTGATGATTGTCTAATACAACAGAATTTTCGTAGCTCATGTTTTTTCTACTGTTCAACAGGTTCAAAAATCTTGACATAGGTTGTTTCAGTATCATTATTTTTGGGTTCTAATATTGTGTTTTTTTGGACCACGAGCTTCTGCTCTTCCAGTGTTTCTGCTAAGTTTCTTCAAGTACATGACCATCTTTTAACATCCATAACACCAAATATTTCTCATCTCTTGACGACATTATTCCTAACCTCTTTCTAAGCAGCCATTGTTTTCAATTAAAAGCATAAATACATTCACAAAAATACTCTTTAGGTTAGATATCAACAATTGTATGTTCAATCTAAGAAGTTGTGATTTTCATTTCTTATGCAATATTCAATAACTGAAACTGTCATACACCAGACATCAAGAATTGCAGTCACCTTAGTTTGTGATTTCTTTGACATTGTAGTTTGGGCACAAGATGCCTCTGCTGAATCATTTCCACATCTGTGATTACTAAAGAATGATTCAGCAAAGTATTCTTTAGGATATAGTATGAAAACTTTTTAAATTCTTATTGTTATATAGATAAGTGAATTACTTCTCTCTTGCAATTATTCTATATTTTTATCCCATAAATTGCAGCATTTGTCTTGTGGACTAATTGTCTGAAGTGTATTTTACTCATGCATAGTATGTCACAATTGCAGTATTAGCTTCATTACCACATTTACTGGGCTTCTTATAATAAATTATGCATTTAAAGTGGCAAAAGTAATATGTCCAACTTTCCAGGGCAATTACCAAATGAAAAATGTCCATTGTTCAAAAAAGTAATAATAAGGAGCACAATAGTGAGATATAATGGAAGAAATTGAACAACAAATCCAAGCAGTAAAAATTACAACACATATGGACTTACATTCAAGAGAACATGGACACCGTCCGCCACAACCAACGCCTCAGCTGTAATCCTATTGGCAACATCCCCAGCCGCGATACCATCGTTCCCTTCGAAAAACCCCAGATCATGTTCAAGAAGCTGATCGAAGACGTACCTCCTGATCCGGTAGACGGACCCAAGCGCGGCATCCCAGAGAAACGCCTCCTGAAGATAGCACGCGGTGGATCGGATGCAGATGAGGGAGGCGAGGCGTAGGCCATCCCGGATAGCACAGTCTGGATCGGCGACGGAGAGGGAAGACGGGAGGCGGCTGAGGCAGGGCACGAGGGTTGAGAGACAGAAGACAGCGACGGCACCAAAAGTCCATCCGATGACGATGGCGCGCCATTCCGGTAGGATGAAAGCTAAGATCTCGGAGATCGGAGACGGTTGAGAAGAACAAGAGGAGGAGGGTTTGGTGGAGGGAGAGGATTTCGCAGAGGCGGAGATGAAGCGGAAACACGAGGTCCGAGGACGAGAAGAAGAGGAGGAGGGATCGGTGGAGGGAGAGGGTATCCTGGAGGCGGAGATGGGGTAAAACTTGGAGGTCGGAGGTCGAGAAGAAGAGGAGGAGGAGGAGGGTTTGGTAGAGGGAAGGGGTTTCGCAGAGGTGGAGATGGAGGGCAAACGCGAAGTCCGAGGCCGAGAGGAAGAAAAGGAGGAGGGATCGGTGAAGGGAGATGATTTCCCCGAGGAAGCGGTGGAAGGGAAGCGGGAGACTGGAGATTGAGAAGAAGCAGAGGAAGAGGGTTTCGCGGCGACGGAGGAGGAGGGTGGAGGGTAGGTCGGAAACCAAGAAGAAGAGAGCTCTGTGTTGGAGGGAGAGAGTTTTCTGATGACTGATATCGAGAGGAGGGGAAATGGGTAGAGATGGGGATCGGAGTTGCAAAGCCGTGTAGAAGAATGGCCGTGGTGATCGCCATGGTTCTTGGTGATCGAAAGCTGGTTGCTTCCGGCGCCCACAGGTAGGGCAACAAGTAAATTATTTTATAAAAAAATCTAAATCAAATGAGAAATTTTTAATTTGTCATATAAATAACTTGATAAGGTAAATAAACCGCATATTAGTAAAACAGTATCCAACCGAATATGGATCATGTCATGAAAAAATAAAGTTGATTAATAAAAACAAAATTCAAGAAAGTATTAGCTAATTACCTTGGAATCTTTCTATCGAAATTGCGTTGGAGATTTGCTCTCTCCTGTGACGCTTAATAACTAATTAAATATTACATAGATTATTATAAATTATGGTATTTATTTACAATTTTTTAAGATTTATCTTATTTATTAAAAATTTTTGTAATTTCAGTATTTATCTATACTCTTTTTTTTTAATTTATTACTTACAATCTTTAATTGTTATTTAACAAAAAAATTTTAAAAAAATTTCACTTTTACCCTTTATAATTTTACAACTAAATTCTTAAAAAATTTTAACTTCTCACACTTCACTCTTAGAAACATGAGTGTATATTGAACTAAAATCACAATCAAATTTAATCAAAAATTAAGTTTAATTTAAATTTGAATTGTTGAAGAATTTGGGTTTAAATTAAAGAGAGTTAATTGAGTTAAATACTTGGATCAAAATTGAAATTGAAATTCATTAAATATATAGATCAAAATAAAATTATAAAATTTTTATAAATAAGTCTCTGACCAAGCTTTTATCACAAATAAGTATCTGATAAGGAAATTTTGTAAAAAAATAGTCCTTAAAAATTTTGAATTTCAAATTGATCCCTATAAAATGTAAGGTTTGTGAATGAACCCTTCAAAATTTAATATTGACAAATAAAATTTTAAAATTTCTAACTTCATAAATAAACTCTTAAAATTTTTAAAATTTGTAAATAAGTTTCTTGAAAATTTTAATAATAGTTAAATATTTTGAAAAAAATATAGGTCATTCCAAAAATTACAGGAGTTATAAATAATTAAGACTAATTACATGATATTATAGATAATTTTTTCTATTTTTTATTATTTCTCTTCTCTCAATTTAATTTGCGTGCGAATCCAAAGTTTCCGCTCATGTTCGCAAGCGAATCTCGACGGTGTAATTAGATGGAGTTGAGGGTCTTGCCAACTATCAAGCTAAACCCAATACATAATATTTAAATTTAAATTCGGTCTTTTTTTTTAAATTAAAAATAATTATTCTCAATCATAAGTCTTATTGTTTGTCTACTAAGTCCATCAGCCCATTAAAGCTCACATTTTCAGATCAGACTTCGGGTCAGATTTATTTAATTTTTATTTGAATCACAGACGACTGCATTTTTACAAAACATCGTCTTATTAAAATCCAAGTCTTGACGCAATTGAACTACCTTTTTTTTGAAATATGATGCACTTTTTTTAGCTATTTGGTCTGTGATATATATATTTTTCTACTCGCACTTCACACCAGAAATCATTCCCATCGATCTTAGGATTATTTGGTTTCAGATTAAGATCAAGATTAAAGTTAAAAAAATTAAAGTGTAAAAAAATAGTGTGGTCAAAATAATTGTATTTTGTTACTAATCTGACTAGCAAGTAGTTCAATTTTTTCTGGACTATTTTACCCTCAGTTTTTTCTTTAAATAGGTATTCGTCCTCGCCGTTGACTCCATTGTCTCTAGCGAGGTACGGCGCGTCGGACGAGCTCGTGCGAGGAGCTGGTCGGGTGAGCTCACGCGGAGAGCTCGCTGAGGGAGCTCATCGGACGAGCTCGCGCGGACAGCTTGGGCGGCGAGCTCGCGTTATTAATCCGAAATATAACGAGAATATTTTAATCATTTCTTATTTATAATTTAATTAAATTGAATAATATTAGTCTGGTCAAATTTTTAGTATTTGAATGATAAATCGTTCAATCTCGGATGATCTGAGCTTGATCTAAAAACAAATGATCCTTAATTACTTTCTAATACCATATTTTTGTATAAATACCCTCAAAGTGTTAGGATTTTGCACGAACTCCCACTTCTGTCACTGCAAGATCGGATTGTGTTAAGGAGTCATTTTGCATGTGAGCAACACTAATCATGTTTTTTTCATGCTTTAAGAACTCGTTCGGATACTTAGAAAAAATATATAAAATGACTTTTTATAGATTTTTGGGTTTCATACGGGTCACGACTTAATTTTTTATAAAAATTTTCTTCATGCTCCCAAGTGCCGACGTAGCGCGAGACGATAAATAAGTTGGTCTCGGGCACATCCGCGTGCACCGCTACTTTTAATTGGAAGGGCCATCTTTTCCAATTCCCGACGTTTTGATAGATATGTTATTTATTTATCAACATTTTTGCAATTATACAAATTAGATGGACCAAATTTCAAACAACCTCTGCACTTTGTGATATATCAAACGACGGCCTGCTCTGATGATATTTACGAAAATCCCCTCCATAAGCATGTTAATTAATTTTCCCTCTGAAGCTAACTCAGACTTGAAAATTTTAGTAAAACAAATCTCACCTGAAGTAAATCAAGCACTAATTATATATTGTTCGGTGAGATATGACTAATTAACTTTAAGTGATAATTTTCTTAATTTAATTATGATAAAGAAAAATATCTCAGCAACCATTGAGCCTACAATAATTGTTTTTTAACCGTCAATATTTTAAGTTTTGATTTTAAAATTGACTTCGATTTCTATTGAAATTAATAGGTTTCTCTCGTTTCAGTCTGTTTCAATCGAAATCGATTTGTTTTGATTTCAATAAAATTATTTTTTAAATCTTTTTTTTAAAATTTAAAAAATATTATATATATATAATTTTATATACATATATTTGTTAAAAAATTATTAAATATATTTTTGGATAAAAAAAATTAAAATATTAAAAAAAATAAAACTCTACTCTAAGTTGGATTTGAACTTGAGTCGAAAATAAGATCTCAACCAGACTAAAAATAAATTGTATTATAAAAATAATATAGAAATATAAATACTATATTTTAAAATTTTAAAATTAATTATTCACTCCAAAGTTGAGTTCGAAATTAAAATTTAAAATCTGGCCAATAACTATCTTTTATTTTTCTCCTTGGTTCCCAGTATCTCTTGGATTCTTCTCAAAAAATCGTTAAGAATGAGTGTTGTGCACGGTTTCAATCGAGTAATGACCCATTATTTATTTTATTTATTTGTCAACTTAATGGCAAGCAGCAAGCTCGATATCTACCAATTTGTATATTGATTGAGAAGATTATCTTCCGGATTACACCCAGAAAATTTCATATCAAACCCAAGTATATCAAGCATATCGTATATATCATCTGCCTCAGGATGCGTTCTATCTCCCGCCACAAACAAATGCGTACTACTCCCTACCTCCACTTTACTGAAACCAGGCTTCTTCTTCAGCCCTTTCTCCTTCATTGCATACCTCAATTCCCCCACGCCTTTCCACCTTCCTAACGCGGCGTACATGTTCGACAAAATGACATAGTTTGAATCACATTCCGGATCCATTTCGCCGAGCCACCCCGCCACCTTCTCCGCCATCCCCACGTTGTCGTGGACTCTGCACGCAGCCAGAAGAGAACTAAGTATCACCTCATTCGGTCTCGTTGGCATCCTCTCGACAACTTGCATTGCGTCTTCGAGCCGTCCGGTGCGGGCGAGCAGGTCCACTATGCACCCGTAATGCTCCATTGCCGGTGAAATTCTATGGATCTTCTGCATTGCGTCGTAATGCTGGAGTCCCTCTTCCACCAACCCCGCGTGGCTGCAGGCGGCAAGAGCGCCAGTGAAACTGACACCGTTCGGCTTGAATCCGACCTGCTGCATCATTAAGAAATGTTCTAGAGCTTCTTTGGAGTATCCGTTAATGGCAAAACCGACGATCATGGAGTTCCATGATACAAGAGTTCGCCTAGGCATATCGTCGAACACCTGCCGGGCGAGGTCGACGCGGCCACAGCGCGAATACGCATCGATCAGGGAGTTGTTGAATCGAACATTGTGCTGGAAATCTCGCCCCATGGCGAAGCGATGCATCCAAAGACCATGGCCTAGAGCTCCAAGTTTGGCACAAACCGCGAGCACAGCAATGGCTGTCACATAATCGGGATTTATGCCATCAACCTGCATCTCTCGGAAGTGCTCCAGTGCCTCGTCAAAGAGCCCATTCGCGACGCAGCCGTTGATCACCGCCGTCCACGAGACCCTGTCCCTGATCGTCATGCATCTTAGAACTGATCTCGCGCGGTCCACCTCGCCTCTCCGCATGTAGGCATCAATTAACGTGTTATGGGTGACGGAATTCTTCACAGGCATTTCATCGAACACCTTGCGTGCGAGATCCGCGCGACCGCACTTGCCGTAGGCGTCAACGAGGGCGGTGCAGAGAATCACGTCGAGGGCGTGATTGGGGAAGGACTTTAAGACGTGGGCGTGCAGGGAGAGGGCGAGAGGGAGAGATGCGGAGAGGTCGGCACAGGCGGAGAGGAGGGTGACGAGAGTGACAGCGTTAGGGGACACACCGTCGGCGGACATGGCGGAGAAGGCGGAGATGGCGTCGGAAAGGTGGCCGCTGCGGGCGTGGCGCGCGATGGAGGAGGTCCAGGAGACAACGTTTTTGTGGGACTGGTGGGGAGGGCCGCGAACGGGGAGGGTCGGGAGGCGGCAACAGAAGAGAGGAACTGGTGGCGATGGGGAGGAAGGAGGCTTAGTTTGCGCCGGAGCTGCCATTGATGGACTGTAGAGGAAGAAAGATTAGCTGCAGTCACTGAGAACAAACCCCGGAATGGGCTGTCCTGTCCAGGTCCAGGCCCAGACTGGTTTTAGCCCAAGTCTTGCTCACTAAGTTCTTTTGTTGGGCGAATCGCGTATATTTTATTCAAATCTTTACAAATTGCCTATATTTTTTACAAATTTTAAAAATTAAATATAACTTCTTAAAATCTTACTTAATTATATTTTTTTTAATATAAAAAAATACATATAGCTCGAAATTTTGCCAAATTGTATCTTCTTCTCCAAAAATGCATAATTTTCTCCTTGAGTTAGTGGGTTGGGTAAATTTATCATTAAAAATTAAAAATATCTGAAGAATATATCATTTGACGTCATTTAAGTTAAAATAAAAAATTATCTTTGATCTAAATAGAAAAAATTTTGGTGACTATTAATGCGTTAATGGAGGCATAAACTCCTTGAAACTTTAGTAACTTCAATATTAGATTTTTTGAGTCATTGGGATTAATTTGCACTCAATAAATAGTAATAGACATTTTCTAAAGTGTAGAGAATTAACAATGGCGGTTTGATTTTTCACAGAGGCGAAAATACCGTTGTGGAGTGTGTTGAAAATTTAGATTTAAAACCTACTCATATATGTTGTTTTTTAAGTTTTTTTATCTTAATTGTTATTTTATATTTCAAATTAAAATTTAATCCGAGTTAAATATTTTAATTGAATAATAGGGATTTTTTTGTAATAATGATCAAACAATCAAAGCTTACTTTAACTAAATCAGGGGTATTTTTTTTTAAGTTCACTTTAAAGCGCGATAAATTCTCTAGATATTCATAATTTTAAAGGTAAATTTACACAAAGAGGCTTTTACAAAATATCATGTAACTCAACAAGAAATATATAATTTTTTTTAGTTTGATGGATAAATATATAATTTAAAAAAGTTCAATATGTATTTCTTTAAATTTGAAAAAAAACAATTTAATACTATTTTAGAGAATTATATATAACTTTTGAAGTTTGAAAAATACGTTATTTGATAAAATTTAAGGACTTGTATGCAATTTATTTTTAAAAAAATTTCCAACCATTTTACTTTTCTCACAATGCAAAGAATATACAATCATATGACATCTGTAAATAATAATAAAATCCTACAACAGAAGGAAGACCAAGCCGAACCCCAACTTGCAACTGACACCAGCTGGAGCCGGCGAATTGAATTCGTAACCTGCCCAAAGGAGAGGAAAAAAAACCATCAGACTGAAGTTCTTTCTTTTTATTTATTTTTGAAATCAACAGCCATCAATTTAAGTTGATGTGAAATTATTGTATCACTACCACAGAACAAAACTGGCCCAAGAACTCATATATGGGTGCCCATATATGTAAAAACGCACAGAACTCTTGAACAAGGGGCCTTATAACAAAATTAAAAAAAGTTACATCACCTTTCCCTGCCTTGGGCTGAAAATCTGTCTTCCCTTGTACTATACATCCACAGTTTGAGCTCTATGTTCTTTCTCCAAATAATTAAGCACTAAATTACACCATAGAGATGCAGATCTATCTCAATGGCTAATAATAAAGTAATAAATTACTCCACAAATTAAAAAGCACTAAGTTACATCATACAACATACATCACAAGAACTGGATACCTGGGGTTGCTCTCTTATCTTAGACCCAGCACTGAGACAAATAGCAAAACAAGGACCTACAATCTAGTTATATTAATCATCCATCAGCCATCATGCTCGTTCAGCATCCAAAGGCATAGCTTTTGTGCTAAGTGTTCTTTCCAGACAGCAAGTGATGCAAATGGCAGCAGGCCAGACAATGTAGGAAGAACTAGCAGCATAACACTGTAAAATATGTAACGCCTGATCCAGTAGGGTGGTAGCACAATCGATTTGGAACCTTTAGAGACAGAAACAGGACCATAGAGAATGAGATAGAGTATGGATGGGAAGACATTCATGAGAAAATGAAGCAAACAAAAAGCCTCCCAGTATAAGAGCCAACGGTAGCCATTTCCACCCAGTGTATCCACACACAGCTTTCCAGAAAAACCACAAACAGCTCCTAGAAGCAGGAGAATGAATGTAATTGGCATGGCTGGTCCAGATGTGGCTGAACGCTGAAATACTGAATAAGCAACAGCTAAAATCATCAACAAGCCAAAAAAAATCCGTGTGAGGACAACAGCATGGCATCTTAGCATAAGCCAGCCAGAACTGAATGATGCCATTGGCTTTGTAACCCACCAAGATTTTGTCTCCTGTAGAAGAAATTAATGACAAATAGTGAGTCAGATATCCAAATATTGATGAATGAGAATTGCATAAAGAAAAATATTTAGACCGTGCATAAACCTTAGGTACTGATGCACAGGAAGATGTAACTTCCGCAATCCGTTGATAAGCAAAAGTAAATGCTCCATATAAAAGGAAACCGCACATTAAGATTAAGCCAGCAACAAGAATATCAATACACCTCCTTCGAAGTTCAGCTAGTCGAGCATCCTGCATCTGATTCCGTAACTTCTCTTCTTTGAAAGAAGCCTTGGAGATTCCCATAGACAATTTTACCTTCCCAAGGAAGTTTGCATATGAATTAAGAGCTAATTGCGACTGCTTAAGTTCCAAGCGTTTCATGGCCAGACTAACCTCCACTGCCTTAAGATCATTAGAGCGGCTTTGCTCCATAACAGATTTCTCAAAGGTACTCAGGACTGATTGGTTGCAACCAGAACCAACTCTATTTGAAACAGTAGCTAGGTGTTGGCTGATCCCTTCATGAATAATAAGTTGGTTGTCTGTACAATTGGATGACAAATTATCTTGAAACCCTTCGATTCTACTATGGGATTCAGCAATGCGCAGGATTGCACCAGCCTCATGATTGGCACTTGATACTGAACAGCCAGAAGTATTCCTTTTTTCATACGCACAAGTTTCATTGATGGATTGAAGTGCCTTCAATGTGCTTCCAAATGATTTCTCAAAGTTTCTCGTGAAAGAGTCAAAACGGTTACCATAAATCTGCTCAAATCAAAATAAGCAAAGGACACCATTACCATCTATGGATCCAAAGGTATATTGCAAGTTAAAATAATAAATGTAGGCAGAACTTCAAGTTGACTTACGGCCAAATAGCAGTTTCAATTTGGACTTACATGTGTCACAGATTCTTTTAATGCTGATATACAAATCTGCATAACATGCAGCAAATTATGTTAGATATTCCTAAAATTTCCGACAATACATCAAAATTGAATGCCAGAGGTATAAAGTTCAAATATCTACCATTGAAAGATGATCAACTGATCGTCGCTCTCCTGAGAGATTCTTCGAATCCAAAACCTGGAATAATGCATATGTAAAAATGTTATACCCATTAAAGTAAAAACACAAAAAAATGTGTTTTTCAAGACAAACACAATAAGCTAGCAATTTTGTTTGCTAATCAGCTTAGGCACAATATTTACTCCACTAGCCATTGATTGAGGGGCATTTGCATGATATATAGTGTAATGCACCAAGATATAACATACAAGTAGAAAATTGAAAATGAATTGAAGCAATCAACTCCAATAAAGCCCAAGTTGGATAGTATCCATACTCTGCTTAACCCAACTATCCTACTTTTTTGCTCAAGTCCTATCAAGATAAGAAAAATATTAATTTACCAAATAAGAAATTAATCCTTGTGTGCAAAGCCAATATATAGATTTTTAACATTTTAAAAGCCCAGTCTTCTCACTAGCATCGCAGCAATAAATAAGCACATCACACAACAACGCCACAACAGTATTGAATAGCCAGGCCTAACAACAAAATGACGGAAACTGTTGATAAGTATAATTGAAATCTTTATTTTCCATCTAAGATGTGAAAAAAATAGGATCTTGATCAAATTTAATGAACTTAGGAGTTGAGTGGATAAAGTGAGTTGGTGATAGGTAAGCTGTTGCCTTTGGAACGATCAATCTTTCGCTTGTGTTCTTTAAGAGCTACCAAAAGTTGAAAACTACAAGAAAAAATAACAAGCTTTATAGAGCAGGGAAGAGATGTGGATGTTGCCAGAGGCAAATGCTCAAATCCTCTATATCTTAATAGCATCCCAGGCATCATAGAAGATGGGCAGGTATCCCAGTCCAAAGATTAGCACTTTTCTATCAACCATTACAAGCCGCTCATATGACAGCAAAGATTCAGGTACGAGGTATCGTCTAGAAAATTTCTCCAAAACAAGAGGGAAAAAGAAACAAATTCGCGCAATTCACCAATAATTCCTCAAAAAAGAAGCAATCGATATTAACAAAGAAACAGCACAAAGAATCCAGCCGTACATGGGAAACAATCGCGGCGAAGGACATGCCCAGCGGGAGCGCGAGATCTTGGACGCCGTCGTCGTCTCCGCCGGAGACAAAAGGGCGGCCCCCCCGGCCCCTAATCCTCACTCCGTGCCAATGCCTAGACGAGGACGAGGCGGAGGCGGAGGAGGAGAGATCACTAGGTTCTTTCTTAGAATCCAAAGAAGGGATCGCCTTGCTCTTCCCCTTCCCCTTCCCCAAGGGCTTCGCCGCCGCCTTGAGAGCGTTGCGGGGACGACGCGGACGGGGCTCCCGAGGGGATGGGGAGGAGCACGCCGGCGAGGGGGCGCGAGAGCCGGCGTCCATGGGCGGAGGGGAAGGAGAAGACAAGCAAGAAGGATGCGAGGCGGGGAAGTAGCAATTGGAAAAGGGTTCGGAATTGGAAGTGACCGTAAAGCGGGATTCATTGGAAGCGGGGAGGAAAAGTTTGCGGACACGACTCGGATAAATACGACGAGACGCGTGTTAATTTTTGCAGAAGGGTGGGGCCCACAATTTTGGAGCCGTTATTTGTCGACCGCTTGGTTGACCACCTGCTCGACACTGCGCCATATTTCAAAATGTTCTTTTACCCCAGAAATATTTTTTAATAAATAACCACCTATTTTATTATTATTATAAAAATCACTCACTTTATATTATAAATTTATAAACAATTATTTCAATTAAATTATTTTTTAATTTTTTTATTTTAATTTGATTTTATCAATTAAAATTAATATAAAAATATAAATTATTCTCATTTAATTTTAGTTTAAATAACTATTGAATTAATAAAAAAATAACTCATCTTATTTTGATTTTTTTGAAAAATTGGTTATTTGTGTTACAAAATTGAAATTTTAATTTTATCAAACTAATTATCCGATAATTATAAACGGATTGTCTAAAATAAAATTGAATGAGAATAATTTAATATTTTATGTTAAAGTATTTTTTTATAAATTTATAGTATAAAGTAAATGATTTTTTACTCGTAAATTCATGATAAGGTCCAGAGTTCTTTGCTAAAAACTTTTTAGAAAAAATTTCTCCAAGTTATGATGTTGCACGTATACCCTTCAAAAACCTATAATTATAATAATATTAATAAAAAATCCTAATCCAAATATTTTTAGGATTAGCATTTATTTATTAAAATAAAGATCAAAATAAAAAAATCCAAAATACCCTTTACATATTTATTCCTCAAAATATTTTATCAATAATTTTTCCCTCAAAATTAATTTTAAATAAAATAATAGAATTTTTTACACTTATATTTTAAAATTTTTGAGGGCAAATTAGTTTTTTCGCCCTTTTACTTGGTCATTAATTAGAGTTAAAATTTTATAATCCTAATAGTGGGTAAAAACGCGTGACTACAAAAATATTTACATAAAAAAATATTTGTTTTGCAATATTGGTACAATTATAATTTTTTAACAAGTAAACTTACAATATTAAGATTTTGAGGAGTATATATGTAAAAAACCCATTCGAGAATCGAGATGTTTATTTTTGTGTAAGGAGGGTTGTTCATTGAAGCAAATCGAGAGTACCGAGTTGAAAAAAGGTTGCATTAGAAGAGAAGCAAATCTGAAGGAGAGTTTTGGATCCAGCAGTTGATTGAGCCAACGTGTGAGGCCTGAGCAGCCAATCAATTTGCAAGAATCGTGAACTCCGGGATATAAGATGTTTGATGTAGCTTTAATTTCTAGAATTTTAAAAAAAATAAAAATGTTTTTGAGGTACATACGGTCCTCCAAAGACGGGTATAAATAAGTGCCTTCGCTGGGCAACGACTGATCCATGCACATGAATGTGACGTATAAATATTTTCATCGACAGTTAATCTCGTGGATGAAAAAGATATGGAGACAATTAGGGTTTCAGTGTAGTATCAAAAAGAATTTATTTGCTTTCTCGCAACATTGAAAACATGTATTCTGTCTTGTCCCAGAGATGTGGATTACGAACAAAATCAAGATTTTAATTGCAATGATCGCGTACTCTAATTCATTACCAAACAGGCTCTCAGGCATCACTGGTTTTGGTGTTTTTGAACTGTTTATTCTAAATAACGCTCGATACATGTAGTTTCTTGCAAAAAGAAAGAAACCCACAACTGCGACCAATCTCAGAGACGTGATTTTTTTAAAAAAAAAATAAATAAAAATAATACTAAATTAATACTTCAAGTTCGGTACCGAATAATCTAATTATTAAAAACCAATCCAAGTCAAGATGGATCGGGAGCTTCGTGCACTATCTGTTCGTCTTGGACGCCACAGATTTGACTTCCTTGCCTCGAAAATCGCCATTAAAGGAGACTTCACAAACCCTAGAAAGAGAAAGAAGCAACTCGAACATGCTATTCAAAAAGGAGATTAATGAGGGGAAGATACCGCAAATGCCAATAGATCTTTCCTTGGACATAGATCACAAAGAAGATGATGAAGACGAAGAAGAAGAAGATGAAGATGAAGCCGCTCGAGAAGACGATAAAGCGAAGGAAGAGAGCTCCCTGACAGACGAGGTTACCAGCGAGTAGCACTAAAGGATCGGATTCCATTAAAATTCTGAAGTTGAGAGTGGTGTTTTGGTTTTGTCTTCTTTCTCGCAGTTGTGCTTGTTGCAAGCTGAGATGAACAAGATGAAGGAGGAGAACGAGCTGTTGAAGAAGGTAATCGACAAGACGATGAAGGACTACCGCGACCTGCAGCTCAAGTTCGCCACCGTGCATCATCGGGAGCAACCCGAGGTTTTCTCGATTCCCATGTATATATTCTTCTAACAAAATTTGGATATACCTTGTATTCTAATTTGTTTCTGCAACTAGGATCTCAAGCTTCTTCTCTCCCTCGACCGAGATCGGCTTCAAGAACAAAAAAATACAATTCTCAGCGGTGAGCTTGATGGAAAGGAGCTGGGGCTCTCTCTAGGGCTGCAAGCCCATGCAGGTGACGAGAAAGGCAAGGCCTTCAAGAGCTGGGTACAAGAAAATAACAATCATCTAGCAACCAGAAAAACTAGAGTTTCAGTCAGAGCAAGATGCCAAGGTCCTACTGTGAGTCTTCATTTATGGATTGATTTTGAAGTTTATAAACTTTATATTGTGAAGTTTATGATCATAGATATCAGAGTACTGCAGATAAATGATGGATGCCAATGGAGGAAGTATGGGCAAAAGGTTGCAAAGGGGAATCCATGTCCTAGGGCATATTACAGATGCACGGTGGCACCAGGATGTCCAGTTAGAAAGCAGGTTAGATTAGTGTACAACATTAAGGTTAATAAGTCTCAATTAACCACATAATTTCTTCTCTTCTTCATCAGGTTCAGAGATGCCTAGAGGACATGTCTATACTGGTGACTACCTATGAAGGAACACACAACCACCCTCTCCCAATGGGTGCAACTGCCATGGCCGCCGCCGCCGCCGAACCCGCGAGCTTCGCGCCGTTATCTGTGGCTAATTCCGCGGATTCTGCCAGCTCTTCCATTCCGGTTCCCTTCAATATGGAGCAGTATAGGCTCTCTGGATCGCGTCAAACTACACACAGCTCAAAGTACCCATGGCTGCCCAATGTTTATGCTGGCTATGGCGGCACTGGCGATGAGGCTTCGGGGTCGAAGTTCGCCGTGGCGGTGGCGGCCTCCATTAGCTCGTTGATGCACAAGGAGAGGGATGAAGATAATGGTCGTGGTGGTGGAGATGGTAATGGTAAGTGGGTGCTGGAGTCGCTCAATTCTAAGAGTTCCATGAGAGATCAAAATTGAGGTAGATGCTGTTGCAGTAGAATCTGATTGCATTTTTTTTTTTTTGGCGTTTTACTTTGATTTTGGCCTCTGTGAGACCTGCAAGCTGTTGTTAATAAGAAAACTATTAGCTGTATAAATGCTACCTATTGACATTAGTATATGTGTTGTGATATGTTGATAAGAATTTGTACGCTTGTATTGTCGTCTTAACACAATTGACACGAAAATTCCAAGAAATCGACGAGGGGACTCGGTTGTAGTAGCTTTCGTTGTAAAATATTGAGTTGTCGATAGATTAATTATAGCTTTTATGATTCATTTAGATGCTTTTACGTTCTTTCAGTTGGACGCTTTTACATTCTCCGACAATTGGTATCAAAATTTAAGTAGCATGAGACAGTAATACAGGATGACACTGAAGCAGGAGAGAAAATGTACTCCATTTAGTGCACGTTTGGTTGTCAGATTTGGCAGAAGCGAGGATTATGAGAATTTTGTAGGCTCGCTGAAAATAATGGATTATAGGAATTTAGTTAATTTTATTGTTTATTTATTTTCTTTTAGAAGTGTGAATATTGTCACTTTTCTCACTTCTATTATTTATTTTATTAAATTTTTTTTAAGATTTTTCGAATTTCATGAGTTTGATTATTTCTTTCATTGGATTTTTTTTAGAATAAAAATCAAAAACTTCTATATGATATGCTTAGCCTACTGAACTTAATATTTTGGATTACTGAACTTGATGAAAACAAAAATATGATTTTTACATTTTATGTTCGGATGATTGAAGTTGACATAAATACAAATTAAATTTGACATTTGATTAATTTATTTATATAATTTTTTTAATAAAAATACATTATTTGTCTCAATTCTTCTCTTTTATCGAAATTGGCCATTTCAATTTTTTTTTTTTTCGCCCAAGCGATCAGTTTAAAGTAGGGAAATCTCCCAATTCAGTATAATTAAATATCCAAATTTATGAAACTAAGACTCAATCCTCCAAATTCTTTTGGTTTTGAGTTTGGGGTGAAACCAAAGGCACCCTTTGTCCGTGAACCAGACCGACTGAATCAGTAGGATCGGCATCAGGCCTTGGTCCGCAATCTCACTCCCCATCACGTGGTTGCCCCACCTGACATGGATTCACTTGACCCGCCACACGGACCACATAAGACGACCATCACACCCATTGATTTTGCCCCGAGAGTCGCGGAATATATGCAGAGTCCTTCATACAGATCCCAATATAAAACGGACGGGCGAAATATTGTCTTACTCGGCAACACTCGTGTTCCCGTCGCACACCCATCATCTCAATTTGATGCGTCCCTACAGTTTGAACTCTCTCCCTCTCCACCGTCGGTTCCCAATCCGACGGATATACCTCAACAACCGAAATCCACCGTGGCAAAGCTCGCCAACTACCTAATCAACCCAAAAGCCAACCTCCATCCCGAATAAAAGAACGCACTAAATTTACCAATTAACCCTTGTAGGCAAATTCGAAGTACGTCGACTGAGCAGTCCGCTATAAACTACTCCCTTTCCTGTTTCCCAGCGAAAAGCAAATGCCAGCGCTTTTGCCTGGAACCCGAGCAAAAGCACTTCCCAACTTCACTGCCCACCTCTCCCTCTTCCGCCAAAGCCTCCATTCCCTGTCAATGGCGACGCCGCCCCTCTGCCTCCTTGTCCTCCTCCTCTCCTTCTTCCCCTTCATCGCCTTCTCCAAGTCCACCATTGAGCCCTGCTCCGGCTCCGACTCCTGCCCCGCTCTCGTCGGCTACACCCTCTACGTCGACCTCAAGCTCTCCGAGGTTGCTGCCCTTTTCCAGGCCGACCCCATCGCTATCCTTGCCGCCAACTCTATCGACGTCTCCTTTCCCGACGCCGAGAATCGCATCCTCCCCGCCGGTCTCTTCCTTCGCATTCCTGTCCTCTGCTCCTGCTCCGACGGAATCCGGAAGTCGATCTCCACCAAGTACACCATCCGACCCTCCGACACCCTGGCCTCTGTCGCCGCCTCCGTCTACGCCGGCCTCGTCTCCGCCGACCAGATCCGTGAGGCTAACTCCGTCGCTGATCCTGGCGCAGTTGATGCGGGTCAAACCCTCGTGATTCCGCTCCCCTGCGCCTGCTTCAATTCTACTGATAATATGCTTCCGGCGATGTATTTGTCGTATGTTGTGAACGCGGGCGACACGGTGCCGGGGATCGCGGCGAGGTACTTCACCACGGTGACAGATATCATGAATGTGAATGCCATGGGAAGCCCTTCAGTCAGGCCTGATGATATCCTGGCCATCCCTTTACCGGGTAAAATGTCTTCCTTTAAAGTTGCGAGTTTTACATGATAACTTCCCATTTTGGAACATTTCTTACCCTCTTGGGTGAAATCTGTTGTTTTTCTTATAATTTAGATGAGAAAGGAAATGGATGTTAGGTTTGTAGTTTTCAAGACAAGGAGCTAACCTGTTTTTGTTCATGTGTCTGAATCGCTGGTAGCCGCTTGGGTAGAATCGCTTGCTTTCCTTTTAGCTATGAAACGTTTGGTTGGGAAATAGTGGATTCTTTCTTGGGTAGTTGGTATACATGTTCCATGCTTTTCAGGAATGTAGGCCTTTCTAGTTTGGTTTTGGCCTTTGCTTTGACTTGAATGTTGAGAATTCCATGTATGGGAACTTGGTAGGTTTTGTTCAACCGCTATTGATTTGGAGTGCCTTCATGTTATGCTTATGCAGAACAACGTCAAAATAGTGAGATGGACGGTCAATATACTTGAAAATAATTTGTTTGTTATGCAGGATATTACCTATATTGACTTTGTTAAATGAAAATCAATATCATATTGGGATTATGGTAGAGTATAATACTATACGAGCATATCCTGAAATTGTTGAAATTAGTTTCTGTCCTTGTTTTTTACTTTTGGCTACTTGCTGTTGATGTTTTGATACCAGTTCTGCATGTGGGTGGCATATAGGGAATTTAAAAGTTAGTATTATGTGAAAAAAGAAAAATCACTATTCAAAAAGTTACCTGAAAATTGAAAAATACAGCATATGAAGGAGTAAGCATCCTAAAAATCATTAAAAAAAAAATGCACTTCTAAGACAGTAAATGGATGTCATATAGGCCACAGTGCCAGAAAATAAAAGTTTGTTATCATGAGTCTGCAATTATTGTCCAAAAATTGACTCACAATGCTTGTAAATAGGCATTCGCAAATAAGCCTGCGAAATAGCAAGCAAGCTTATGCAGCAATCAAGCCAGATGTTTATTACATCACTCCACTTATCTTTTTTGCAATTACAATGTCATAAACATCACGAAAAGCCACAAGCATGATTGCGTGGTTTTAACTTTTGAGCAAAAATGGTTTTCGCTTAAAATGGGTTTCTTTCAACTTTTCTTGTTAGGTTCAAGTCTGGAAACCATGTAGGGTACATTTAGTTTGAGACTAGGATTAAGAATAGGATTGAGACTAGGACTATTGGGGGTAAAAATAGCAGATTATTTTTTGGCATTTGGGGCTAACTTTGTGCCAGCAGCCGTGGTAACACAGAGGATGCAAGCGTTATCAGGAATGATTGGGCGTAAAGTGTCTGTAGGTGGCTTTTTAAGTCCGCCATGAAATCCCAGGGCTCAACCCTAGACAAGCGGTGGAAACTACTAAGCTAGAGTACAGTAAGGGCAGAGGGAATTTCCGGTGGAGCGGTGAAATGCGTAAAAATCGAAAAGAGCACCAACGGCAGACTAATGAGCACCACTTTAAGACTAATGTCTTTTTTTACCAAAATTGACCCTACAATAATTTAAGGTTGACAAAACTAATCAATTTTTTATAATAATTTAATCTTTTAGCAAATTACAATAATTAATTTTAATTTTTTTAGTAAAAAAGAACTAAATTCTTAGTTTCCAACTAGACTAGGACTAGTCCTAGTCCTAATTCTAGTCTGTTACCAAAAGGACCAGTAGGGATTATTTGCTTCACTTTTAGCTTTGGTCTTTTTCTTTGCTGACACTGCATTTGTGAGGGGCAATGTTTCATATTCTTTTTTTGGAATTACTATTTTTACCTTTCTGTTGTTGCTAAGTGATATAATTATGGAAGTGTGGTTCGATAAACTGTATCTATATGCTATCTTGTGAGTTGCTTGTTATTGCATGATATAGAAACTTTGAAATTGGAGATATAGGAGGACATGACAGAAGCAATGTCTTGTCATTAGTCTTCCTGTTGGGACCCCATTTTGTTCACTCCAAAAATGGTTCTTCTGATAATTTTTGAAACCATACAAAGTCACATGTACTTCCTTAGTGAAATATCAGACAAAGGATTTGGCTGGGGGTATGTTAGTACTTTTTCACTTTGTAGCTGTAAAGGGTGATTTTGATCTTCACCAGGAATGCTGTTCTGTGCTGAATATTTGGTCCTAGAGAATGCTAATGACTGGAGGATTATCAGAGTAAAATTACAGCAAAAGAGGGAAAAATCAGTAGCAAATCTCCATATTTGAGGGCAATAACTAGGTGAAGTCATTAGAAGCCAATGATTTAGAGGAGAGATGCACCATAGATCTTGATGATCATTGTTTCTCCCCTGCAATCCTAGCCTAGGGTTTCTTGGTCAGATTCTGAGATCTGCTTCACAGAGGGCAGGATAAGCAATCTGAATCTGCTTAGGAGGTTGCCCTAGTCACTGCAAAGGAAATATGGAAGTCACAACTTGAGGGATTACTGGGAATCCACAAGAATAGATGACTTCCATGAGGAAGCCACAGCTTCTAGCAAAAACTATGCCAAGATTGGGAAGCTCCAAAATGAAGTTGTGCCCATTTCAAGGCTAACCTAACATGTGGAAATGGTGGAAGACACCTGACTTCTGCCACTTCAGGCCCAAGTTGAAAGCAGCCAAAACCACCTCTTAAAATCTTGGAACCTCACCTTCCTTTTCTATGTCATTTATTTTTTGCTCATTCGTGAGTTTGATTTGTCAAACCTGTCTGTATGTTTCAGAAGGCTAGTTTAGATTACTAGGGAAGGAATTGAAAAAGCAAAGCAAGTTATATTAACTTGAGAAATTCCTATTTGTTGCTATTCTAAATACCATCTTTTGTTACAGCATGTGCATCAGCTTTCCCCAAGTATGCCTCTGATTCTGGCCTGATTGTTGCAAACGGAAGTTATGCAATCACTGCAAGTCACTGTGTCCAATGCAGCTGTGGTCCAGGAAATCTCAAGTAATCTACTGTTTTTTCAGTCACTTTTCATATTTATTTTCTCTTTGATTCTGTATCTACCCATTTATTTTAGTAACCTTGTTTGGCTTTCTATTTCAGTCTGTACTGCACACCCGCTTCATTAGCCGTCTCCTGTTCTAGCATGCAATGCAGAAACAGCAATCTAATGCTTGGAAATGTTACCGCCCAGCCTACTAGTGCTGGTTGCAATGTCACTTCTTGTACTTATGGTGGTTATGTTAATGGAACTATTGTCACTACGTGAGCTTCTCAACAAATTCTCTTTTACTCCCTTTTCTACAAAATGCAATTTTATAGCTTGTTACATATGTCGCAGGCTGTCCACTTCTCTTCAACCACGCTGTCCAGGTACTCACCGTAATTTTTCACGTTGATCTTGGGTTGTCTCCAGAACTCATGTTGATTAGTTAGCCTCCCAATTGCTTATACATGTCTTTTCCATACTTCTGTATCAGGTCGGCACCAGTTTCCTGCAGCGATACCACCACCAACTACAGTGACCCACGATGCATTTTTCACTCCAGCACCATCACCAGTTGCACCCGAGTCGGGTGGCCCCACGACAACATCTTCTTCAGTTCCAGGAACCTTTTCACTTCCTGGCATTTCTCCTGCAAATGGCCCTGCTGGGAGTGCATCTGAGGCTCCTCATTTTGTCAATCCATTGGTTCAATTCCTTTATATTATAGTGTTTTGTGGATTTGTAGAATTTCTGCTGTAAATGGCTGGATCATTTTTTGGCTGAAATTTGTAGTCGGATGCAAAATTTTGCTCACTGGTCGCATTGCAGAGGAGCCTCTTGTATTGGACTTGTTGCTTAGGTCTAGCTTTTGCAAGTAGGTGAACCAAATGCTTATTTATTTATTTTTTATCTGTTTGCCGTTATTTGTTGTCTCTATCACTTTCTTTGTATATATCTTTATAGTTTATATGGTTGATGTCATGATTTTGTGTTCAAAATTGAGATACAGACAGAGGGAGGGTTTGTTTGTAAGCATTTGGAAACTTGTATATTATGGAATTCTCCACTAATTTTAGTATTCAATAGGCTTCAAAAATAGGCGAAAATATGGATTTAGGCATTTGTATCAAGTGTATTCATTTAGTTTAATCTAGGAAGGAAACAAGTCATTAAGGCAAAATTTTCAGTTTGATCATTTGGATTAGCACCATATCATTTGACTGTTAGCATGCATGATAGTGTGACCAGTTCTAAGAGAAGAGGAGGGATTTTTATTGAGCACCACTAAAAATTTCTAAAATTTCAGATATGCCCTTATATAATTTGCAATTATTCTTATATCCTCCGAATTTAAAAAAAAAAAAAATTACAGATACAAGTGCCATCTGTCTTCGTCAAGCTCTATCTGGTTTAAAATTTTACGAAGACTGTAAAAAATCAATCTATCTTATAGGTATAAGGATTAAAAAAGTTCCACTTGTCATGTCCAAATCAATGTTTTTTTATGAAAAATAATCACAAGGGCATTTGTATAATTTTCTCGAAATCTAAGAAATATAAGGTCGATTGCAATTTTCTAGCAATTTACATGCAATTTCAGAATCCCAGGACTAAATCATATTCCCCAAAATAGGAGCCGATTCGGCTGGCTTTTCGACCCGCAAAGCATTTGAACCTCTCACTATCTTAGATACTTAATCTTGCGATCTTTTTTTTTCAAAAGAATATTACTAAAAAATTTCTAAATTTTTTTAAATTAAATATCAATTTTTTATATTCTAAAAATTAGAAATCAATCTCTGAAAACTTCTGAATTTTAGAATTAATCTCTGTGATTTTCTAAAATTAATATGTGATTTTATCATTATTATTAATGAAACTCGATTCACCATCAGTTTTGTCTTGAAAGATTCCTTTAAACTTCGATATGTTAGGTCACCTTTTCTTTGATGTGTACAAAGAAAAATTATAAATAAAATTGCCGAAAACTTTTCCACAATGGTAGTTCTGACATTCAAATTAGTTAAATACTCGATCATAGAGATGGGATAAGAGATTGCATATTAATTTTTTATTTCTTCTATTGTGATATTATTTATAATGTTCTTAGAGATTTGACGTATTTTGATTCTGTGATCTTAGATATTGATTCCGAGTAATATTACATAAAGGAGGGATCGTCCTCGAATCCTTCAGAATTAACTTTGAAAATGACTGCGGATTAATCGGCTAATACATTAACACTTGTAAACCGAGTCTTATGAATTCGGTTACAATTGGGTTTCAAGAAGTAGCCGCTTTTTCCCGTGAGCTCATCCATATCTAAAGTTACTAAGTTCATAATGATTCAGTGTATAAACAAATTTTTGTCTCAATTGTATTTGTTCATAACCTATCTTTTAAACTCAGCTTTACTACTTTTTTAACTTAAAAAGTTCGGTTTAAAAATTACCCTTTAAGTACTTTGGTTAATGGTTTTAATTTTAATTCACACTCATATGATCTTTTTGAATTATTAGTAACTTAATGTAGTCATCAATTACATATAAATATTTTAGTATATATAAATATTTTATTCTATTTTTATATAAGGTAAAATATTTATATGTAAATAAAATGATAAAATCATACATTTATTTTTTTAAAAATCACACTTTCAGAGACTGATACTCAATTTTAGAAGTTTTCCAAGATTGATCTCCAATTTTTAAAATATAAGGAGTTGATTTTGAACTTCAAAAGTTTTCAAGAATTTTTTACTATTTTTTTCCTTTTTTTATATACAATCATCAAAAAAAGTGCTACTATTTGACGGAATCTATCATTTTCTAGAATTTCCAAAGTTGAAGACCGAATTTTCAAATGTAATTAAATTTTAAATACTGCAAAAATATTTGAATAAAGTTCATAAAATCCTCAAGAAAGAGTATTACTCTGTTCATAAAATAAATTTCAAGTCAGCAATTTACTTATTTTATATTAAAAAATACATGAATTTGAGTAAAGTTTTTGAGCTATATAATATATATACAAACTAAAGATAGAAAAAGCTAGAAATATACGAGTTTTTAACAGATCTATCATATTTCACAATCAAAATGATCTCTACGACCGATGCACAAACTACAAAATGTTTCTATTTTGGCCGATGCCGATAGAATCAGCCAAGAAGCCGACGAACCAAAACCTAAACCAAAACATTTCGGTTTTGGATCAAAAGCATGAAGAAACTCAACAAGAGTGCAAGGAAAAGGAATGGTGGTGGTTGAGCTGGCAGAGTTGGTGGCGCCGGCGGCCGGGCTCCGAATCTATGAGGCAAAGCAAGCGAAGGAACTCGTCGGCGGAGCACGGCAAAGTCAAGGGTCCGGTGGCGCGGTAGCCGTAAGCGTCCCGAGCGGCGTCCAGCAGCCTTTCGAAGAGCGGGTGGTAGAGATACGATATCGGGATCGAGAATCGCCGGAATCCGGCGGCGTCGCCGTCGAGCCCCACCCTCACTGCCAGCCACCCCTTCTTCGGCTTCAGCTTCTTCTCGTCCTCCATCTTCTATGAAATGAAGATGACGATGAAGACGAGCTTTTATTGATGTTTTGATTATATCAGTGGAGGGGGAGGTTGTATATAAAGAGATGTGATCTCGCGTTTTGCCCCGGAAGAGTTTGGATAATCATGTAGTCTCCGAATTCTTCGGGAGTTTTGCACTCGAAAAGAAAGAATCAATAAATACTCGAAGCTCGAGGGGGTAGATGAAAATATGCAATCGGAGTCCTGACTCCTGAGAAGTGGGGTACTAAACTATTCTAGTCACCAGCCAGGAAGTGTGGTGCTGGTACGTTGCTGTTACGGAATCCGGCATCCGCTTTTCCACGTTTTTGGTATTTTTTTTTTCTCTATAGTGGGGTGGGCCCCGGGTAGCCCGGTCAGGCCCAAAAATCCCGGGACCCAATCAGCCCTAGGGAACCCGGCCCAAAATTGGTTGGTGGACCATTTGTACGGTCGGGATCTCCGGATCTTTTCTTTCTTTATTCTAGTGGAACGTGACGACGAACGTCTCTTTGCTTTCTTGGGTTTTTTTTTGCATACATGCCCTTATATTTGGAAGAAATTGTAGGCACGTCTCCGTTAGGAATCGCCGGTGCCTAATGACCTCGTTTAAATCATCCAATCTCAATAATCGCGTTTTCAAATCGGCTAAACCCGTCTCTAGAGTTTTTTCGTTCTACCAGAAAGCACCGGCGGGTGGGGATTAGGAAAGTCGATAATTTTAATTAGTAAGGATAATCACACGATGATTACATGTGATTATGTGGTTAGAAACTCGGTCGCGTGAGATTAGTGGACTTGCATATGAAGGATTAAGATTCATTAACTTTCCAAATTGCAAGTGATCAACAGCGGACCGAGAGCAGTGGATCGTTGCAACGCGATAAGCGAAGAACGGAAAGCAAGCGGTAGATATGTTTGCTTTTGCTTTATGTCGAAGTTGGACATTTTGTGTTTTGTGGAACCCTTATCTTGCCACAAATCGATAAGCATTACTTGTTCTTTTTTGGTGGCATATTTCCCCTGATTGTTCCGTGAAGCCACCAACCTCCGCCGCTTTACTTGCGCCCCATTTGTCACATAGCTTTTTTTTTATTTTTTATTTTTTTTTGATCTCATTCAATTTTTACTGTTTGTCGACAATAAATGAATAAATCCAATTAAATAGTTCGATTTACCTGCATTCAGTAGACAAACCCGTAATCTACTGTAAATAAGTTTTCTAAAATTATGAATTTTTAATTTTTCTTATAATATAATCACCGGGGTGGTACTTGGGATGCGTATCAGAGGACCTTCTCCTTCGTGCCCCACAGTTGGCCTTGTACTCCGCCACTTGGCCTGTAGAACAGCTTTTAGTAACGTTAAAACTTTTAGGCTGGACCAGAGAGAGGATTACGAGTCCGACGAAGACTGCTGAAGAAGATGACGATGATGATGATAAGATGGTTGTGATTCTCTCTCTCTCGAGGCCGACGCGGAAGAAAGGAGGCTAGCGGAAATATCTAATTGGGGAAATTTCCAGCGGTCCCTCCTATTTTTTATATTTTTACAAATTCTTTATGTCTGATTTTTTTTTATAAAAAAACTTCTGTGTTGCTAACAACACTGTACTTGCTATTAAGGTACATGTACTTAGCAAGTTTTGTAATAAATATTGTAGCAATAATAATATTATATTTATTATGATTAAAATCAAATTAATATAAATAAAAATAAACTAAGATTAGTAAAATTAAACTAATGTAAACATAAATAAATTAAAATGTTTATAACCAAATCAATATAAATAAAAATAAGGTAAAATAATCAAAATCAAATCAATATAACTAAAAAAATAATCATTATGATCAAAATTAATTATATCTAACAAAAAATCTTAATTATAATAATAAATTTTTAATTATATATACTATTAGTATAGTACCTCTATAGTACTTCTATGATTTTTATATTTTATTATTATATCATTATAATATTTTATATAACATTATATTTATTGTACAGTATTATTATAATATTTTTGAGTTTTTAAACCCTGCTACAGTATTATTACAGTGTTCTGTGGGCTTTTTACTAAAGCGCTAATCGAAAGAAATTTTTTGGGACATTAAAAAATTAGAGGGGCCAATTAGTCAAGTAAAAATATTTAAGGGTTCATTTGAAAATTTTCCCATCTAATTATCTGTCCGAGAGATCACGAGGCGAACGGACGGGGGTGATCTTGTCGCTTGTGATTTTCGCCTGGCGCGTAGTGGTCCCGTATGTTTATGGTGGTCAATGTCTGGGCGGCGGAGGCGCACTAGTGCGATTCCGTGACTTTTGGTTTGACGACAATACGTTCATGGCCGCTGGTACGTGCTTTTCTCTCTTTATTTTTTTCTTCAGGACATAACTCAGGTGAAAAATTCAATCAAAACTCGGATGTTTCAGGCTTGTGTTTTGCTGCACTGTCCTGTCCGTAGTAGTATGGTCCAATACCTGGTAATTGGGTGATGTAATCTTAATTTTTTAAATTGATATAATTGTATTTGAATGTGTATGAATTTGACAGTAAAAATTTAACCTGCATCAGAAATTAGCTATATAGTTGCCACATGATGATCACGCTGTTAATACCTAACCAAATAGACCCATAGATTTTTTTTTTTCCTTCACTCTAATAATAACAGAATCTTAAATAACATATAATATGTTAAATACCATGGCTGGAAAAGTGAAGTCCAGCAAACAAATCAGAGGAAGACTAACACTGTAGATCTACCCCTGCTCAAGTCCAGCTTGATTGAAAACCAGACTCAAATTTCCAGCTGAAACCCAACAGTTCACAAACTCCTTGAAATCCTACTCTAGCATTACTGCAAACGCAATTCTCAATCAATCACAACCAAAATGAAGCTATTGTATCCCAGTGAACAAAGACCGGACACTTGTCAGAAGCCAATTTCTTGAGACTGCCTTCTATGCTCAAGTACCCCAGGAAAATCATACACTAACGAACACCCAAAACCAAAGGAGTCGGAGCAAGTAATCTGCAGCACACTACCTTTGAACTATGAAGAGCACACAGATTTGATTTCCGAAGTAACAGCTGCAATAATCGACAAAAAGCAATGTAAGCAACAATATATAACTAAGTAAATAACTAAATAAAGGATGATGGTATCACCTGCAGCCATTGTGCAAATCCCTGTTAAACAGTTCCCTCTGCTTAACCAGGAAACAGCCGCATTGCCTGTCAATATGTTGCATCACACACATTATTCAGATTTGTGAAGCAAAAATTTCCTCATTACAACAGCATTGGCCAAGCATCTTAAAAATTAGACTGGACAAGGTGAAACAGCTTTTCAATATATGTACAACAACGATACAGCCTGACACTCAACTAGCGCTGTAAATTGCAACTGAAAAATGGCTACACAGAAGTTCACTTTACAAAAAAGTTGAAACATATCCTATCATTATCATTTACAGTTGGAAGGGAAGAGCCACTCTTCCATCCTGCCACTCTACTAGGCAGAACTAGGCAGCAGGCAGGCAGGTATCTACTGCCAACATCCTGCATTACATTCAGTGGAAATTCAAACTCTCACCCTTGGTACAATTCCTCTCAAATTGTTGTACAAATCTTCTATCAAAAACAAGAAACAGAGTATCCAAGGTACAAGCACACTGGCCATTGCCTCCCCGTATCCACTTGTCTATGATCTTCTGGCAATGTAGGTTCTCTTTCTCAGAACTTTGTACATCAGGGACAACCATTGTGGCCTGGATGAGTGAAACTGAACAAACTCACTGCTTTTGCTTTTGGCACTATCCACCAGGCTCTTGAGGTTCAGTAGACTCTGAATCATCGGTAAGTGGCTTCTTGTTTGGGAGACAACCAAGAGGAACATAAGCAAATCCCTTAGGAAGCCTCTGATTCTGCATTGATGCTTCATCTGAAGTCATTAGTAGCTCCTTCTGAAACATCTCAGTATGCTGCAACAGAATCTGCTAGTCAGAACATGTTTGCTCAGGGGGAAAAACTAACTTGAAGGAAGATACAAGTACCTTTCTTGCCTTCGGCCAATGTTCTCCATCTTCTTTGGAATTTCGTAGTGCAACAGACGTCTGTTTCTGCAGAAGCTTCTTACCAGAAAATGATGTCCTATCAGCTAATTTTCTTTTGAATGTCAGCGGAGATGTGGAGCTGTCATCAGTCTTTCTCTCAACATCCCTGTGCATGGGAAGCCTAACCACACGTCTTCCAGGAACCACACTGTCTACTGTAATATCATCAGACCTTTGGACTGTCCCACTAAGAGACTTGTTTATGGAAGTGGTGCCAGAGTCTGAGCTGACCCCAGGTTGAAAGAAAGAACTACGCACAAGCACTGAGAAAGCACAAGTGTCTCTCCTTGAGGCAAGTATTTCATGCGCACAAAGAACCAAATCTCTCTGCACATAGTCAACAAAGTTAGTGTAGTATATGCGTGGAAGACCAACAAAACAATATCAATGATCTTTGCAAGTAAACTACACATTTTGAAGATAAATACTAGGTCATATGACAGATGTAAATATAAAAACAAAATGAAAAGTTAACTAACCTTGCATCACAAAAATTATTTTTCAATTTATGGCCTAAAAATGTCTTTCTAACTCTGCAGTATCAAGTCTCTTTCACTCAGTTGCACCATGTGTAAGGCATGGAAAGCCAGGAGGCGATTATATTGGATTTATTAGATTGATCAGAAGATCAAGATTGAATCAATCACCACAGTAAATTCTCAACTTTTGGCAAAATGCATACAAAAGAATGTAGCAGGGATGCTATTTCAGGTAATCCTGAAACTACAGTATCATACCAAGACATATCATATAACAAGATACTGGACTCATGACACAAGAAACATCAGAGCATAAAGCCAATAGGAGAACATGTAAAAACAAATGAGTTTGTATGGCTGAATCACAAACGGAACCATGGAAGTGAAGAAGAGGTGTTTCCTCCTGAGAGTTAATATATGGAAGAGATGTCACATGCATCAAGCCCCGGATCAAAACAACAATGATGAAGCATTTATCTTGCCTAGTGCAGTTACATGCATCAAGGCCCAGATAAAAAATCTACCGATGGAGACAAGTATGATTGCATATGAATAACCCAGTACATTTGATGCATTAATTAGAAATCACCCAAGATGAAGTGTACCTTTAGTTTTTCCCTTTTCACAATTCGTTCACAAAGCAAACGCACTTTCTCAAGTTCAAACTGTTGCAAGAACACTCAATTAGAGAAGCTGTTTATGGCAAAAGATAACTTCCATCTTAATCTTCTATAATACTGTTTCAGCTTGAATCACCACCAGTTAGTGTTCTTAAACAAAACACGTATACTTCAGATTATAATTACAAAGAATCACAAAATAATTTGCTTATGTATATCAAGCCAATATGAAACAGTTGGTGGTACTAACCTATCACATGAAGTTCATGTTATTAGTTGTTTTTTGTATTGCATTTGCCATCATTGAAATACTCATCTGTCAGTTTTGAAAAATAAAAGAACAAAGTTTTAACTGTGAAAAAGAAGAAAAAGTTATTTTGCCAATATATTAAAATGCCATTCTGATGGAAAACAAGGGAACTAGCTTTTCCCCTAAAATTTTGAGATGTCAGCTTTCTTTTATACCTCTTTCAAGCCATTGGAAAAATTCTGACCCACTATTTTCTATAGAGCATATCTCTTTTCCACGCTGTCATTAAGTATACCATGAGACCAAAAGGAGACATCAGATTTTGTGCTACAATTAATTGCAATTGTCGGATTTCAGGTCTTTCAACCAGTCCAGAAAAAAAAAAAGTCCGACGAAAAATCTACCTAAACTGCAAATGTCTAGAAGTGGAAAAGTAGCTTAAAAACAACAAGCCAAATATACAATTGAATTCTCACTTACCCGTATTTGTTTCATAGTATCGAACTCTTCAGCTCCATGTTGTAGGTTATCAACCTACATAATACAATGGAAAAAAACAAACTGTAAGATGTTGTGATTTCGCAACTATACAATAACAGACAAACTGGTCACGAAGTGAACAATTGCAATATATGGTGTCTAAGTATTTTTAGTTAATAATACTTTCCAGTAACATGTTGCAAGGATAAGAATAAAGCTGACCTTTCTCTGCTCCATGCTATGCTTTTCACAATAAGCCTTGTGCTGCAACTTGCCACCAATAATCTTCACATTCATGTACAAACCTTTGTTTCTAGCACAAGTTGGGTGAAAAGCAACTTGACACTGTCTGTAGCTGCACTGCATGTATGCAAAAGCAACAATTATGCTAAAGCAGAACCAACAAGTCAAATAGATATGCAGAGAGAGACAGAGAGAGAGAGAGAGAGAGAGAGAGAGAGAGAGAGAGATGAATCGTGGTGGATTTCTGATATGAAATTTGCTTACATCCAAGCTCAAATCCTAATAGGTCATCATTTTTGAGAATCTCACAAATTTTTTTCTGTTTTTAAATTTCCTCACTAATTAGTATGATGGGGAGAGAATGTGAAAATGTTTAAAGCAACAATCTGAACTCACACAAAAGACAAGTTAACTTCATAGATTTTCATTCATGCAATCGTATTTGCCATTAACTTATATTTAATCAAGAAGTATAATAATTCCTCAAGTAGCAAGGTAATAAATAGATGTATCAACACAAAAAATGGAATAAACAAATGTACAGCTAATGACTCCTCTATACCATCAGATTTATAATTGTACAGTAAAGTACATTTTTCATTTTTTCCAAGAACAGTTAAATTTGTCTCACATGAATCGCAGAGTCGCACTTGCTCATGGACTACTATCAAAAAAAGTGTGTCAAATGTCAACATGAAGCAACATTCCAAGAATAAAATGAAACAAAATTTACAACATTGATATTATATAAAATTTGGATGGATCAACGGGGATTTAAGATTACAGATTCCAATTATTAGTCACCAAATTGGCAAATTCAAGACCAAACCTTGAAAAAAAACGTGCACACATGCATCTCTACGAACATGTCTAACCTTTACACAGGCACCGACTTTGTGATGGCAGATGCTGCATGATAGCATGTCCTCAAATACTGCATCCTGAAAATGTCAAATACATGAGACAGTTAAAAAAGCAACAATACTAGTAAAATAAAAGGCAAAATTTTTTAATAGATTTCCTCAAAGTAATATTTAGTATTAATCAAGGTTTTAAGTTTTAGCCGAAACATATCGGTTTCATCCAAGACTGCAATGAAGCTGCTTCAAATAACGTTTCAGAAATTTAGAATTCTTCAGACTGTCAAATGTCTGACACTGCCAAAACGGCTGAAATGAAACAGCCAAACCAGAACAGTTTCGGCAGGTGTCAAAACCATTCTCGAAACTGAAACTTAAAACCTTGGTATTAACATCTAAAGTGAAGGCTATTAAATGGAAAAAAATGATGCAAAATATCTTACCAGTCCTTCTACTGGATGTTGTTGTCCCCTCTTGAATGTGGACTCCAGCAACCACTAGAATTACATGAGACTTAAATGAGCAAAATGAACTCCACAAGACATAAGGAAAGCCACATCTGATTTTTTTTCTGACAGAGAAGAATGAGAGCACACAGCCTATTACCTCGGCACAAAAGGCATGAACCCATCGCCTGTCTGCCGTCTTCCTAAAAGCACCACCAGTACCACCACACAGGCCACAATCAGCAAGAGCACCTGACACCTCTCTACTGTCCAAATTTTGACATCTCGGGCTTCTAGATTGTGATGAAAACTCCTCACATAGCTCACATTTCCAGGAGCCAATAGGATCTTTCAGCTTTCTATAACAATCCAAGTGAACAGCAACCTACAAAGCATGTCAGCTGTCAGAGATTCAGCATTAGAAAAATAATTGGAATAAAGAAAGTTTTGCCCGATAAAACCTTGCAACTTGAACAAACAAAAATCCGATTTGATATTGTCTCAGTTCGCCTGCAGACATCACAAGACAGTGTATTCCCTTTCAAATTATCAGGCAACTGGAAAATATCAGAATGCTTATCCGAAGATATTTTCACAGATGATGCCCTTGATGTCTCCTTTGGATGTGGAACATGAGAAGAACCAGCTCTTCCTATCAAAGCACTGATCTTCTGGGGACCCTGCAAATATTGAAAAAACGCAAGTACGGAGGTCAGATCCTTGCCAGAGAACCAATGTCAAATCCAAAAAGAATAGGAAAACAGCCCATAAAACCTCATGATGAGTGGAGATGATCTCATCAGCTGTATCTTTCCGTAATGAGGAATTCCTAGAGGAAGCTGCGGCAGCTGCAGCTGCAGCAGCAAGTACCGCTTGAGCTTCTCTGTGCCTTCGTTCTCTCCTCCCTCGTTTCTTCGCTTCCCTGACTTCACGAAGATACTGATTGACAAGTACAAGATCCCATCTTTGCTTCTTCATGGCATCCATCTCTTGGGGAATACTCCTCACAATACTGAACAGAAGATCATCTGGAGGATTTGGCCAACAAAATTAACTATCATGACAAGCAGTGATTTTTTGTCTAGCAGATAATACCATACTCCTATGTATTTAGCTAAACTATACACAAGACAATAACAAAGATTAGGTCCTTTTAGTTACATGAACTATCAGGTATTGTTTATGCCTAAAATAGAATAACGAAGTAAAAACTCATAAAATGATAGAAGAGAAAGATGCCTTACCATATCTATGCTTGCTAGCAACAGCATTGTCAAGTAGCTTAGCCTGTAAGTAGAGTATTTCTCCTTCAAGTTCATCTTTAGGGGAAAGGTCCAAGATTCCCATAGTTTTGGCTTTAGATATTTCGTTAATTTTTGCAGTAGGCAAACCACCCTTTGTCTCAGTGCAGACAGACTGAGTATCCTGCTTATTACTGGGAACACATGCAGTTGTAACTGCTTCCACAGAGACGACATGGTTGCCAATGTCACCTGTCAATCAGGAATTTCAAACAATAATTAGTATTTGCAGGGGCATAAATATTCATAAATCTCAGCCAAAATGAGAGGTTCACCATTGCTCTTAGCATCTCCTTTTTCATGCCTGAGAATTATTAGATCCTGCATTTGCTTCAACCTCATTTGGATGAGAGGGTGAATATAAGACCTAGAGCATGAACAAGTAAAACATCAAGAACAATATTGATCACTGAATTACTAGTTAAATAACCAAATTACAAACTTTGAAAGTATGTCTCCCACAACATACTTGTGCCCAGTGGTACCATCACAATCATGGTCAGAACATCCATCATTGCCTTTCTTATAGGTGCAGTCAACTTTCACAACAGCATCATCAGCTTGGTCAATACCAGAATTAACCAATGGAAAGCCATCTACTGCCTGATGTGGTTGAAGTTGTGCTGCATTCAAGTCTTTGTTGACCAGGTTTGCTGGATTGTCTGTCCAAATATCACAGTTAGAATTATGTCACTCAGTTAAATTCCAAAGTATTGAGGCAGAAGGAAATTAGAGTTTTGAAACACTAATGTGGAGAGCTTGAACACTCTTTTTAAGTTTCTCTCTGATTTTTCTTATTTAGTAAAGCTGAATTTACATACTTTTATAAGTTTTTTGAATTTCTACTTGACTCCTACTTGGACTTGAACCTCTTAAGTTGGTCTGGAGCTTAACTAATGACTCATTTACATAAGCTATTTTGGGTTATAATGAACCCGGGGTACTAAAACATCTAGGAGATATTTTTTAGTGAAACCATGTCATGTATTGCTCAGCACTCATGAGAATTAAGCCCTTCATTTATTCTTCAATACTTCTCCTCAAACTGGACAGTAGATATCATATATGCCCAACTTATTTTTGACTATGTCCAATTTGTATAATTGTAATACCTTGGTGAACATATTTGCTAATTAGTATTCTGTTTTCAGGTCGCACAATTTGATCTATTGATTCTAAATCTTTTCCATGACAAAGTATAAATCCACTTTTATATGTTTACTCATTTCATGAAAAATTAGATTATTTGACATGTGAGGGGTTTCTTGATAGTTATATAATAGAATTGTTACTTCTTTAACTTGCAATCTCAATTTTATTAATAGGATTCTCAATCACAATACTTAAAATATTGACATTGCCACTAAATTTGTTTCTGGTTGTGGATCATTTTCTCATTCTTGTTTTGATTCTAGCTCTTGTTACTTTTAATGGTTCGTGTTTCTTACGATGTTAGACCTCTTTTAGGAATATCAAAAGATAAGAATTCTGTTAATTGTCCCTTCTTTCTTCTCTAGGCATATATAAGTGTTTTCTTTTCCTCACTTAACTCAGTAGATGACAGCTCAAAAGGCATAAGTTAAAAGGTATTCTCTACTTTATATAAGATTGTCATGTATTTATTGTTCTCCACTTCTTTTGAATAGTAAAATAGATTTTTATGAAATATAACATCAATTGTTGTATGTGTTCTATGAGTTTTAGGGTTATAGCATTTGTAACTCTTTTTTGTTTTGAAATAACCTAAAAATATTCATTTTGTTGATCTTAATTGTAACTTATCTTTAGTGGGGTCATAGTTACGAGCATAACAAAGGCAACCAGGCAAATGAAATAATCTTCATAAGAACATAAGACATTGAAAAGGTTTTAATTGCTCAATAATGGTGTAGATGTTTTATTAATAAGAAATGATATTGTGAGAACATCATTCCAAAGGGTTGTTGGAACATCTCTCAAACATTAATGCTCTCATTACCTTCAATAAATGTTGAATTTTTTCTCAACAACTCTAGTGGAGGAGTATAAACACATGATGTTTGTGAGATAATGTCAAATATTTTTAAATAATCTTGTAGTTCAATGAAAATATATTCTCCTTCATTATTATATTAGTGTTATAATAATTGCTTGAAATTGATTTTAAACTTTTTTATGAAATACTTTAAAAGCTTGACATAGATCCATTTTTTTTAGAAGATAAACTCATGTTACTCTTGAATAATTATCAAAAAAGATCACCAAGTACTTTTAATTATTCATTAAATTGGTTCTATATATCCATACATCATTAGAAACTATGTGAAAAAGATAAGAGTTAATTTTATCAATTTTGGGAATATAAATAGTTTTGTGATGTTTTGCAAACTCACATGATTAACAATGTTTTCTAAAAAATATAATTTTGAGTACATGTAAAGATGAGTGATCTAATTTGCAATGTCATCTGAACATGTCCTCTCAAGTTAGCAATCTTTTTGAATTTTGTGTTCCAACCAAGGTTTACCGTTTCGGTTTCGGTTTCGGTTTCGGTTTCGGGACCCAGCGAAACCGATACGTTTCGGCCGTTTCGGTTTCGGCCGAAAGATTTTTTAAAATTATTAATTGGGTGTTGATCAGAGTTTGACTATATTTTGACTGTAATTTGACTTCAAATTAAAAATATGATAAAATATTAAAAAAAATTTGAAAAAATTTGAAAAATTAGGAATGAATTTATACTTAATATTACCATAATATTAAATATTATTTTAGTTAATTAATATTAATTTTGATAGTTAGTCACTGATATTGTCTACTTTTAATATATATTAGTATATTAAAAAAACATATAAGAAATAACATGAATATGATTAAAAGTTAAAATTAGCATAAGCACATTTAACTTTTCATTAAAATGTACTTTACACATACATAATTTTATAAATTTTAAGATAATACAACTAATCATCATAATCATCATCAGTTGAGTTTGGAACATCTGGGTGTGGAACTACAAATTCAGTACCTGGATGATCCGGACGAGCATTTGTAGACATATGAGCCAGAACAACTAGTTCTGCGCGATCTCGTGGCAGCGGTTCTGAAGTATAATCATATATCGAATGTCTAAAATGAAAATCATATTTTAACTAAAATTTAACTTTATTTCAATTATTTTTTAACTTCAAATTAAAAAATTATAATATGTTTAAAAATTTAAAAAAATAATGAATAATTACGTAAAAAATATTATGTACGTGAACAGTATCTGACAGAAATCGATACTGACGCCGAAATCAAATTGGCAATAGTGTTGGCCTCAGTGTAAGGCCGGCTTCATCTTGCGGAAGTACGGGTCAGGTCGGTGAGGACGCGATATACGCGATAGAGTGCCGACAAACCAGCGAGTGCGCATGGCCCTTGGGCTCGGACACGAAACCAGCGCGAGTTCCTCTCCCCGCCCCCCCCCCCTCCCCCCGGCGGCGGCGCGAGCCCGCCCCCGCCCGCCCCGGCTTGAGCCGCGAGCTTCCCGCCCGCCTGCGCTCGAGCCCGGCGACCCGCCCGCCCTCCGGGCTACTCGCCCACCCGCGCGTCGGAGCCCGGCGGAGCTCCCGCCCGCCCGCCCGGACTCGAGCCCGGCGAGCTCCCGCTCCCGCGCGCTCGTCAGCACGCGTTCCCGCCCGCGCTCCGGCGAAGATGAACAGTAACTATGAACAGTAAACCCTAACCGAAACGAAAAATTGGGTTTCGGTTCGAGACCGGCCGAAACCGCGAACCATGGTTCCAACATTAAGAAGATAAATGTTTTTGTCTTCAATACCTCCATCCCTATTAGATCTTGGAAAACACAATATGTTGAAAATAAAATCACACGATAATTCAATACTTTGATTATTTGGTTGACATAAGTTGAATGAAAACTTGAGAACTAATAATATTGAGAAAAGATCCATAAAAGTAGTATGTATACTCCATTTGTCAACAATTGACGAGAGTTTTATCTCTAAGTATAACATAGTTTTATGTAGATAAACTATCAAATGTAAAAAAAAACTTTAAATCGCATGTCATATGATTTGAAGCTCCAAAATCTATTATCCATGAGTTTTTATGTAGGGATTGATTGGCAAATAGTGACTTTGAAGAATTCAACAAGTTAGTTGAGCATATTGTATTCTTATTGGGATATGGTGACTTGATCAATTCTTATCTTTTGTTTCCCCCTATCTTCTTATTTTGTTGATGTATCTTGTGAGTTATTTTCCCATGTTGCTTTACCTATGACAAACTAACATTCGTCATTCTCTATTTGTAAACTCATCTCTACCATAGAGTATTACCCCACATGAGGTCATGATTGAGTCCTCAATTAGATTTCTTTGAGTTGAATTGAAATTTTATTTCTCTAACTTGAGCAGCCTCTCAAACATTTTTTTAAGGAAATCTCACTTTGTATCATGAAGTTTGTCTTGTATTGATGATATTTGACATCTAGTTCATTCAAAAACTTCATAACCTTTGGTTTATCCTAGTTTTCTTCCACTTATCTATTGTTGCTGGTCTATAGTATTCCAATTCATCCCACAACTCAGTTAATAGGTTAGTATATACTAATTTCTCTTCCATCTTACTTCAAATTGTATGCTTATTCTTGTATATTGAATACTCGGTTTTAGCTACATACATCATTTGCCGCTTTTGCTAGATAGCTTTTGAGGTCTCCATATGAATGACCATAACTAATTTCTAACTCTATGTTAGCCATGAATGCAACCATGACTTCCAAGTCTTCATGTCCCCAATCTTCAAGTTTGGCTTGATCGTTTGGTGGGGTCATCTATGAGATGTGCGTCTTCTTCAACCTTTGAGGCAAATTTCTATGACTACTACCTTTGAGGCAAATTTCTATTTGCAAGCTTATTCCTCTGTTGAACTACTTACTATTTTTGCTTGAGGTCATCATCTCACAAATCCCTCGTGATTGTATAGCTATGATGCTATGTTAAATTTCCTATTTCAGCTAGATGTCGAGATCGAAGAAAATTAAAGTTTTGAGATAATGATGTAGAAAGCTTGAACACTTTTTTTGAGTCTCTCTGGCTTTTTTAATTCAATAAAAATGAATTTACATATTTTAATAAATTTTTTGAACTTCTATTTGACTTCTAGTTGAACTTAAACTCTAACTCAATTTTGGGCCTAACTAATGTTCCATTTATATAAGCTATTTTGGATTGTGAAGAACCTAGGGTGCTGGAGCATATAGAAAGCACTTTCTAGTACAATCATATCATGTATTGCTCGACCCGCATACGGACTGAGCCCTTTATTTGTTCTTCAACACCATCAACTAGAAAAGTTAAATTTTTAACACTAAATTTAATTCTCAAAATAAAGAACCGGCAAGATTTGATTATTGATGTAATAAAAAAAACCCAAGAAAGAAATAGGAAAACAATGAACTACAAATTTGGAGGATTCAAAAATATTTTCCAATAAAGTTGATGCTATCACCAAAATCATCAATACATCAAAAACAGCTCCAAGGATGCAACTAAACCAAGTAAAAAAGAAAATGTGTTGCAATCGAAAAGTACATTATCAGTAGCCATACCAAGGTAGCTAGTTTGACTTCTATGCACTGATGATGCGTGCAAGCCAGATCCAATACATTAGTTTGGAAGGTGGCATGTTGTTATGGATATAAATAGGTTTTCACATTTATAAACTCTATTTAATCTCACGTTATGAGCCTAAAAACAAAATAGTGTAAGAGTATGGGCACCAAGCATATGAATCCCAAAAATAGACAAGTAGGGTGTTCCCTATGAGCAGCATGGCATCACAACACAATCAACACTGTAGTTTTCCTTTAATAACAATATAACAGGTTCCATATATTTTGTGGTTGAGGCCCCGAGGTCAAGTTAAAAGAGTGCATAAAACAAGATAGAGCCATCTTAGCCTAATAATTATGTAGTTGATGCTCATTCAACAAGGTAATTTAAAACTACAAGAAATTCACAATAGGAAGACAAATTAAATCTGAAGGTTTGAACAAGCAGATCCTGCATTACTAGCAACAAAAGGATAAAGAAGTGGCTAAGTTACAAGGATCAAATATAGAACAGACAGGAAGAAAGAATGCCTACTTTGCCCTTCCTGGTTTCAACAATATATAAAGGAGACAAGGGTGTGCTTGGACAAGTACCAGCCACTACTATAAACGAGGTTCAGCAAACCCACTTGTTATCCCAAAGAATAAGGAAGGGCATAAAAGTTCATCTACTCCGATGTTAGACAGCACTATCACCTAAAGGAAAAGAAAATCACTCAGAAAAGTCCTGAAAGAAGAAATCTATAGCTATTTATCATCATTTATGCACAAGAAAGCTAATAAATTGTGTTATGAGTTGCTGCTCCAACTAGTCAAGCAATATATATAAGAAATTAAAACACAAAAAATTATGTGCTAAAAAGACCATACCTTCTGAATGTTGGGTTGAAAAAGAACTTAGATTGGGACATTTATTAGTATCACCTGATCTCTGCCAAAACAAGTGAAACTTGTTCAGAAAAATACTAACCCAACACACAAGTTGATGAAAATAAAACAGCAACTTATTCATATGATTCACATCACTAGTATGACCACTATGATAAGAGTACAAAGCCACGCTAACACTAGTATAACACTGATTTGACAAAACTTGTTGAGCAAACAATTGCCTTTAAAAAACAAATTAGAATATGATGCTTTAAATGAGAAAATTTCCCAATAAAACAGATAAGCATTAAATGGTGACATGCACAAAAAAGCAAATTGCATGTTTTCTTACAGTTCTCTAAGTATTGAATACATATTGGAAAACAACAGTTTAAACAAACAAAATGAACAACTCCAAAATGTCAATGTATACATGTGCAAGAAACAAAATGAACAACTTGAAAATGAGTCTACATGTACAAAAGTTGGGTTGGATTGCATTAGATTAACCAAAATAAAAGGAAGATTAGAAGTTGAAAGGCACTCAAATAATTTAGGCATGTGAAACAATGTTAAATGCATTGGACCAAGCAAAAAGAGAACTCAATTCTCAAGGTGGAACAACAACAAAATATACCTAGTCAATTTGAAGGGGACTAGCATGAGAGAATTTTACAAGGTTGCAAAGGAGATAAACTTTGACCAAAACAATTGGCAAAGAATCTTCACTTAAACAGATCATAAAGATCGCAATCTGACCTTTACAGAAGAAATACTTCAATTGATGTAACTCAATAAAAACAAGTAAATATGTGCAATTCTCTTTCTTGTTAAGAGAAATGGCCAGTGTAGCTTTATTGCATAGTTCCATTGGTGAATATTACAGTCACATTTTTGAAAGTATATTACAAGTAATGACTAGGTAAACACTTGTAGTGGCAAACAGAACTCCTTTTATACCTCCTCTCATACAAGCCTTGTACATGCAGAGTCTATGTCATCAGATGAAAGTTCCAAAATCCAAGACATGAGGATAATGTACACTGATGATCTATCCATTGACATAAACAAATTGACGCAGTCAATACACATAATATCATAGTATCATCTATAAACTCAAAATTACACCCAACACATGTATCAATCAAATGATAAGCAAAGAAACAAATACCCACCAAACCACAGGCAGAACCATAAACAATATAAGGCCCTTTTTTGTTAAAAGAACAATAAAGGTCTTTAACTGATATGGTAGTTCATTACCATTTCTGAAAAGTCTCTGTCTTCAAGGAAACAGTCTTGATCAGAAGTACAAGATTTTTTGCCGCTGACTTCAATGCTAGCATCTTTAGGAAGGTCAACTGGAATTTCAGCAATATCACCTGCCAATTTGTCTTTATCCTTCTCTACAACAGTCCCTCCAGAAGAACACAACATTTTATTATCTTTCAAAATTCTAACGTTGCTTTTGGTCCTTCTCCTTGGAGGTAATGATTTCACAAGCACAGCATCCGGTGAATCAAGAGCAGTAACAGTGACAGGAACATATGGATCTGTCACTTTAGTAGTGTCCAGAGGAGAGGACGTTGCAAGTTTACCACTTGGTGACAATGTGGATCCAGTTTTGCGTTTCAAATGTCCCATATAAGGGATATGAGCAGAATCTTGAAGCCATTTAATTATTTTAGACCTCAGTCCTGGAGAGAAAGATGATGTTTCACCCTGCAGAAGATATCACAATTGAGTTGAAAGAAAAACATCAGAAGAAATTACAGAGCTAGGTTTTCCAGAAATACCACAAGGGCTGCTTCCAAAGATGCAGAAGAAATTCCCATCTCAGATGCAAACTCAATAACATTGATTTTTCCTCGGTCAATTAACTGCACAGCTAAAAACAAGAATTGTTCAAATAAATTCACGGTAACCCACATGCAATGACTTAGTAACACACATAATTTGAACCTGAGAAAATAAATGTTTCTCAGCAAACATAATACCTTTCTAAGAATGAGAGCAAGATTAAGGGAAGTTGACACGCTGCTATCAAAGTCAATATCACCATTTGTATCTGCATTTGTTCTTTGCTGAGCTTCATTGCCAGAATGAAGTCCAACATCAACAGTATCTTTTTCTAGAATGGACTCATTTTTATCCATTTTATCTGTGTCAGAATTTGCAGCTTTATTTTTTGCCAAAATTATATTTTTATTCTTCTGACTGAACCCTAACTTGGATAGCCTTGATTTTGATTGAGTTGTTGGTGGAGGCTTAGATACAGAAGAATTGCCAGAAGCTATAAGTTGGCCTTCAGAATTCTCAAAGTGGATGCTCCCTTTAAAAGATGAATGCTTTGAGCAGAAGGCTCTCAATTCAACCTGCACAAGAATCCAGGAGATTTACATTGTATCAGAAAAAAAAAATGAAAAACTCAATACTTGTAGTGATAAGGAAAACAAAAGGAGCTGACATTATCAAATGAAATCTTCCCCCATATCTCCATCCGATGATTTGCTTCTCTCGCACATACAGGATGGAAAGATGTTCTGCATGTTCCTGAAACATCATTAAAGGATCAACTAACAATATTTCACCAAAAAGAAGGAAGCAATATTCAGCAAAGAAGAAACACAATCTAGCAGTGCCTAAGAGGCAAGCTCTTCAAAGTACAAAAGGTGCTCGTAAATCTTATTTTAAGAACAAAATGAAATTATTAAACTAATTAAGGTAACTAAATATGCCTTCATATCCCCAACACAATGACAACATAAAAGCCTGAATATCCTGCTGTGACCACCTCACTCCCACACAAAACAACAAAAAAGATAAAATACTGTAGCTTTTAGATGCCTTGGTAAGATCAAAGGCTTTTAAAGCAAAAACCAAGTGATTACTTGGTATTAAAAGGGTACCTGCATGCAAAAATTAGAAAATGAACAATCATAGTAAGTCTCAAAATTTTTATCTAAATGATCAATACATGATAGTTTGCTGAACGCAACAAAGAGCAATATAATTGCACCAACTAAAGTCAGTATATATATTTCATCATGACTGATGATTTCTATGCTTTCGAGTTTCCATAACTTTTCAGATTCTCAGGATATTTTGACTATTTTGTTTGATGATATCACAACTGTAATTGCAGCTTTAATCAAAATGGCTGAACTGCTTAATTTCAATCAAGCGCAGGACAAAATCTTAAAACCTAGTCTCAAATCACGAGTGTCCAAACAAAAAAGTTGTATTTAGGTAAGTCATGTATATAAAGCAAGTTCTGACACGTTATGGCAGTTTTTTATTTAATGAAATATAACCAACAAAAGTAGAACCATTAGAAAGGGAAATGAGTGCATAATATAAAGTATACCATGGCTACAACGGACGCAAACACCCTGCTTCACCTTGCACACATTGCACACCAGTTTCCTTCGCGTTTCCTGTATCCCTTCAACGTTCATCAAAGGCTCCATTGTCTTTATATCTTCAACAGTTACTTCTGGTGCCCATAGACTGCAAAACAAGTGTGCAAACTTGGCTGTGCCACCTCTCAATTTTCCACTAGAATCTCCTCCTGTAGGTTTGAGGGCACCACCATCTTTCACACAAAGCAGGCAAGGCCTTGAATTGGAGTCCTCAGTAGCCTTCCTGGATGATTTTCGCGCCACATCCAAATGCCTACACCAAGAGCACAACCAAGCCTCTTCCTCAATCTTGTGCACACCATAACACTTCTGGTGCACTGTAACCTTGCAAGAGTTGCATGTTAGCAGCCTATTCAACCTCACGTTTGACTCGCCTGAGCAACAGACATCACAAAACGATGAGCCTTCAACTTGGGGATTAGGAAGCAAGAGCACCCTGTCCAAACCAGCAGCTTCGCCCAAGAGCTTGCGTTTCTTGTTCGGGCGCTCAGAAGCAAGGAGGAACCTATGCTTGGAACCCAGCAACCAATGTATTGACGAGCTCTCATGCCCATCCCCTTCGTTCTCAACCAGTTCATCCACTTTCGTGGCTTCATGCCCCTCCTCTGCTTGCACCTCCGCAACCTCACCCTCCTTCTCAGCCTCATTCACAGCCTCTTCCATAACCACTTCCATGGCTTCATGCCCCTCCTCTTCCACTGGCACCAAGTCAAGAGTTTCATCTTTATTCACTTCCTGCTCTCCACTCCCCACCACTGGGATGGTGAGGCAGTAATCCACTGGACCAGACCCAAGAGACACTCTAGGAACCAACGCATCAATATCAGCAACAGTAACGGGCCGGAAATACTCCTCCGTCTCAGCCCACAAATCCAGCGAATGCCCCTGCCCCGAGGACTTCGCTGGGGCCTCACAATGCGACTTCCGGTGCTTCCGCCGCCCATCAGAATGGCCTAGCAGAACCACCGCAAGCGAGGCTGGAAGCGTACTCGGCCGGGCAAGGGCTTCCTCGGTATCAAATGGGGAGCGTTCCGAGAGGGTCTTGAGGGCCTGGTGGTAGAACCCAACAGAGTGATGCTCTGGAAAGGAGGAGGAGGAGGAAGAGGAGGGCCGGGAGAGAAGGCAGGGCTTCTCCTCGGCGCCGCAGCCCCCCTCGGGGCCTCTACCCATCATTTTCCGCCGCTGGCATCCGGCGTAGCTCATCACCCGGATCAGCGGCCGGATATCATCGCCAGAACCCTAGCCCTAGGGCTCGAGAGAGGGCTTCTCCTCCGTCTCTGTGTGGTCGTCGTCTTCCTCGGTGGCGACGTTAGGGTTAGGGTTTCTTTTTTCGGGGCGTTCGGGGTTCGACTTTCGATTTCCTCGCTTGCGTTTCGGATCCGAGAGAGGGGGCACGGCCTCGCGTCTTTTGCTTTTTCAAGTTTTTTTCTGTTTTTCTGTGTTATTTAAAAGGAGGCTCGGTTGGGGGTCTCGGGGGTCGCGTTTTTAGCTGGCAAGCAATGAATTGCTTAGTGGTGCACTAGAGCTTTGGCTACGATTATTTGTACCTACTTGTAGACGACCGTCCTGTTGAGTCGACTTTTGCAGTGAAAATACCGGATTGCCCTTGGTAGTGAAGTATGACGTGGGTCACGTGACTCGCGCCTCGTGGACGGCGGTTGAGTGTTATTGTTTGGGGATTTTAGCAAAAAAAAAAAAAAAAAGACTCGGAAAAAAAATTTTAATAAAAATTATTTTTCGTCAAAATTGCAAACAAGACATGTTTTCGATACTTAGGTGAAAATTTTAGAATATTTTCTTTTATTATTTTGATATTTATATCTTTCAAAATATATTGACCATTTCATTTTAGAAATTGATTGATTTTTATTGTAATAAAATTACTGAATTAACATTGATAAGTGAGGGGGCGAATCGCTTGTGCTTAACGTGGATGCTCACTAGTCATCTAAAGACATCAACACATAATTCTGTAACTTTTGCGTTGTTTTTTAATTTTAAAATTTATTTACTAATAGCAAGACATAATGTGTGAACCGTGCGGCAAATAATGATTTTTCTAATTAATTTTTGCAATAACAATTATACTGATTTTAATTAATCGTAAAACTATAAAAGTGTTTTTTTGCCAAATAAATTAGAAGGCATTTAGTGAGATATGGGTCTGCATAAAGATTATTTCAAATATAATACTTTATTATGTAATTAATAAGTGATGAATTGTTGTACAAGTGGTAACTCTAAATTTTAAGTACAATTGAATAAGTAGGAGGCTAAAGTTACATACAATCTTATAATAATATTTTTTTTATGTACATGCGTGATCATGTATATTCTCTTAGATATGTCCCTATCAAAATTATAAATTTCAGTTTCAACACTAGTTTCAACTAAAATTAATTTATTTTGATCTTGATCAAATTATTTTTTTTAATCAAATTTTAATTTTAATTTTTAAAAATAGTATAAAAATATATGAAAATAATTTATGTACACATCTATTTCTAAAAGTATTAAACAAAATTTTTTTGGCAAAAATCATTTAAAATATTAAAAAATTATGCAAGAAATATTCAAATCTTGTCAAATAAAACCCAAATTAAATTCTTAATCACTAAGTTAAATAATAATTATAATATAAATATAAATTTAATATATCAATATAAATACTTTTTTTAAAATTTAAAACTACTATATTACAGTGAAATATTTTACGTGAGGCCGAAACTCAAATATTTTTATTTCAACCAAAACTTAAAACTATAGTCCATATTAAATTGGCAATGGTTTTAATTTTGTAATATATGTTGAACAATAACTACATTAAAATACTAAATATTAATATTATTAAAAATAAAGTGTTAAATACTGTATATGATTATCAATTTTCAAAAAATTTTATATTTTGTGCTTGTTTTCCAATTACAATGTACAGCTAATGAATCAATGTGCTTGACTTTTTTTGTTTAAATGAAAATATGCCATCTTATCTTTTGACTCGATCGTTTTTTTCTCTCACACCATTCATATTAAAATTCTGAGAAATGTGCTACACTTTAATTTAGAATCTTAAATAATTCAACATCTATCCAAATATTTTTTTTCTATTTTAAAATGTCAATTATTAACGAAGACCTAAAAAGTAATCATAAAACAATTAACAAACTTCTAAATAAAAAATATTTATATACAATCCCATAAAAATAGCTAAATTATTTATATTTTTTACTTTTAACAAATACGTACAATCCCTTTTTTTTATTTTTTAACAAAATTTTAGGTAGTTAGGTAAAAAACTATTTTTTACAAAAAAATATAATTGTTATATTTTCAATCTATATAACCAAAAGACCAAAATATTTTTATTATAATCATTGAGGAATTCTTTATAAATATAATAAAATCAAGAGAGGATAAAATGAAATGTGAGAAAAAATTTTCATTAGCAAGTACAATTAAAACAAAAGTTTCGATTTTAAAGGTTTAAATAAGCAAATTTTTTAGGCAAAAAATATTGCTTTTAATGAAAAAAGTATATTGAGTTAAGAGATGAAATAAATATTTCATTTATCAACTAAATCATAGTTTGTCATTTTTGAATCGGTTGGGTCCAAAGGACCTAAAACCTCATTAAAAAATTTTAAAAATTGTACATAATTATAAAAAAAAATCAATTAGTTATATATAATTTATCTTTAACTAAAAAAGTGGCAATAGTTTCAAGGAATTTTTATATGCAACTCTCAATATTTACTCTATTTATGAAAAACTTCTTCGCAATTTTAGTATTTATCGACAACCTCATCCTTTTGAAATTTATTGTCTATGACCTTCTGATTATTATTTAATCAAAATTAGCAAAAAAAATTCTTTTACCCTTTGCAATTTTTCAATTAAATTCCTTAGAAGTTTTACATCTTTTTTTTTTTATAAAACCTATCTCGCTTTATAGAATTTTTCTATAAAGATTTTATAAAACCTATCTCTTTCTTCCCAAACCCTATTCTCAATCTCCACTTGGCCCACATCCTCGATTGCCCTGCGTTGGAGCCATCCTGCTCTAGCCCTGCTCTGCTTTGATCTTATTTGTGAGTTTTTCTTTTGTGATATACTTTTCAGATCAGAATTCATTTATTCCAATTGGTTGATAAGAATGGTCATTATTTCTTTAATTTTCATATATCACCTTCTACTGTGTTGGTTTTCTACTCCGGTATGATGCACTTAATTAGTGATTTCCTGTGTTTATGATTTGATTTTAACTTACTTTGCTAATTATCACATGCATTATTTTTAATCTTATTTCCCTTGATTACATTCATGAAGTTTTTGGCCCTGATGCACTCGATGAAATATCGCTTCTCACAAACAAATTCTAATTGCAAAATATTTTCAAAGAGTTTATGAATGAAAAAATTGCTACTTTTTTTTGTAGAACTAAACACAACATATTCACATTTTTTTCATATAAATGAAAAAAATTGGTGAATATCATAAAAATAAGATAAATTTGTTATTTACATTGCTGCATAAAATCCTGAGTTTCACCACTTCTTCGTTTTTTCTTTTTTTTTTAAGTAGAATTCACCACTTCCTTCTCACAAAACACTCCCTTGGATTCCTTATGGTGATTTACACCTTATAATTCTTAACAATGATTCTTAATGAGTATGTTTATGATTCTAATGATCTTGTTAGTTTTGAGACAAATAAAAGTCATTCTTTGGATTGATTTAAATGCTAATTGGCAATATGATACACCTATGTTTATATAACTCTAATTATGGTCATTTTATGTGAAATATTAGAGAAGTGTTGCAAGACCTTTTTAACTTGAGGTTTCTGAACTGATTTAGAGTTAAATTTTATTTATGATTGACTATGTAAAAGTTGATGTATCCTTCTTGTTGATGTTAATGCATTATAACAATTAATTATGACTATTCATCATTGGTAGTAGTGGATTTTCTTTTCTTTTTCATATTTCTTGTAGTCATTGGTTATTTTGCATAAATATTTACTCATTTTTTTCTCTCTTTGAGTAAGTATTTACATATTTTCTTCTTTACAATAAGTATACTATATGATCTATTTGATCGAGACTTCCAACATCTACCATCGTGTTCTTGAACTTTATCTGTCAATATTTGATTCCTTTTGATACGAGCAACTGAACAAGCATTGCTTGATACTTACTGATGGTAATTAGAAAATTTCCATATGATTTCTTTGATAATCTCCATACTATAAGAAATTATTATTTTTATTTGTGATAGAGGAGAAAGATGATTTTATGATGTTATATGTTTAACAAATATATGATTTAGAGAATCTGGTAAGATTAGTATTTCGTTATAGAGGTTATTGGAGAAAAGTTTAACATATTTATAGGACCGAATACATGTTTGGTAGAAAGAAGTCTTTATTAGTTGATACAAATAAGTACATATTTTCTTACTTATAAATTAAAGCATGGAAATTAGTCAAAATAAGGCAAAATCAACTAGTTGTAATCATGTACTTGCTTTCAAACAACACTCCTCCAAGTTATATGACAATTAATAGTGAAACTCAACTTATAGTAATGTAGACAATGATAAAAAAAATTTAAAACAGCAATATTTATATATTAGTTGAGGACATAGGAGATCCCCTATCAGAGATACCTCCTACAAGTCTCAATGATGAAACTTTTGATGAATCAAATTAGCACATAAATATTAATAGACCGACTCCTCTCACTCCTACATTCGGTGTATCACAACATGGGCAAAGAATGTCTATGTTAGGAGAACCTTTTGAGCATTGCATTGTGCAATAAGATAAGTTTGTTGACTCAAATTTAGATATTTATCCTTCTGATTCAAGTTTTCACAATATGATATTTTCTTCCCATGATAATGATGATGAGGAGGAGGAGAAAGAGTTAGAGTAAGAGCAAGAGGAGTTGGATCAAGAGCAAGAGGAGAGGATATGAGATAAGGCGAAGAAGAAAGAGTGGAAGACAAAGTAGAAGATGATGTGCTACTTTTATTTGGAAACAAAATAAATGATAATGATATAAAAAAAGAAGACATATTTAAAAATGTGTATGCATTCATGATGACTCTTATGCGATATTACATTATTTATAAATTTTAATATTTATTTGTAAACAATGAACATAATAAAGTAACAGTCAAGTATATTTCTGAGAATTATCTATGGATGCTACATACTTCAGAGATATCTAGTAGTGTAGTTTTTCAAGTAAAAAAATAGAATCACTTTATACATGTATTCTTGTCAATAGGACTGAAAATAAAATGATAAGTGTTGAATAGATAGACAACTAAGTTTTTCATTTGATGAATATTAATAAGCAAATCACAGTAAAATAAATACAAAATTTAATGAACGATAAATACAATATTTAATTGAGTTATATGCAAGTATGGAGAGAAAAAGATTATGCTTATAAGATTATTCATGACAATAAAGAAAATTTTTAAATTTTATTTTATTCTTTTGAGGCAGAGTTAAAGAGAATGAACTCACGTAATATTCTTCACTTTAGCTAAGGTTCAAATATGTATTTCTAAAGATATTTTGCATCATTACATACTTGTAATAGAGCTTATTTTACTAAATATATGTCTATATTAGGGGTTGATGGATACTTCCTAAAAGATAAGTATAAGGTATATTCTCTCAGCTTATGGAGTTGATGGGGGAAAAACAACCTAGTTCTCATTGCATATGCAGTAGCAGAAAGAAAAATATACTAATTTTGATTATAGTTTATGTGCAACTTGAAACATACATTAGAAAATTTGAATAACTTGGTTATTATTTCAAATAGAAAAAAGAGTTTTTTTGATACTGTAAATAGTATCTTCTCACATTTTAAACACAAAGCTTGTATAAGTTATATGATTACAAATTTTAAGAAATTCTTCTCCGGAAAAGTTAGAAAATCTAGTTTTTAAGGCTTTAGATATATTTTTGTATGCAGAATTCATCAAACACATTGAGGGAATTAAACAATTATTTATACTAGTTTGGCAATGCATAAAAAAATAAATGACTATGTATGGAGTAGAAATCAATTTAATCCTTCAATGAGATCTATTATGCAACTAATAATATTTCTGAGTCATTTAATAATTTAATTCAAAATGACATGGAGCTTCTTTTACTTGAACTACTTGATTTTATCAGACAGAGGATAATAGTAAAATTTACTGTAAAGAGAAATATCAGAGGTTAGTGATCTTGCAAGGAGATGGATTATCGATATAAAAAAATTTTGTGATTATAAATAGTGACAGCTGACAGAAGTATCTTATCACTATGGAGACATATACAATAATATATGATACCTCTGTCATCTTACTTCCAAACAAATAATTTTGGGTGTTTATGTTAAATGTTATGCATGCGTTTCCTCCACGTTCAATAAAACCACTCGGTCAGTCTAAGAAAAAAATGACTAAGGATCCAAAGAATAAATTAAATAAAAGAATATATACTTGTAGTAGGTGTGGTAATATGAGACATAATAAAAGGGTAAGTAAAAAGTCTTTTAGATCACAATAACCAATAGTAATTTTTAGATTTAGTAGCAACCAAAAATAAGTGAAAATCAAGTATCAATGGAAAATTAACATGCAAGAGGACGTGGCAAAGAAAGGAAAAAGGGAAGAAAAAGGGGTATAGGAGCCTATGTTGGAGGAAGGTATAGAAAGAGGACTCCAAATTTTAGTATGCATCTATTATGTGAGTTTATTTTTTATGAAATATTTATATTTTATTTTTGTATTATCACTTACGTGATTTAGAAACTATGAATTAATAAATATTTATGCTCTTTCATATGATGTTGATTAGATGTTGAAGGAAGTCTTTAAGCCATTTGCAAAATTTTGTAACAAGAATGATTTTATGAGATGAATGATGCTTTTGAGTCAATTGATTGATGAATATTTTGTGGTATGTTTTGGATTGTAGTGTTATGATTTTCAAACTATGAAAGAAATATAATTCTTAACATGTCAATGAAATTTGAGTTTATTATTTGTAGACGGTTGATGAATGAATGTTTTGTGACATATTTTAGGTTATAACATTGTAATTTTCAAACTATGAAAAAAATGTAATACTTAACGTATTAATGTAATTTGAGTTTATTATTTATAAACGGTTGGTAGATAAATATTTTGTGACATGTTTTATATTATAATATTTTGAATTTGAAAGTTAAAATTTAGCCTCACAACAAGTCTTTCAAGAAAATTATAAGGTTATATTTTCATATATAACAAACAAACATTTACAAACTTCAATATCTTGATATATTTTCAATGTATAGTTTTATTATTCTACATACACGATATTTTAAATATCATCATCGATATAATTATTATCAGTATAAAAAATATTATCATCCTAAAAAATTGTAGAACATCTAAGGCATTGTTAAGTATTTCAACCATTCTATTTACCCTTTCTAATTTCTCTAAAATTACTTCCAACTTGTTATTTGTAATATTTAGCTCTTTTAAAAATGTTGTATTCTTTGTTTTATTTCTTTCTCAATTTTTTCTAATTGATTTTACATATTTTGCTTCAATTACTCGTAATTCTCAGTCTGCATAAAACATTTGTATACCTTATCGATCTCATTTTGGCAATTTGCATATTTATAGAAATACATCCTTTTACTTTGTGGCTTTATTAAATGTCAAATTATAAATATGTCATTACAGTAGTAGCGTATTTACTTCAAATTTGAAGACAAATTGCTATCGTCCATACTGTCTATAATTAAAATTTAGTACAAATCAGTATACATGAAAATTAAATCAAATATAAATTTATTATTTTGCATAAATTTAAATAATTTTCAATCCAATCTAACAATATCTTGATGCAAAACACTACATATATAACTACTTAAATTAAAATCTGTATCAAAATTAAATATTAGACTACTAAAATATAGGATATTTTGATTTTTACTCTAAATTCTCTGATAATTAGAATTTATGATAGATTTAGCTTGCTTATTCCTTTTGCGAGATTGTCATGGTGTATTTGATCTCAAATTTGAGCCAAAATTGGATTTTTAGAAGTTATTTGTTATTACCTATTCTTTTTTTTTTGCAGGTCTTGATGAAAAATAAACTTAGGCAATGTTGATAATATATCGAGAGCATCCACATATAGATGAGCTCCAATCTCCGAAGAGCATCTCTGACCAAATCCTTGCACAAATAGAAAGATGGGGACCAAAAACTTCACAAGTGCATCAAAACTAAGAGAAACAAAATTGAAAATAATGCACCCGCAGCAAATGGAAGTTGAAATCAAATCATAAACACAAGAAATCACTAACTAGGTGCATCATAGCAAAACATGTTAAGATCATGTCAAGATCATGTGTTGCTCAATATAATTGTTGGAATGAATATGTTGTTATTATGCTAATTTCCGTCGTCGTTGTTCTTTAATGTCTTGTGTTTGCTTAATCTACACAATATTATTCAAGAATAACAATAAAAAAGGTCTTATTTGTTGATAAAAATAGACTTTTAATCATTATAGTAGCAAAAAATTCATCAAAACTTTACCTAAATTAGATGTAAAATGTCTTTTCTCAATAAAAAATCGAAATTATTATAAGTTTGCCAATACGAACAAATCAAGATGAAAGGAACTTATAATTACTTCTTATGGATTACAAAGTTCAAAAATGTCAAGATAATCTTTGTTTGAACTTCTTCACGAAGCTATCAAAAAGGTGAAAGAATTGGGCATGAATGCCTATAGAAATTTTACGTTACCCCAATAAATAGGTAAAAAAAAGCCAAATGCATAATATTGTCTTGCATAAACATGGATGTATTATATTATCAATTAGCATTTAAATCAATCCAATAATGGCTTTTATTTATTTCAAAACCCACAAGATTATCGGAATTATAAACAAACTCACAAATTGGAGGAAATAAATTATAACATTAAAAGTAGATCACAAAAGACAAACTCACAAATAAGATCAGAGTAGCGCAGGACTGAAGTAGGGTGGCGCTAGTGTATGGTGGTCAGAGATGCAAGCCAGATGGAAATCGAGAACAGGGCTTCAGGAAAAAAGAGATAGGTTTTATAAAAACTTCATAAAAAATTGTTGTAAAGTGAGATAGGTTTTATAAATTTTTTTTAAAAAAGTAAAATATAAAACTTTTGAGGGGTTTAATTAAAAATTACAAAAAGTAAAAGTGGAATTTTTTACCAAAATTTTGTTAAATAAATTTCAAAAAGAGAGAGTTAGAGATAATTACTGAAATTATAGAGAATTTTCCGTAAATAGAATAAAATTTGAGAGGTCATACTTAAAAAATCCTTAGTTTTCAATGGCAATATAGTTTTAGCAATTACCACGATATAATGGGTATTTATACAAAACTCCTAAATATAATACGATCATGTTAAATGTGGTAATATGTAATCTAATCTATTAACTTGACTTAATTTTAGCGGGTTCGAATTTGTTATAATGAGGTTAACTCGATTACGATCGATTTTTTGGGATTGTAATCAAATCAACATGTTTAACCCATTTATGACCTGATTGATCTGTTATAGATCAATTGGGTCATAAATGGCCGGATTGAGTCAAGTCAATCCATTTACCAATTAAGTCAATTAAAATTATTTAATATTTTATTTAATAATATTTTTAGTAATTTTTTAAATTATTATTTATAAATTAAGTAGCTTAACATTATAATTAGTTTTTAATACTATTATTATTTTAATTATTTAAAAATATATTAAAATTATTAATATTAATTAAATATGTTGGATTAACATAAGTCAATTTAGATAAATTCGAGTCCATTTATAAATTAGATCAATTTAAATCACATCAAATTATTATTTATTTAATTAAATAAGTTAATTCGAACCAGATTAAGTTTTGAACCAAATCTGATTCATTTAATAAATAAATTAATTCGAATTTAAATTCAATTATTTATTTAAAAATCGGATTAAATTTGGGTTGGAAAAAGTGACCTACGAATCCATTCGAATTCACTTGTTTATAATAGGGATAATTACGGGTGGTCCCCCCTAATTAGTCTTAATTACGGTTAACTCCCCGTAATTTCCGTAATTACCCCCACCCCTCCAATTCGCCCATATTTACCCACAGCCCCTGATTGTTATTTAATCAAAATTTTACCAAAAAATTCCGATTTTACCCCGTTATTTTTACACATACACCCCTAAAAATTTATTTTTTATATTTCACCCCCCGGATTTCGGAATTTTGCAAATAAAACCCAGAAAGAACTCATATTTACAACAAAGTCCTCCAAATTCGAATTTTTGCAAACAACATCCCGTTGCGCGGGCGGGAGCGGAGGAGGAGGCCGGCCGGCAGGCCGCAGAAGCGGAGGCGGCGGCCGGCGGCGGGAGCGGAGCCGGAGGCCGGGCGGGCGGGAGCGGAGGCGGAGGCCGGCGGAGGGAGCGGAGGCGGAGGCCGGCGGCTGGAGCGGAGGAGGAAGCCGGGGCGCCGGCGCGCCGTAACGCGGGAGCGGACGGCCACGGCCGAGGCCGTTCCGCCCCCGCGTACCGGGGACGGAGGCCGAGGCCGGTGCGCCCGCACGCGGGCGCCGGCGAGGACGGCCACGGCCGAGGCCGTTCCGCCCCCGCGTGCCGGGGACGGAGGCCAAGGCCGGCGCGCCCGCACGCGGAGGCCGAGGCCGAGGCCGTTCCGCCCCCGCGTGCCGGGGACGGAGGCCGAGGCCGGCGCGCCCGCGTGCCGGGGACGGACGGCCTAGGCCTTGGCCGTCCGCTCCCGCGTGCCGGCGCGCCGGCCTCGGCCTCCGTCCCCGGCACGCGGGGGCGGAACGGCCTCGGCGTCCGTCTCCGCTCCCGCGTGCGGAGGCCGTCCGCGGCCGCGTGCCGGCGGCCGTCCGGCGCGCCGTCGGGCCTCCGGCGAGGGGTGTATTTGTAAAAATTAGTTTAAAAAAAAATTTAGAGTTATTTTTTTTAAAAAATTTAATGGTCTATTTTTTAATTTGTAAATATTAAATTTATAATTATAAATATAAAAAACACTAATGTCTTTTTTGTAAAAATTTTATTTAAAATATGATTAAAAATATAGACTTATTTATAAAAAAAATATTGAAGGGATCTATTTGTAAATGTACAATATGAAACTTATAATTTTAAATTTTAAACTTTGAAACCTTCGATGACTTATTTGTAAAATTTATTTATAAAATAAATAAAATTTGGACGTATTTATAAAAAAAATATTAAAGGTGGTTTATTCTTAAATGTAAAAAAAGTAAAAATTAGTTTAAAAAAAATTTTACAGTTATTTTTTTAAAAAAAATTTGAGGGTCTATTCTTTAATTTATTAATATTAAATTTATAATTATAAATATAAAAAACACAAATGTCTTTTTTATAAAATTTTATTTAAAATATGATTAAAAATATAGACTTATTTATAAAAAAAATATTGAAGGGGTCTATTTATAAATGTACAATATGAAACTTGTAATTTTAAATTTTAAGCTTTGAAACCTTCGATGACTTATTTGTAAAATTATTTATAAAATAAATAAAATTTGGACGTATTTATAAAGAAAAATATTGAAGGTAGTCTATTTTTAAATGTACAAAATAATAAACTTGTAATTTGAAATTTGAAAATTGTAAACTTTCACTGTATTTCGCAAGGCAACGAGCGGACAGCGACGGCAAGCCGGCAGGGCAGCGACGGCAGCAGCTGCGCAGGGACTGACGGCGGCAGCGGCAGAGCACAGCGGCGGCGGCGACGCAGATGCGTTTAGGGCTACAAGAAGAAGAGGGTTATATAAAAAAGTTTTGGCCTTTTTTGTAATTCGGAATAATTTCGGAGAGTTATTTGCAAAAATCAAAATTTCGGGAACTTGTCTGTAAATTTGAATAATTTCGGGGTGTTATTTGCAAAAATCCGCGCCCGCGGCCGGGGAAGCAGGCGGAGGCCGGGGCGCCGGCGAGCCGGCGGCGGAGCGGAGGCGGACGCCGAGGCCGTTCCGTCCCCGCGTGCCGGGGACGGAGGCCGAGGCCGGCCCGCCGGCACGCGGGCGAGGACGGCCAAGGCCAAGGCTGTCCGTCCCCGTCACGCGGGCGCGCCGGCCTCTGCCTCCGTCCCCGGCACGCGGGGGCGTAACGGCCTCGGCCTCGGCCTCCGCGTGCGGGCGCGCCGGCCTTGTCCTCCGTCCCCGGCACGCGGGGGCGGAACGGCCTCGGCCGTGGCCGTCCTCGCCCGCGCCCGCGTGCGGGCGCGCCGGCTTCGGCCTCCGTCCCCGGCACGCGGGCGCGGAACGGCCTCGGCCGTGGCCGTCCGCGCCCGCGTTTCGGCGCGCCGGCGTCCCGGCCTCCGCCTCCGCTCCCGCTGCCGGCCGCCGCCACCATTCCCGCGGCCGGCCTGCCGGCCTCCACCTCCGCTCCCGGCCGCGCGACGGGGTGTTATTTGCAAAAATCCGAATTTCGGGGACTTTTCTGTATATCGAAATAATTTCCGGGGGTTTATTTGCAAAAATTCGAATTTGGAGGACGTTTTTGTAAATCTGAATTCTTTCGGGGTGTTATTTGTAAAATTCTGAAATCCGGGGGTTTAACTATAAAAAATAAGTTTTTAGGGGTGTATGTGTAAAAATAACGGGGTAAAATCGGAATTTTTTGGTAAAAGTTTGATTAAATAACAATCAGGATCCGTGGGTAAATAAGGGGACGAGGGTAATTACGGAAATTAGGGGAGTTAATCGTAATTAAGGTTAATTACGGGGGGTCACCCGTAATTATCCCTCTATAATACAACACTATATTTTATCTAATCCGAATCCGACCCGTGATATCGAATTGACAGCTTTAAGGCCTGGGACGGCTCGTTCGGAGCCGGTCTTCGAGATAAAACAACAGGCAAATAAGCGAGGAACCCAACGAGGAGATTTCTTCTTCGTTTCGATTCCCAATCATCACCGTTGTTATCGTCATTGCTCACCGGAGTCGACGGAATCGAGAGGAAGTAGAAGGAGAAAAAGTAGAAGAAGACTCGCAGAAGCAGAAGTATAACGGCATGGACAACCATTTTTTGCTGATGTGGGAGATCCTGGGTCCGGGCGTCGCCGGCGCGGTGTTCGGCGCCGGGTGGTGGATTTGGGTCGACGCCGTCGTCTGCAGCTCTGTCAAGGTCTCCTTTCTCCATTACCTCCCCGGTACTCCTCGTCTTTCTCACCTCTGTTTGGTTCTCGCTAGGGTTTTGCGAAAATTGCGGTTCTGATTCGGGTTTTTTTGCAGGCATATTTGCTACTCTGGCCGCTCTGATGTTCAATTGCGTTAATAAGGATGACGTCGGGTATGATTACTCTCCGTATGGGGAGTCGGATTGGAGGTCAGATACGACCTAACTCGAGAGTTAATTTTGTGATGCAACATGTGTTTTCCGCTTTCTGCCTTTGATTTTTTTAAACTTGAGGCCGAGTTTGAAGTTGATAGAGTCGGGCCTTGCAGGAAATATACTTGAGGCCAGAAGAGAATGAAAAAGTTTTCGATTTTGACCTGTTACGAGAAACAAATACTGTCTTTAAAGTTCCTGCAGGGAAGCACGATCTATCAATTGCTATGCAATGTGCCCTGTGCGGCACTGAATAGGTTTGTAGTCACTAGGGAGCAAATGCTCCTTTGTATTGGCTACTTATTTTAGAAGTATTTGATAAATTGTTGCTTAATTACTGTTCAGCTAGTTCACCTAGCTTAAACAGAGATGAATCAACCACAATTTTTCCATTTTAGGTTCTTTTCATATAGATTGGTAGCTTGTTGGCAAGATCAAAGAGAACTATTCCCAATGCATACATTCATACATCTTGGAATGCCACATTCATGTGCCAGGTCGATGGTTTCATGATTATCATCTAATGTTGACCTGCAATTGAGTGAATTCGTTCAGTTGAATACTAGTATGGTGAATAGAAGATTAGAACTTAAAATGACTCACTATGTGTTGGCCTAATCCAGTGCAGCTATAGGCTTATAGCCGTATAGCCCCAATGGTACTGAAGGTGCAGTAGCCTAGGAAATCTGAACCCAATTTACTAATATGTTGAAATCCTCTGTAAGCACTATTCTTTTGCCCATGTTCTCCAAGAGATGTATATTCTGCCCATGAACTTACTTCCTTAAGAGTGTTGTTTATGCTACTTTAAAAGAGTTCAAAAAGAGCCTATATTTATTATTTCTACGGCAGCAGCTGCCTCCCTATTTCTAGTTGTTATCGTCGTTTGTCAAAGTTTTCGTCTATGAATGATATTTATAGCTATTACTAAATCCAATTGTTTGGTTTTTTTTTTTACTTTTGTTATTGCAAGCAATCCTTTCTGTAAATACTCCAGGTTGCTATGGACTTGTATGTTCTCATGAGGCCAATTTTGGAATTTGGAATTTGGAGCATTGTTGTTTTGTATATTAACCATGTTTTCTCTTGTTGACTTCTTGGAAATAGAAAGCGATATTTAGGTGTTCAAGATAACCTATTTGCAGTTTGTTTTATGATTTTGGCCCAAGCACAAGTTTGCATTCAATCTATATGGGTCTATGACATTTTTAATGTGTGCTAATATGTTATCTATTTCTACTAAAATTTATTATAAGGTTGCAATTAATTGACTATTGTTCATGCATGTATCTCTATTAATAAAATGATTTTGTCAAAATTATATGCTAAACAACTGTAATATATGGTGAAATTGAATGGTTTGGGTTGGGTTTTATTTCTTTCTTTTTTTTGAGACAAAATCTTAAAAAAAGTCAAGTATGCTGGAGTTCCTTTTCGCTCTTGATTGGGCTAACTATCACCATGTCTGTTTTTCAAGATAGATGCATCTAACTGTGATGTCTCTGGTTAATGTGATCTGTCTCAAAGGGAGTTGGTTATTTGGTTTGAAACATCAGCTTCTACTGGCTTTATAAGCGAAATGGATATGATCCCCTTGAGCATTTTATTGCTTTTATTGCATGAAATAAATGTTTTGCCATTGGTACCTTGTTTGAAGTGTTACATTACACTTAATATGCTGTTAATCTAGTCTTTTGTTTTGACCTGTTACCTACTGTGAATTTGAGGTTAAGAAGATTCTTATGTTCATGTAATCAAAGTTCATGCCATGGATTGTTATTTTATTGTGCTTTCTTGGAAGGATTAGCAAATCTTGGTATTGAAACATCTCCTTGTTTTTTGTGTTGGAAAATCCATTTGCTAATTTCCACTGTTCTTTGCTTTTTGTCCTTTTGAATTGTAAACAGATCAGTATGTCACTAGTAAACCTGTAGGTTAATATTGAACTTCTAAAGGTAATTTAACACGTAAAGGAACCAAAAAGGCCCCTAATGATATGGTTGTCTTTGTCTGGAGAATTATATATTTGCCATCAGTTATTGAGGCCTACACTACTACTAGGTTGCTCAGTTAGATGCAATAACTAATACATTAAAACTGCTAACTGTAAAATCTTAGAGAAAAGTGCTTTATTATTAGTATCATTCCATATGGTAGTGCTTAAATCTAGTATTACAAGTGGTATCAGTTCTTTGTAGAATTAATAGTAGTTTACTGGCTGCACACATTTTGGGAGTGTATATCAGTTAAAAACACTGGGAAATATTTACTGCTGATCTGATTAACCAAGAAGCTTTCTGCAATTGGTATATATTTGGTCTTGTGGGACCTGCTTGGGTTGCATAAATTTCTCAGATTGTTCTAGTCCCATTGTCATTTTGTATGATGTTGTAAAAATATGATATTCAATTGTAGTTTTATATTTTACTTGCATGAAGCGTATGCATCAATATGTATGATGTAGTTAATTGTACTAATTCCTGCAGTAAGGCACCGTTTAATTTGGAATCAGGATCAAGATTAATGAACCACTTTTGTAAATTAATATCTTTTTATCAAAATTAACGTTTCAATAATTTAAAGTTCGAAAAACTATTTAATTTTTTATAATAATTTAATTTAATAATAATGTAAAATAAGTAATATTTATTTTATAAGGAAAAAAATTTCTGAAGTGGATTAATTCTGATCCCAAAACAAATGGGAAGTAATGGACTATGAATTGCTACAATAATGATTGGATGGCAAAAATCTCTCAGATTGTGCTAGTACTATTGTTATTTGTATGATGTTGTAAAATATGATATTTCAATGGTAATTTTACATTTTACATGCATGAAGTGTATGCATCAATATGTATGATGTGGTTAATTGTATTAATACCTGCAGTAATGGACCATGAATTGCTAGAATAATGATTTGATGCATTTTAGAGTAGATGGTCAAAACATAGTTTTTTTTATGCTATCTGATGTTACTTCAAATTACCTATGGCCCCCTGCATGCAACACACACACACACAATTTGTGTGTGCCTGTGGTTAGGTTGGTTTAAGTGCAGTGTAAATCTAAACGATATAGGAGTGTGGTGTATAGTGGAACTGATACTCCTTCAATAAAAAAATAATCGAATTTCATTCAATTGTTGTAGTATGCCAATAAATATCTCTACATGCAAAGGAAGATGTTTTACCCAATCATTCTCTAATCAAATTTACATAAAAAGCTGGATATTGAGACTCATTTTGTCCATGCATGATCAGCTGCATATGCATGATGTTCCTCATAGCATCATAGCACTATGGAGACTATCATTAAGTTGCAAAGATAACACTTAAATTCTATAGCAATTATGCAATTGCTTGTTCCTATAGAAGTGCAAAATTTGAGAGATGCCAGATTGCAGGTTTGTAGCATCAAGGAATTCTGGTATTCAGCACTCCTACATTGGTTTATTGTATTCTTGTAGGAACCAAGCTACTGAATTATATGCTCCAAATGAAATTGCCACTTTTATTGTGGTTTAATCTATTATTCAGATGTCTTTCTCCAAAAAAAAATATCTACAGTTCAAATGCTCTATGTGTTTTTGTGCTGCAGAATAAAGCTGTGGTTGTTTGTTGCATATGTCGTGTCATTTGTTTCACTAGCAGCTGCAGTGGGCTTACTCGTGCAAGATGCACTTGTCAAGGAAAGCCCCTCAGCATGGACTGGTGTTGCCGGTGTTTTACAATGTGTGTTTGTGTTGATAAGGTACTGATTCTATGATCTCCGATGCATGAACAAAGATTCTGCACTACTTACCTAACTAGACACATCATTTTCATTTCAGTGGGCTTATCTATTGGACCTGTCGCTCTGAAGTTTGAAGCCAGTCTGCATTTTCTTGGATTCCAAGGTAGAAGTTGAGGCAAAACATATACTAAGGAAAGACAGGGTCTTTATGGTGGGCTATTCTTAGAGTTTTTCATAGTTTTTGTACATGAAACCGAGGTGTAAAAAGGTTGGAAGCAGCAACTCTTGATCAGCAATTTATGTTTATCGCTTCAGAAGATCAAACTTGGATAAAGCTCCAATCTCCAAGTACTGATTCAGATATATTGTGGTGCATTCCATCACTGAAGCATATAAAAATTCTTATTGCCCGTGTTATCTGTTTCATGTAATATCTTTGTTCTTTAACTTAATGGTTTTGCATATTGTTGTGCATTTGTATTCCTATCTCACTTACACATAGGAATATGACATTTTCTTTGTGTACAAAATAGAAATATGACTTGCTTTTTGCATTTTTGATGGTTAATTTTCTTTTGGAAAAAATGGCAAATTGATACTATTTTACTTTAGGGGCTATTTAGTTGATAATAAGTGGGAAGAAGTGGTTCAAAGTGAATCTATCTCAATGTTTGATTATCCAGAAGTAACTTTGAAAGTGAAAGTTATCTTTGTCCACTTCCCGAATAAAGGTGAAAATTAATTAAAATTTAGTTCTAGATAAATTGATCAAAAGTGAGATTTGAACGTAGAATATATAATAATATTTTTTAAATTTCTAATTTATCATGATTTTCTTTCTCCCATATCATCTTCTTGTATGGACCTCCATCCTTGCTAGTCTGAGCACTATCTCCACCTCTGACCCTCTTTTGATTTAAATTCTTGTACATCGATTGGAGGTGATTTTATCTTCTTCTTTTCATTTTTTTAAATTACTTTTTTTGTGAATTCATTTTTTGAGAAAAAATTAATTTGGTGTTAATGAACACAACGAGAACTCAAAATTTTATACTTTAATGTATTGTAATATAGTGTTTCATTGCTATTTATAGAATTTTTAGGTCATGCTTCACGTGATATGGTTATTGTCATGATAGATTATGTTTCATGTCATTTACATATTTGGTGAAATACTTCAAAGAAAGATTTTGTTTTTTAATGTATTACTTAAGTCTTGGGATGTGTGATGAGACATATGTTGTTTAGATTCATTTTCTTCATAAATAATGAATATGAAAAGAGGTAATTTTTAAGTAAAATGTTCATAGGTAATTTTGCATTATTGACTTTCTATATTTTTAGAAAAGGTTATTTGTATAGAATATTGACATTTAGAGAGAGGAGAATGAGAAGAAAAAGGTACTAGATTTAGGAAAAAGAGAAAAAATGAAGTTGATGGATAAAAAATGGCTCAAGTATTATCTCATCATGAAACAATTCCTTTTTTTAGGTAATATGAGGCAATAGCATTAATACTTAATATGAAATTGCTTCCAAAGTCTAGTGAGGGTTAGAACAAAATCAAGGGCATTAAGGTGAAAGAAATCCTTCAAAGTAGTATAAAGACGACACAGAAGCAACAATACCAATAAAATCAATAAATGCATTTTAGAGTGTACGTACTATACACTATAAAGTACAAAAATTGAAATTTTTGGTTGGACATAAAGTACTAGTAGTATCATTAATCAAGGAAAAAAAATATAAATAAAAGAGTAATTATACTAGCCTAAGAATTTATGGCTAGAGAATGAAGGACACTGCTTCTTTGGTTTTAGTTTGGTGATTATTTTCTTATCTGTAATGCGAGCACACTGTAGAGCTATTAAGACATTTTTTAAGGTTATTTTTGCATATGCATTCTTATAATGTTTCATAGATTTAGATTACTCTTGTGTACATATTATTTATTTATTTATTATCATAAATTGACTTTAATGTTGATATTTTTAATTGATTATTTTAGATTAATATGGATAGATGTTGTTAATTAAGTTTGTTTCTCACCACTTATACAATCATCATTGATATTGTGGCTTTTATTATTATGAAAAGAAAGCAACAACGTCAGTTGATTGTTGAGTCCTATCATTAAAGACAATATGATCAAATGAGATATTTTTGTAACTTTTTGTATGGTGCAATTGATGGTAGTGAAAACTACAAAAGAATAAAACTTGACCTCTTTTTCAGTCATCACATATATTTTGTTCATGTGAATTATTACATGACTTAGTTCATATGTTCATTAAAAAATAAGTGACTATGTTTTTATATATTGTGGAACACAAAGTAAGGAATAGGATCATGAGAACTAGGTTTATACGTTCTAGTGAAACCATGAGTTGATATTTCCATAAAGTGTTGAAGGCTATTGAAGGTATTAGAGATGATTCTATATTCTACCTCCTGGAGAGACTCACCTAGAGTTGGAGAGCAACCTCAATTAATACTTATATTTTAAGGTATAACTATTGAATACATTCATATTATTATTTTTATATTACTTCTACACTTAAATTATTTTATTTTGTAGAATTGCATTGATTTCATCAATGATATACACATAGACGCTACTTTTTCTATCTTTCTTCGAGCTTGTTTTCGAGATAGAAAAGATATTACACAAAATGCGTTGACTGCATATGACATGAATTTGAAGTTTGTTTATAGTTTATCGGGATGAGAAGAGACAACAAATGATTTTATAATATTAAAGGATGTTTTAATGCAATCATTACCTGAGAGATTATGTATTTCAAAATGTGAACTCATATATTTATAATGGTGTTGAATTTAATAATTTTGAAAATATTAGTTATAATATTAACATTGAAAATTTTGTCAAAAAATATTATTTTCTTGACACCAGGTTCATAATAATGTCTAGCTTTATTATCCCTTATAGAAAAAATTAGATATCATTTGAAATAATGGGGAAGATGTATACTAACTAACCCTTAGAACTATTTAACTTGAGATATTTTTTTTATTGAACGAGAATTGAGCGAACATTTGGATACTTAAACATAAATTTAATATTCTTAAAAGTCGACCTAAGTACTCAGTGTCAACTCAAGTTGTTCTCATATTTGCATACATGGTTTTCCATAATTACATTAAAGAGGTTGATCCTAATTATAATATTGATTATTTATCTATACATAAAAGAGAGGTAAATTCTCATTCCAACATGACGGGTAATGAACACAATGCAAAGAAAGATATTGATGGAAAGAGTTTTGTGATAAAATTGCTAATGATATGTGGAATGATTGTAATGCAACATGAATTAGTCTTAATGTTTGATGATGAGTTTTAGAAGTTTTACTATATATTTTGAATTAAATAATTTAATTCCAATTGTAATGTGTGAATATGGATTATATTATTTACGGAGGAAAATATATATTATTTGGTGATAACGTTTTTGATATTTTACACATGAAACAGATATTTAATTTACTATTTATTTTAAGTTTATTTAAGTATATTATATTAACTATTTCTTTAGTTTTAATTTTATAGAAAATAAGTAGCTCAAATGTGCCTACCTCAAGTGATACCAAGCGAAAAGAAACACCAAATAAGAGGTGGACAATAGAAACAAGTGACTATCTCATAGAGATACTTGTTGATTTGGTTCGAAGTGGACACAAGATAGATAAGAGATTCAAGAGGATTGATTTTGTGGAAGTCGCTAGGAGAGTGAATGAGTATTTTCTAGGTTATGATTATGATGCATGCAATATAAAAAATCACATGAAGACTATTAAAGATAAATATACCGATATCAAAAAAGTAATTGGAGTATCTGACATTGATTGGAATGAGAACTTAAAAATAATTACTATGGATGCAGAGACCAAGGCAAATTTCATTGCAGTTGGTATGATTATGTTAATATTTTTAAATTATGAATTATATTTTTGTTATTAATATTAAAATTTAAACTATGTAGGTACATTTCTGCGCAAAAGGTTTGCTTAATGTTTCCATCAAGAACTTTGATGAGTATCATGCCATATGTGATGATAATCAAGTAGTAGGCAACTTTTTTAGGGGAACATATTGAAATTTTAGTAAGGACACAAAACTTTAAACATAAGATAATCTTATACCTGTTACCCCTAATATATTTAGAGGAAATGCGGATATGGTAATGCTAGTTAAAGAAGAAGAAGAAGTACAATCCATGCACACTAGACAAAAGGTGTGAGTTTGAGAATGAGAAAATGATAAAGTCCTTTGTGCTCTTGTTGATGTTGCGAAGAAAAGAGGAAAAACTTTAAATAAAATACAAAATGAGGTATATTGGTTGGAGTGTTTTACTAACATGGTAACTTCATTTACTAAGTACTTATAAAACTAATTGAAATTGGTATTGAACCATCTACAAAAGATGAGTGTAAAGCTCGTATGTTTATGGCAAAAAAACCTCCTTTGCAGTGTAAATAAATTGATCATTTTCTTATCTATAATGAAAATATTCAATTTAGTTAATTTGATAATCTTAAATCCGATATCTAATATATGCTTGTTTATGTTAAACTTTATATATATTGTGTTAAAGTTCGTATATGTTGGACTTTATTTTTATCGTTGGTTGAATTTATTTGTGTATTTTTTATTATTAACTTCAAATTATTATGTATTATTATGTTCTATTTTATGAATTTAGAATAATTATAGATTGATACCTTATCGCAAAAGCTAATAATGTCATGTGTCTTTTCACTTTTTGTATGAATGTACTTTGTTATTTATTTATATATAAATACATGTATTAATTTCAAGGTATTTGCAAAGCTTTTAAAAAATTATTAATATTTAAAAGTGTTAATAATTTTTAAAAATGTAATATCACCAAATACTTTTACTTGAAAAAACTATTTTTAGTAAAAATAGTAATAAAAATTATTATAAAAATAAAGTTATATTTTTGACAAAAAATTTTATAAAATAGAGGTAAATTTACTACACTTGAAAGTGGTGATCCAATTCATATTTTCTAATTTCAGTTGTATCTATTTAAATAATAAAAATAAAAAATAAAATTACTTTTATTTTTTACTTCGGTCTAATTAATATAAAAAATAAATTACTCCCAATCATTTTTAAAAATAAATTTAAAATAAAAAATAATTTTTTTATATTTTTCTCCACTTTCTATCAACCAAATAATCTTTACTTCTTTGTTGGTGGATTATTGTAGTAGCTTCGCTTGATTTTTACAATCGGATCGGATTCTGTTGGACTGGAATTCGGGTTTTGGAGCCTCTATGAAACGATTGAGTCGAGATCCCAACCCGACCCGAACAGAAACTAACTCCGAAGCCATGCCAACCACCTCAAGAAGTGGAAAAATAATTAAATCAAATAAAATCTTTGGATTCACTGCTCCCCTCCTCTGCAAAAGTCTTCGAGAGATCTGCGATTCCTCTTCATTCTCAGAGAGAGAGACACAGAGAGAGAGAGAGAGAGAGAGAGAGCGAGAGAACGAAAGCGCTGATGGGGCACCGCGCCGCGGTGATGTCTTCGCTGTGGTCCACGTGGCTGCTGCCGCTGCTGCTGTTCCTGGCGCCCGGCACCGGCGCGGTGTGGCTGGACCTGCCGGCGTCGGGGACCAAGTGCGTGTCCGAGGAGATCCAGGCCAACGTCGTCGTGCTGGCCGACTACGGCGTCATCCACGATGGCATAGCCCATGGCGTGCCAACCGTCTCCATCAAGGTAATTCCTTCGTCTTTCTTTGTGGATCCATTTATGCGATCAAGCTAAAACTCGGAAAAATTTTTTTGGAGATGGGTTTTGTGGTGCCTTTGCTGTAAAGATGCGAACTTTAGATCGATGAAGTATGACAACCCTGGAGATAAAACCCTCTTTTGGGCTTATTCTTCAAGATTTTAGTATTAGCGAATAATCTTGGAAAATATATGTATTCGGGATGAAATAATGAGGTATGGGTGCGCGAATGTGGATTTTGTGTGAAGCTATAGCTACTATAGCAGAGTTATCATTATTTTTGGATTTGTGTTTTAAAGGTAGGCGGCTGAATGTGGTGTTCCTTTGAGCTAACAGATCGTCCATTTCCTTCTCGAGAAGCAATGATGTGCAATGATGTAATTTTAGTCTCATGTGAGAAGAAACATGGAGCTAGGTTTTCCTTACTTTTTGTTGGATGTTAAAATTTAAAAAATTCACCTTGGAGCATTTCCCAGGAGTGGCAGTCTTATTTAGGTGAAATGAGGACCAATTTTGTTTATGATATGAGATGTTTATACTATAGTGGCTAGGAAATGTTCCATTTCATGATTGATATTCATCCAGAACCTTCTACTCTTTAATGGTTGGCTTGTTGTTGTCACGCATTTAATCATTCCATCACATGTTAAATTTTTGTTGCAAGATGTAACATGTTCTAGCTAAGCAATTGTTTCCAAGTTAGCATCAGGTGCAATTACAGCCTGCAACATGTTCTAGTTAACCAATTGCTTCCAAGTTAGCATAAATCTCCATTACACCTGCAATGTGTTCTAGTTAACTAATTGTTTTCAAGTTAACATTAGTTTGATTACTGCCTTATTTGATGTAGACTATACACCTTGCTTCTTCTTCTCCTTCTCTTCCTCTAATTTTATGGTTAAACATGCTATGGCCCATCCATTGGTCGTGTTGGAAATTTATGCATGACTGGGTTTCTAATTGAATTTGATATTGGAATGCTTGGGGTCACAGTGCCTCTACTTGGGAAAAAAATATTTTTGAGGTCAACTAGCAAAAATTGTTTGATCTTGGTCGGTATTAATTTTAAAAACTTTCATATTTTGACTCAGTTTCTGTCGACACTGCTAAAAAATGAAAATCAGAGGCAACTGATGCTTCTAAACCCATGCTTTCGTTCTCTAGGATAAAATAGTTTGACAATGAATGGAATATAATGTCATTTGTTCATCCTGAGCATTATATTTTGAATTTTACAACCTATCCCTTTTCTTTCTCTTGTTAATTTTAGCTGAAAAGGCTTCTTTATCAAATAAGAGGTTTAACTTTGAGGTTTATTGTGTAGGTTAGTGCTTTGGGATTTCTGAGGGGATGTTCATCTTTTTTTATTGGAACTTTTCTTTGAAAACATGTCTTGAGAAATTCAAATCTTAATTCGTACAATACACTGTAAATCTTTTTTGTTTCCTTCTAGCATAAATTGTTAGGTTCTTGAGTTCAACTCTTTACATTTGGAGACATGTGCTGTGACAAAATAGTGTGGATCATCTTGTCTAGGACACTGTTTACAATTAACTTTCGAGAAATTGCTTGATGGACCGCATCACAGTTGGCAAATTTTTGAAGTGATCAGTGTAAGGGGACACCATACTAGGCAGCTGAACCCAGGATGGGTACTATGTAATATGTACAAAACAAAATATATCCACATTTCATCAGGAGAGAAATTGTAACTAAACATACATTTGAAAATGTACAAAAATTTCCATAAAAATTATCACTCATACATTTTTATGAGATTAAACGCAGATTGATTTAGATGGAGAGAAGCTTTGTTATTCCACTACATTGTATGAATGGAACTCTTTATTTTAACATAACTAAAAACAGCTAAGAAACTGCAACATGAAATGAATTTGATATTAGTGGATAGAAAGTAAATTATTAAATTTCCATTCTAATTGTCCTATTTTGTTGAAAACTTACATTTTCTTTCTGTCAAATGGCATTATGTATTCATTTGTTGAACACAAAGAATGGTAGAATACTTGACTGAAATTGGTTGTATTCACAAGGACATAAAATCCGACCAAAACTAAGATGTAGACACTGGACACAACAATAAACACTAAGATTGATTGGGTTGCAGTTCTGTATATCTGGTACTTTATTGCCAATGCTATAATGATTTGTAAGGGTAAAAAGTGTGGATTAGTTCTTCACAGGTGGTGGGTGTGCACAATGATTCTACTGTGTTGCAGCAACATTATGGAAATTGTTGTTCATTATAAACCAACAGCTGAATGAATCCTACAACCAAACCTTGTCATTGTTTATTGTAGTGTTTGGTTACAGTAATCATGCCAAACATGTGAGAGGTCTATCATCCATTTTACAATGCCCTATTGCTGGCTAGTTTGATTTTTTCCTTTCCTTTCAAAAGGGAGAAACATATGAAATTGTGCAATGAAGTCACTCGTAGATATGTACCCCTAAATTTTCATTGATGATCATTGTCTGCTTAGATACTTGGAAGACAAATTGGTTCAAGCATAGAGTGTAGTTCACATTCTCCATGGAGAATGTTTTATCAGTTTCATCTATATTGTGGGAGGTGGATTTTGATCCAGTTACAGTAAATAACTTAAGTATAAGGCTAAAACTCTTGATTTTCATTAACGAAATAACCTCACATCTTAGTTTATTGTAATCACACTTTTCTGCTTTATTTGCTATTTGAAAATCCCTCATCAGCGAGTCTCAGTTCTATCTCTTAGGGCCTAACCTTTACTTAGCAAACATTTCACTTTTTTTAAAGTTAAGTTGTATTTTATGTTCTCTAACAAAGAATGGCCAGCCTGTTCTTTTCTTTTATCAAAAATAACCTGTTAGGATTCATGCTTGGATCCTATTGATGCATTGGACTCCCTCTGTTTTTGTCCATACAGTGTTTTCTTCAGGTGACATCATTAATTAGTTGCATAAAGATAGATAGCTTACATTTGACTCTTACACCGGGATGGACCTGTACTTTTACAGGTGACTTCTCCATATGGGAACACACTCCATCACAAGGATAATGTTACAACTGGACAATTTGCATTCACGACCACAGAATCTGGAAATTACCTAGCATGTTTTTGGTTAGATAGTGGCAACAAGGATGCTGGGGTAAGCCTAAATCTTGACTGGAGAGTTGGGATTGCAGCCCGTGATTGGGATACTGTAGCTAGAAAAGAAAAGATTGAGGTAAGCCCTTTCAGAGATGCAAAAAAAGATGTCCTTTGCATGATCACATGTGACTTGTTACCATGTTACTCCTAATTTAGGGTGTCGAGCTTGAGCTGAAGAAACTTGAAGCAGCTGTGGAGGCAATCCATGAAAATTTGTTGTATCTCAAGACCAGGTAGGTATTCAATCTTTATACTGCGAATTACGCTACATTGCTGCCTTTGCCCATGAGGGGAATAAATCGTGGTTTTTTTAAACCACAGGGAAGCCGACATGAGGGAAGTAAGCGAGAGGACGAATGCAAGGGTTGCATGGTTTAGTATCATGTCCCTTGGTGTTTGCATCATAGTCTCCGTACTGCAAGTTTGGCACCTGAAGGGTTACTTTCAAAAGAAGAAGCTCATCTAGATTGCTAGTTGACATATATTTATGTTGTTATATTTACAGAAACTTAGAACAGTTCCGAAGCTTTTTCTATTCTTTAGGGAATGTGGCATTTTGGATTGAGTGACATCTCATGGGAAATGGGAATTATACACTGGAGAGCAACTGATGACAAATGACTGACTAGTGTTCTTCCTTTCTTTGTGTGTGATTTGGTAGTGGTTGGTGGTGAATCTTTCTTCCATAATTCATTTTTTATCCAATTATTACTGGCTTTATCATGCTCGGGATCCGGCCCATTTTATGTCTTGAATTTCAATTCATGTTTGGCATTCATTTTACAATGGGTTCATGATGTACAAATGCGTTTATGACTTTTGTTCATTGCACTACTGAATCTGCTGTAGAAATGGGTTCACGATGGTATCAACTTATCAACTGAGGTACCAGTTTTGTCAAATTTATTAAATGCTCATTCCACTGCATTCTGTGAAGGTTGCAAAATTTTCAAACTATGGCGCAAAGCTAGCCACGTGACTTCCATGCTTGTGGCTAGAGTATCAATTTAGCAATTGGACCTCGAGTGTTTGTTTATTTTTTAATTTATAAAAGTATAATTTTAAAAATATAATTTATAATAGATAATAGATAATATATATATTTAATTATTTAATTATAATATTGTAATTAATATGATTTTTTATATTTAGATATTATTTTATTAGCATGATTTTTTTAATATATAGTTTTTTAGGTTATATATATTATTAGTATTATCTATAAATTTTTTAGGTTTAATATTTTTTATTGTGAATTTATTTTTATAATTTTAAAAAATAATTTAATGTAAATTAATTAAAAATGAATTAATTTTTTTTAAAAAAAATTAGATTCGAGCCGAGTTCAATATCAGCTTGAGCTCGATTTTCCGAATTCGGCTTATTTACGCACTACTTGTGGCACTGTAAATTGACTTTGGAGAAGAATAATATGTTCTTTTTTTTTTAAGAAAAAGAAATGTTATCTGTCCCAGTTGGGTGGTTTGGCCCAGATGGTATTTATTTTAAACGAACCGAATTTTTTTTTTTTTCTTTTCTTGAAATATTTGTGTTAGAGAAAAGACATTAATTGTCCATAAAGAAGTGTTCTTTTGTTAGGGAGCTTTCTTTCTTCGCTGTAATTGGTTTTAGTTGTTTTTAGCAAATAAAAGGCAAAAGTAAATTCTTTTAAAAGAGTTCAAGTATATACGAATTTTGCAATTTTTGTTGAGAATATAAACCTTGAGCATGTTAACCAAATGTTTTTTCACAGTCGATGCCTGGTCATTTCCAAACTTGGAGCCGGTTTACATTCTAAGGTTGTGTTGGTTTGGATTGCAGTAAGTAAAATTATTATCATATATATATATTATATTTATTCTAATATATTTTAAATTTTTTTTTATAATTTTGAAAATCGCATGAAGTTACATCAGTTCACCACGAACTCCTTAATTATTAATAATGATCGTCAGTTAGTACATTTGAAACCAATTTTTAACGTCTCTCCTACGCAGCTAATAGTCTCTCGACGTGTCCTCCACAATAATTGTTACAAACCAAAGTTAATTAAACAAAATTTACTATTTTTTAATGCGCTGTCAGCCCTCGCTCCCTTGTTCCACAAGACATTCAAGAAAAAACAAAGTACCCCACTACCTCCACCACCACCGCCACCGCCACCGCACTACCATGCCACCCCGCACCTCGTCTCCCTCTCCTCCTCCTCCTCTTCCCCTCGATCTCCTCTCCTCCGCCCAAAACCCTAACCGCCGCTGCAATCCCTGTCGCCTTCTCCATCCCAGCCCGAGAATCCGATGCTCATCGAGTTGAATGGGGAAGCCCGACGAACACCTCGTGGGGACCCCCGCGCCCGCCGCCGCCCGATCTCCCTGTCTTCTCCGGCCCTGCGCTGCCGCTGCCACCGTCTTCACCCCGAGATGCGCCCTCGTTTTTGCTCTCAGCGCTTGCGTTCTCCTCTCTGCTGTTTTCTGGCTCCCCCCGTTCCACTCCGGCCGGTCCCGGTTCGCCCCCGACGGCGAGGGGCTCTATGGTGAGAATAGTTTACTTTGGAGCTGTGATCTGATGGGGTTTGGGTGGGATCTAGAGATGGGGTTCTGGGTTTTTTCTATTAGGGTTTTGTTCGATCTAGGGATGAACTTCATCTTAATTCGTTGGATTTGGTATTTTAACTTCCGATTCAGTATGAGGGATGAGATGTTACTACATTTTGAGGATATACATGTCAGGAATAGTGGTAGATTTCAATTTTTAGCGATTATCGATTAACTACTGATTTGTTACCCGATGCCAGCGAATGCTATTCCAGTTGATCTGTCGATATTGTTTTGTTCTTGATTGATTTTTTTCACTCTGGTTGTTTGTGAATTTACCGTTGCTTACATTTACTACACCCGATGCTTATAGTGACTGAATTAATGCGAAAAGAATATGGGGGTATAAGTGATTGTTACATTTGATTAGTTGACATTTCATACAATTGCACTGAAATCATTGGCAACATACTTTTTTATGGAAAATTTTTGTTTTATGAAATTCTCCATACTCTAGGAGATGATATATTTATCCTGTCTCGTTTCTGTTTAGATAACATGTCTATCCTTTAATTTTGTGTTCATAGTGGAAATTTTAACTGCCTTTGTTATTTCGACGTCTCTGCTTTTCAGCTGGCATCCAGGCTAGCTTTACTCTTGAAAAGCCATTGTCACAACTTGTTTCGAATGTGGAAAGGCTCGAGTATGACATCTTTGAGGAACTTGGAGTACCAAACTCTAAGGTTTGTGTTCAAATCATGAATATCTTTTGAAACTAACATTAAGTTAACATGAATGGTTGGTTTGACTATCAGATATTGCATCAACAGGTTTTGATAATTTCAATGAGCTCTTTGACTCCAAATAACGCTAGTTGTGTGCTGTTTGGCATGCTGCCTGACTCAAAGTTTTCCTCAATAAGTTCACCAGCAATGAGCTTGCTGAAATCATTATTCATTGAGCTTTCTCTACATCAACTGAATCTGTCTTTGACACCATCACTTTTTGGGCATTCGTCTTCCTTTGACGTCTTGAAGTTTCCTGGAGGGATCACCGTAGTTCCAGCGCAGTCAGCTCTTATTTGGGAAATAACCGATGCACTTTTCAACTTCACATTAAACAACTCTATTTCACAGATACAGAAGAATCTTGATGAGCTGAAGATTGAGTTGAAGTTTGGCTTGAACCTAAGATATTATGAGGTGCCATTCTGATATGATTAAACCTTGTTTAACTTTTCTTGTATTTATTCAGCATTTTTAAATAATTTCTTTTCATGCAGAATGTATATGTGAAGATCACGAATGAAAATGGTTCAACGGTTGACCCTCCTGTTACTGTTCAGGCAGCAATTTTGTCAGATGTTGGGAGCCGTTTCCTTTTACCTGATAGATTGAAGCAACTAGCTGAAGTCATAACAGGACGTCATGCGAAAAATCTTGGCCTTGATCACTATGTTTTTGGTAAAGTAAAAGGAGTTCAATTGTCATCATACTTGCAATACACTCTTGAATCTCCTAGCCCATCTCCATCTCCATCTCCTTCCCCTTCACCATCTCCATCTCCATCTCCATCTCCATCTCCATCTCCAACTCCATGTGCATCACCGCTTCTGTCCCCATCTCCATCTCCATCTCCATTACCATCTTCTGGTGCTAACCACCATCATTACCAATCACCATGTTTTTGGTGTTATAGATTTCCTCCAACCGAATGCCCACTGTCATATTCACCCATTAGCAAAGATGGTTCAAGACCACCTAAACCTTCAGTAAGAAATTCTCGTCCTATTAAAGGCCAATCTCTTTCTCCGTCACATCCACCTAATGCTTCTCCTGGATATCATTCTAATCCACCTGCTTCCTTGCCAAAACCATCTGTTTCCTTACCACCCAAATCACTGGGACCAAGCTCCAAGATGTCTCCTGCTTTTTCTCCATCTTTATCTCCGGATTCTACACAAATAGAAGGAGCAGGAAAAGCTTCAATGTCTCCAATGCCTATGTCATCACTATCTCCATCATGTAAGTATTTTCTATTTATTACTGTTATATAATTTAGTTTTCCTTAACAGAACCTTACTGGTTGTGATGTTTTGCTAGTCAAGTTTCTTTGCAAATCTTGTGTGATTTAGTTGGTGCCTGGAACGGATTCCTAACATAAAATTTAGTTTTTCACAAATGAACTAGATTATGCTGGTCAAGTATCTTGGCAAATTATGTAAGCTTTTTACAACGGAACTAGATTCAGAAAATGTTATGTTACTTTTTGAGTTGCATTATGCATTTCTGAGCAGACAATATGGAAGCATGTAGAACTTGGAGGCACTGTCAGTTGAACTAAAGCTTTGTGTTACTTTATATCTTTCAAATTACAATTTTATTCTTGAAATTACATCAACCATGACACTTGTACTCTGTTAGAAACCATTTCTTATATCTAACTTGTTAACCTGTTCTGTTTCTGCAGCGCATTCAGCCCACTCCTATGCTGCTGTATGGCCTTCGTTGTTACTGGGATTCATGATCTTCCATCTGATATGAAACAGCATCATATGCAAGGCACATGAAGTCCCTCCAGCTGAATTTGGGCTTGAACCTTTTGGAAGAATTGGCATCACATTGAAGGTGATTTGCAAACTAAAGAAAAACTTTGATGGTTATGGAAATTATAGCATGGTTAAAAGGAAAGGCCCTGGATATACAGGTAATAAAAAAAATAAGTGGTGGTCAGGGGCCTGGGTAATAGCTGCACTGGTAAGTGTATATACATGATGCTTATATGAGTCTAGGTCAAAGCTGCAGAAGGTGGCAGGCCTGCCTCAAACTTTTTCAAAATATAGAGTTCTCTGACAAGGGCTGGGGCACTTTAATTGTAACATAATCCTCTTTTTTAGCTTCTATGATGTTTTAATACCTCCCAGAAATTAACCAACTAATAGCAGGTTCATGTTTTGTTATTTCACCTATTCATCACTGTGCCTAACCTTGTTTTCTTCACATGCTTCCTTTACGTAGCTGGTTTAATCTGTTAAATTTAAACTGGTTTATTTTGTTTTCCTCTATCTGGTTTTATATTCATCTTGCAAAAAAAAAAAAAAAAAAAAAGAATGGTGATGGTAGGTTACCTAAGTAGCTCCACAAATTCAAGCTCTTGCTTCATCTTGTTGGATTTGAGTATGAATCAAAACATAAATTAAAAAAAAAAACAAAGAATTCCAAAATCTCTCTGAAAAATTTTCAAATTCTTTATTTTTTTCTGACTTATGAAAATTTCATTTTCTGTAATGTGATAAATAGTGCAAGTAAAATTTTGTAATTATTAACACTATTTAAAATTATCATAGTGTTACAATAACAATATTATAATAATAGTATTTATCTAAAAAAAAAATATTATGATTAAAATTAATTATATATGGTTAAATTTTTTTTTTTATCATAATATTTAATCTTTAGTATTATTAATGTAGTTATGTATTTAATCCACGTGGGATGCGCCAATAGCTAACGGAGAGAGCATCGAGAAATTCCAAAAACTGAAGGAGACTTCTAAAATTTTGAAAATTTTCACATAAAATGATTCAGTTTTTTTTTTTTTTATTGGAGAAGACCTCAAACAATGCTAATTCCAAAATAAAAAAAAAAAAGAAGATATGATCTGAATCAAAAGGGTTGGGGCCCCTGACTGAGCCAAAATACCGAGGTAGACGCAGAACCAAGTAATAAAACAACTGATTGGTCATGTATTACAGAGAATCAGCAACAAATTTTGTTTTCCATTTCATCAATCAACAAGAAAAGTTTCTCAAGTTAGGAATTCTGAGTATCTAAGCACGAGTTTTTAATGTTCCAACACAGCATAAATTTTCTTCTGGATAAGCTCCACTCCGAGCCTTGGAGATAACCGTGGAAGTGTTTCCTGCAAAACAATTTTAGCATCAAGTTTGGCAAACTTGGGTTGTTAATATAGCACAAAATGTAGCTGCTCAAAACAAAAAAATTCGAGGAAAATGTTGCAAATGGATGGCGATAACAGTTACAATGACAAATCCACCAGTATATCATCTTATGATTTGTCATACAAACTCTACAATGATGTCCAAGTCATGGTCCCAAACTTAAGATGGTTTAAAATGATGGTAGATTTAAACATGTTTTTCTGAAACTTATATTTGTAAAAAAATAGTTTTATTGTTAATTGCAAAATAAGAATAACAAAGATAACAACCAATGCTAATGTAAACTAAACCATAAAAAATTTGGATTTAACTAGTAGCAAAAACTAGACTGTGTATCCAAACCCAGTAACTAGAATTGTCATGACAGGACAGAAAGCAGACTCTGAACATCAAGAGGCTAAGGTGTCAATTGGATATCGTATGAATGGCGACAGCGAAGCAAGCTGTAGGTAGGTGCACAAGAGAAAAAGAAAGTAGTCATTGAGGAAGAGAACGTGTCCCAGTATTAATAGGGATAAAAGTATACAGCTGCATTTCAAATGCTAACCTGCTCCCAAGTTACAACACTCTTGCCACTCTTGCCACTCGACATATTTTGTAAGACCATGTAAGCATGGAGATATTCCAGTCCTAACATGACCATGGCCTTTACCAAAAAAGAATGCATGACCAGTGCCAACTTTTAGAGCTACTGACATGAAATATCTTGAAAGCTTCTTCAAATTTAGGATAAAATAAGATTTTGGCATCCAAAATTATGCTGAAGGAGTTTAAAGAACTCTAGGTGATATGTTGCAAAGCAGTTGATACTTCAGTGAGCATAAAGATGCTTAGTATATTATTACTTGATGCTGATGTGCTAGTGAGACTATTAAATATAGTGCAATATACAGAAAATAACCAACAATACTTACATTGTTGAGGAAAAATTTTCACATACTTCTTTGAACCTATCGCGAGGTTCACACACAAATTTTAGCATTGAGAGATATTTGTGCAAATGAAATGTCAGATGAAACGAGGACATACACAGTTTCAATTCTTATTCTTGATGCAATAATGGCCTAAACTTTTGTGGAAAGCCACTCAAATGCATTGACCATATTCAATGAGAACTCTTAGTTACATCCTCTATAGTAACTAAAACATGGACACACTGGAAAGACTGCAAAGGGTCAAAATCTTTTAGAGCAACTGAAGGTTGATGAAGATGACAATAAATTCTACAGGTTTGATGATAGGAGGAAAGATGATCATTCCAAAACTATAATATTGGTGATAGGTGATGGAAGCAACATTTACTATTTTTTTCATCATTTTTTTACCAGTAGCTAGCATACAAGCATTGTTTTCACCTAAATCCCCACAAGTTTGGCACATGATCAAAAAAGTACAGGTTGCAAAAAGAACCTTTTAACTAACAATAGCAATTTGACACTGACATACATGAAATTCACTTAAAGATATGGAATGAAACAATATGCCTTCAAATTGTCAAGCTCATAGTTCAAAAAATTCAGAAAAATTCAAGAGATACAATATTGTCACTCACGAAAGCTTAATTTTCCATAGAAACTAGAAAGAATACTACTCCACACTCCGCAGTAATGTCCACCTACAAAAACTAGAAACCAGAATTCCTCTTCCACCAAGAGCTCATAAAATTATTCCAATTAATAGCTTAACTTCTAGTTTTGAAGCCAATTATACCATCAAACAACTGAATTTCCGATTAATTAAGCAAAATTCTCCAATGCAGATCAATTGTATGACTAAACGAAATCGAATCGAATCCAAACATATCATCAATCAAGAGTCCAACAAAAGGAATCGAACCTCGGTGCCGTCGGCGAGGATTTTGGCGAGGACGGGAATCTCGTACTGGTAGAGCCGCTCCCACTCGGGGTTCCCGGAGATGTCGCGGACCTGGAGCTGGACGGAAGTGAGGGAGCGGGGACCGCCGAGGCGGAGAGCGGCATCGAGCTTCTCCTTGAGCCCCTCGCAGAGGCAGCACCCGGGCTTCGAGTACAGCACCAGCCGCTTCTCCTGCCGCGCCGGTTCCCCAGCACCGGAAGAGGAGGTGGCAATGGGCCGGAGAGCCCACCTCGCCCGCCGGCGAGCGGCGAGGAAGGCTGGCTGGAGAGTTGCTATTGCGGCCATCGGGTTCAATGTCCGTACAAGTTTGCCCGTCCTACCCTTATGCTGATACTGGTGGGTCTAAACGGGCCGAGCCAAATCGGGCTTCAATATTTGAGAACCCTAAAAATATCTTAGAAGATTATTTGTATTCAAGCAAAATTTGAATTGGATTAAATATCAATAGATCTAATTACTTTCGTATTTTTTATTTTGAATTTTGGGAAGAGAAAACCAATAGCCTCATTATTTTAATGAAATGAAAAATGATTTTGTATAATCCATTAAATAGTTCAGAAAATATTGACTTTTAAGCTCTATTGGTTAAAAAATAAATATTTTGATTTTTTGCATTGAAAGTCAAAAAAATTAAAATCAATAAATATGAAACTTTTGGCTCCATTATGATTAAATAAAATAATTTATGTGATAATAAAATGATAATAAAGGAAGTTTTTGAAAATAAAAAGCCCAAGAATTTGAAAAAAAAAGTTAGGCTGAAAAATAAAATTATCGAAAATCCGGAAATTTTGGAGGATATCGGGCCGGTTCGGGCCAGCTGAGTCCGTTAAATCTCTCATCCTCTTTCTTTTTGTTTTTTTTTTTCACTCTCTCCTCCTCCAATCGAGAATGCCGGCGATTCATCCGCTGCCCCGGTTTCCGGTCTCGAGCTCCCATCCGTCTCCTTCGGGCCTCCTTGCCATCGCCTGCGCTCTGCGTCTCGGCCATTCCTTCCGCCTCCGCTGCGCCGGCCGCCCCCGCCTCCGCCTCCTACTGTGCTCCCATTTCCAGGTACTACCCATCCCCGAAATCACGCGATTCAAGAATGGAACCCTAGATCCCATCCGCAATCGTAGAAATCCTAGTAGTAAACACCAGCAATATGACTTTATTCAATCGGGTAATTCTTGAAATGAACACATAGTTTTGTATTGAAAATCTTGATTTCCTGTCATCAAATCCAGTGATGTGCTTCAGTGCAATTTAAGTTCATGTAGCTTGGCTTTTTTTTTTTTGTTGAAATCCTTCAGCTGGGTGATGTTTGAATGACGTATGTATGTGCTTAATAACAGGACTCTCGTCGCCGTGAACACTTGCCGAGAATCGGGGAATTTTGGTTCGAGGGATCATCTATGCTGAAGATATACTCCCGATGGAAATATTAGTCAATGTCTTCTCTGGTTCGAGTTTATTAAGCCTTTCTGGGAAGCATTCTGGAAAGGCATTGGGCACTAAAAGGAATTTGCAAATTGTGACTTCTGAAGGAACCAATTCAATGGAAGGCTATGGACCAATGTCCTTCTTGTCCTAAATGTTCTGTGAGTTTGTCTTCGACATGGAAGCATTTAACTCATTCAATAAGAGACAGTGGTTAGCAGATATGCATCATGTAGCGCACCTAGCACTTGCGCAATTGTACATTCAAATTTAAGCTAAAAATAGTTAAATTACTTGAGAATACAAATTTCTGGGTTTTTTAAGAAATTAAAACAACAGGGATATATTTGGAAGTATTCTTATGCATTTTTTGACCATTAAAAACAACACCAACATCTCTATTCCTATAACCACTGGCTACCTCCATCACTGTCTGTATGACCATCTGTCTCACCAAGAAGGAACAGAGAAATCTTGAAAGAGGAAAAGGTGCTAGTGCAATCCTCCATTCTATTTAGATCAGTGCCTAAATAAGGTTAGATAACTTGGATTCCTACAATGCATGGTTACTCTATTTCAGAATGCTGATTTCTTCCACATCTAGATTCTCTGATTTCATTGAAGTTCTTTACTTTAACAGATATGTCAGGGGTTAAATTTAGACATGGTGTAGCTAAGCAAGCAATTGTGCTAAATGGAGGGAGATGGAAAACAATGGAAAATCGAAATATAACTTTTTAAAATTGAGACATCTAAATGCATTATTATAGTGTGTCCTTTATTATCTAATCCCTATTAATTCATCCTAGTGATTTTAGAATCAAATGGTACACAAAAGTACATTTTCTGTGACAGACATAAATACAATATTGACATTTATATTGATCTAGTTTGCACATTCAGGGCTTATATCAGTCAGATTGCTACACAAGGAAAGCTGATGTTATGGGGAGCTAAGGTTTGCTATGCCAAATTAAAACCTTTTATTGGCTTTTGTGCATGCCTGCAGTATATTTACATGATTTCGTTGACAGATCAATAGCCTCATTGGTAAAGGACAGTTGTGGAGACTGGCTACATGTTCATTTCTACATGCAAACATTGGGCACCTTATGGTCAGTTTTGTAAACTCATCTTAAAACTGATCTTTTGATTTCATAGAATGTTTAGATATTGCTTCTACAGGTCAATTATTATCCATTGAATTCCATTGGTCTCACAGTGGAGCAACTTAGCGGCCCTAGACGGTTTCTTGCAGTTTACTTCATATCAGCTATAGAAAGTAACAACTTCTATACCAGTTCTGAAAGATGGACATATTTTTACTTAATGCAACACTGTTGTCTGCATACTATGGCTACTAGTTCAGGTTTCTAACAAAACCAGGTTCATTGATGAGTTATCGTTTCTGCCAATCACCTGCTGTTGGTGCATCAGATGATATTTTTGGACTGGTAAATCTGTTCTGTATATCCTTTGAAGTAAAATCTTTGTACCAATTCAAAAATTTTCTATATTTGGCTAGAACTTGCTGATACGTTGTTATCACAGTTCTTTAGAATTGTTCAGAATGTACAAATAAAACCATAACATAGGGTTTTGAAAGGCCTTTGAGGCATGAATAGACAGTATGCATATACTATTCTTTAGATCATTCTTGACTTGAGTTGTTACTAATAAAAACTACTGTGTTTTCTGGGTTCTTAGTTTGTACATCATCTTGAGCACTATGTCATGTTATTCACTTTTCATTGGGATGTTTATGATATCAGTCAATTTTATTTCCATCTTAACTTTGTGATATTCCACTTTAATTATTATTTTCATCTCGAGTTCTTAATAGTAAAACTGTGCTCATCAATTTGAAGCCCAAGTAGTTCTATTCTGCCATTGGATCAACTATATAGCTGGATTTTTGGGCACTACTTCAAAGTAGCCATTGGCCATTTATTACACCTTTATTTCTATTCCCTACTATCCAATTCTAACTTGCTTTCTGCAGGTCTCCAACAAATTTTCCTTGTCGTTTATCTCATATTATTTCTGAAAGAAAGTTATTTTTCATTCAATCATGTTGAGGTGGGTTCTGCTGCTGTTTTTGCTTGGAGGCATGGAAGCCTTTTCAAGGGTGCAAAGCAAGATATGCAGCAAGTTGCTGGTGTGATTGCTTTAAATATGGTAAGCATATTAGTTAATTGCTGAAGTCTTATATCGAGATAAATTTGCTGTCTAATTTCGGTTCTTTATGCAGGTCATTGGAATTGTGTCTAGGGGAATTGATGATTGGAGCCATGTAAGTCAAGTTAATCCTTCCTATAGTCTGTTTCTCCAGTTAATGTTTCACCAGAGTTAAATTTTGATTCCAGCTGGGAGGGCTATTAGGCCGAGCTGCAATGTCATGGTTCCTAGGCCCAGCATGGAGATACGAATTCAAGACTGACGACGGATGGCCAGTTTTCACCGATCAGCATCCTATTATACATCTACTCAATAAAATAAAGACAAGGTCATATGGTCCTTGCCCAGGCAATTGACTAGAAAGAAAATCAGTTGGTCCCTGTTTGTAACTAATTGGAAAAGGCCACTGTTTTTCAGTACCTTGGAAATTTGTAATTGACGAGATTGACAAAATTGTGTCTTTGATTCTGTGCCTGTAAAGAAAATGCAGAAAGTGTCTGATAGCTTAATATTGAATTGATGTTGCACGTCTTGAATTCCAAATTTCAATGGAAAAAGAAAATAAATATAAAAGATGATAATGTTGATCTCTAGAGTTTGATCCCTTGCATTGCTTTGCGTAAAGACATGGGCTGCCAAAAATTTTAAGAGGGTAAAACAGTGTACGTAAATATGGAGTATTCACCAAAAGTGGAGATTAGCAAGTGTATGGCAATAATTTTTAAAGTTTTTAATAAAGAATTACCTATTTTATAGTTAATTTCGAAAAAATCACCTATCTTATGACTATTAATAAAAAATCATTTACCTTAATTATAAATTTACACATCTGGATTAAATAATTCAAAAAAATCTATAAAAAAGATAAAATTTTTCTCATTTAATTTTTATTTAGATAATTGTCCACAATCACCGGATAGTTGATTTAGTAAAACTAAATTATGAATTTTCAATTTCATAATGCCAAAGAGTAATTGTTAAACAAATTTAACAATTATCCAAATAAAAAAAAATAATAATTTGACCTTTTATATTAATTTAATCGATAAAATTAAATTAAAATAAAAAGCTTTTAAACATTTCAATCAAATTATTTTTTTTATAAATTTATAATATAAGACGAATAATTTTTTAATAATAGTAAAAAAATAAATAAATTTTCACAAATTTGCTTCTTAATAAAAACTCTAATTTTCAATAGTCTTTTCCAAAAGTTCCACAAAGAGATTATTCCTCCATTCGCTAACAAAAAAAAAAATAAAATTCCCTTAAAAATTTAGGGGTACATATAAATACATCAAAGGGCAAGAAGCCACTTGTAATTATGCCAAAATTGAGGCAACATTCATGTGAAAATCGTTCCCAACAATTATCTGACGAACCTCAATTTTCCTTGACATCTGCATGACCAGTTGGTTTGGTTCTCTAATTCCATAACACATTTTGTTTTATGTAAGTTTCCTCTTCAACAATGCCCAAATCTGAACCTCTGATGATGGAGATCACCTTCCAGGCTAGATCTTCGTCGGCAAGAGACCAGCTACAACAGAAAAACAAAGCTGACCCACTTGCATTTTCCTTTTCTCTCCTATACGGACAAGTACTCCTTGTACAAGGAGAAATTTTGACCGAGTTAAGCTGGAGATGATCAGATGCCTCAATATTCTTGCAACAAATTTGTTTTTCTAATCTTGCCAGCAACTTATGAAGCAAAGGGCATTTCGTCAATGTAGCTGCTCTTGCTACTGAGACCCTCGAATTTCCACTCTCACTGCAAGCAGATCCACCAGTTGAGCGAGCAGTCATTTCTTCATGGTAATCCACATAAACAGGGCAGCAATAAGCAAACTTGATACTATGCTCTTCCTCACCCAATCTCCTTGGAAGCTCATTGTCTGATATAAGTTTTGCCCTTTTTGTTTTATCCATCACTAGGATGCCTTCCGCTGCCTTCTCGTCTCTCGTTTGTGGAAGAAGTTGCATGTCTTGAGAATTGGGATTTATAGGACGCACCAAACTTCTAGTTGAGATACCAAACTCTGGAATAGAACAACTTCTGATGAAAGATTTTGTTGCATCTGTTTTGACAGTTCGATTTGTGGGAATGGAGACCGTTTCTCTATTTGCTGGATGATAGCATTGGATTCCAAGTTCATCTTGAATCCTTCCTTTTAGTAAAGCCATCTTTGGCTTCTCTCCATGCACTAGGATAACATGTTGGGGGGAAAGAAATCCAACAAGATCCATGATTCCTTTGGCATCTGTATGAGGGCTAAATGACAGTTGATGAATCTGAGTGCACCAAAATATTAAAAGATAATTCAGAGAAGGGTTAGTTTCTAATGAACTAAAACCGAAACTTTTGTAAAAGAAAAGGTTTATTGAAAAAACTTCATGACATCCAAGAAATACAAGTGAAGATGATTAAATAAGCATTTTGTATTCAATATTTTGAGCTTAATCACTTCTACTAAGGACCATCCCAATGCAAAAATGCAATTATTAGTGGTTGCTTCATTTTGGTGATGCCAATGATAAATAGCTCATAAATGGGAAAATAAAACAAAGAGAAAATATCTGTTATAAAATGATCACTTTATTGTTAGAAGCATCTTTCCCGTTATTGCAATCTCCAAAAACTACGTAGCAACTTCTGACTGCATGGTACATGTGTCTGACCAACACCATCATTATTTTATAGATGACCACTTACTACCAAATTAGATTTGGATGGAGATTTACATCCTTCAATAACATTGCCTATGTAAAATGGTTAGTCCCCACTATTTATTTCAAAATTATTGTCTTTCACTGAAGGATGCTGGTCTTTAGCATGTAAGATCAACATCTAATAGTAGGATTTAAAAAAAGCACAAATAACAATTATAGATGAGACATTGCAGAATAAATGAGTGGTCCATAGAATGAGTATTCAGGGGATACCTGACACTGGACATCAATATGTGTATCTTTGTCCAGATCTATTCTGGTGGGTTTACCAGACATCAACTTGTGCCCAATAGTTCCAGCAACACAATAACTACAAGAAAGATGAGAACAAATAGCATCAATAACTAGGTAACAAGAATTTCAGTTTTCTTGTAAGATGCTCTTTCTATTAGGTTATTTCAAAATGCAAGACAATGCACATGGCCACCAGTCACTTTCCTGCTTTTTTACTGCAAACAAGATGATACATTCACTTGTAAAGAATCAAAACTATTTGCAGAATCTATAAGCAAGTACTGACAGTCAGAATATTCCTTAGTAACAGTTAGACAAAATATGTCCTTTTGCAAAACATTGTCCATACATTGCTTGTCTTAGGGATAATAGAGCGAAGGGAAGTATAAGACTCAAATCACAATATGCAGATCACCATACCCCTGATCTTTTAAGATGATGCTTGCCCTAATATGAGATAATCAAATCAGAGGTATGAAAAAAAAAATTCAGAATAATATTTGTAATATGCATGTTGCATACCCTGGAAGTGTAACAAGATTCATTTCAGATGGCGCCCATTGCTTGAAAACCTCAAGCGAGAAGCCGCCACTAATCATCCCAGGTGTTGCAAAGAGAACACAAGGTCCCGGTGCATTTATAAATGAACGATCAAAGGGCCTCACTGCAATTTTGCTATTAATCAGCATAAAAGAAGAAAAAGAGAAGGAGCTCACAGAGAAATAAGAAACAAGTAGAATACCAAAAATGTATGCTTATTATGACTGCCAACTGCCAAGCATAAGATTCAATATGTATGATAAATTTATTTGCGCCTTGGAGCTAACTGGACTACAATCTTATCTAAGTCCCTGAATAGCAGAACAGGATAATCTGATAATGAAGCATTAACATAAAAAACTGAATTAAAGACTGCTACTTAAGTAAAAGTATATATGGAACCAATGCAGTCAAAAACCAAGAGGTACCATCTGTTTATCCCAATTTTGTAATTTGCTTCATTCGACAACATTAATGTTTTGTTTGCATGTCCAACATCAGACATTTGCATACTGAAGAACTTACCATGTTTAAAGTCAAACGTATTATGTGTGGCTGAAGTCTCTTTGATCTTTTGACTAGTCCACCCAATAAGCATTTTATAGTACATATTGGCTTGAATTGTCAAACCTGGAAATGTCATACGAAGGGTTACCAACAATGGAGTCAAAAAGTGCTACAAGGCAACAGTTAAAAACACTCAAAGAACTAAGCAACTTCTCTCTCTCTTTTTCCTTTTCTTTTCTTTTTTTTTTTTTTGGGAAAAAGCTATAGGCACATAACAACAGATGTTACCTGTTTTTCTCAAATTTTATGAAGGACAAACAGAACAGTGGAAGTAAATGTTAAAACAGTATCAAAAATAAGCTTCAAAACTGATGCCATAGAAGGCTTCCTAAGAATTGAACTAGTTGGATGGACTAAAAGGAGCAGATAGAACTACAGAGAAAGGAATTAATCTATAGACAAAGAAGTGACAGCAGTGCAACAAATCCAAAATCAAGCAAGATATAGCATGAACTAGAATATTAAACAAGGCTTGTACATTCTTTTCATGTTAGCATTAAAGGGTGGACAATAAAACCTCTCATTTTAGTCAGAAATTCTTATTCCCTCTAATTTTCCATTTTATGATCAATACAACCCACTTTTTTAGGTGATGGTAGTTGTTTCCACATTAGGCCCATAAACCATCTCTTGGTTCATTAAGCAAAACAATGACACAGGCTAATCTGACCCTATAATGCATATATTTTATGCACTCCAAAATTGCAGACAACTAATATATTTTCACGAGTAAACAACATCAGGTAGCTTCACATTAGGTTGTAATGATCAATTTGAGATTTCAATGATGATCCAATGACCAAATTTCATTCTATAGGTTAGGTTAAAAAAAACATAAGGAGCCAGCTTCTCCCAAGATCCAAGACATTTTCACAGGGGCTAGACTGTGACACACAAGACTTAACTATGCTCTTATGGTCTGTGACACACAAGACTTAACTATGCGCTTATGGTGACTAACTCAAAACTCTCTCCGTGCTTAGACCACTGAGGGCAATCCTGAAAGAGTGGAATGGGTAACATGATCGTCTGAAATCTCCACCCAAAAGAGAAGCTACCTACAATTAAAAGCTTCCCCCAACCATTGCGTGACAACCACACAATAAGGACAAGATGCCAACACTGGCAAATAGATCCATGCTTCAGATCACAAGCTCCTTTTCCATATCTTATTATTGAATCAAACATTGGGAATTAAACAGTTCCCACATTTCAAAAATGAAATCATAGCCTACAGACAGGACAGAACTAGTAGAAAGATAATTTTGCAAGAAAAAGTGGTAAAGGAAACTTCTTTCACCACCTTCCTGATGTTGGCTCTAGTTGTGATTTTAAGGCTCTTCATGTGATATTTTCCGCATGTGAGAACAACCCCCAGAATCACAATTGAAGCTGCTACTTTTATGAATCAAACAGTCAATGCATGTATACGACAAGTTAATGCTACTTTTAATTCTTAGAATGGATTCTCCAGAAAACCAAATCTCTAATCAGAAAATTTTCCATCTTATGGTACTTTAGATGACAAAAAGAGGAGTGTAAAAAGAATGAAAGGGAGTGCAATCCATGGGTGGAAATAATAGATTTTGTGTAAACAAAACACACAGAAGGGTATCTCCCTTTGTTCTTTATATTGATTAATAATACATGTTTGTGACACAACTTTATCGCATTAGTATGTTAGAATAGAATTATCTTATTCATTCTGAGATTTGGGTATAAGAGTTGCTTCCACAGTTTGGATGGTTACACAACTCATGGTAAGAATGACTTGGCCTAAATGTTGCTTGCTCAACCTACATGACTTGTGAATGATTTGCATAGCTTATCATAGAAAAATTTGAGCAAATAGTTTAGGTTTAACAAAAGCTCCACCAGCTCATGTTGCTGAAAGGTGACAAATTCAACAAAAATGATTAAAAATTCTGAAGACAAACAATATTTAAACCTATTGACAGAAAAATGGGTAATTTATAATTAGAGCATACCAGCAGAGAAATAAATAGGGATTTTGAGATTCATCCTTTCCCAGTAATCATCCAGTAATAAACATAACTCCTGCAGCATTTACAAATCATTGTGGATTATGTATGCATAAACAATGGACAAACCATTGAGCCTTTAAGGGGAAAAAAAATATGGTTAACGAACTGCTGCATGTACCATGGAAGAAAGACAGATGTTATAGCTATATCTACCACTGCCATCTAAACATCAAGAGGTTATTATTTTCCTTCCAACAAAACCTCTCTTTTTTTCCAACAAGAAGTCATTACCAGTGAAGTCCTTCACTGTAGCAATTCCTAAAGCAACATAGAAAAACATGTGCGCATCATTGATCTTTCAATAACATGCCCAAATATCATAGTAGGGATGTCACAATAGGTCATTGGCCTGCAGGCCGGCCTGACACGGCTCACTGTGGGCTGTGCTTGGCACAGCCTATATGCCGAGCCATGCATGGTGCCTCACTTGCGGCCTGTGGGTCAGGCACGGCCCGCGATATGATTAGGCCAGACACGACATGCCATATGAACAGACATAGTCCGATCTGTGAAATGCATTTTTTTTAAAAATCAAAAGTTTTGCCTTATAAAGTCAAGTTCTAAAGGCCTAGGAGGAAGAATTTGATTGGTCTTTCAAACTTTGAGGCTTGGAGTCTTACAAGTTGCAACGACTCGTTATAAAAAATAGAGAGCCGTTGCATTTTTTTTTAAAATAAATATATTATATATATAATAATAAAATAAATTTTAAAAAATTATAGAAAAATATAAACTAATCAAAAGTAGTTTTTCATGATTTTACAAAAATACCCTTCCTAATAACTCTTTTTTAAAGGCATTTTTGATATTTCACATTTTCAAAATTCTTATACATATTCCTCGTATCACCAATTTTTTCACATAGCTCATAATCTTCTTCCATTTCCTACATTCTCTCAATTTTTACGTCTTTAATCTCTAATTTAGACTGCATGTTTTCACAATTTAGCCTTTAACTATTCGGCTTTTCGGCTTTTCAAGTGACATTTGAAATTAAATTCATTTTTATTTTTTCTTATAATTTTCTTGATAATAACATATCTTTCTTTCAATCATTATTTTCTCTTTGAAAATAAATCTCAATTTCATATTTTTTAACTCAAAGTTGAGATCAATATCGGTCAACTTTCTTCAAAACAAAATCACCAAAAATTTGTAAGAAAAAGAACTAGTGATGTTTGGACAAACTATAACATAATAGTGGTTGAAAGTGAGGAAAAAATTGTTTGTAAAAAATGTAGAAATCAAGTAAATGCTACAAGCACACATATAACCGGTCATTTTCGAAAACACATTTAATCTCATTTAAAAATGAAGCATGACTTAACTCAAACATAACTTTCTTTTATACCTAATTCTTCTTCCATTTCACCTGTCATTCATAAATTTTTAGAAGAAAAACAAAAGAAAAATTGGTTAAATATATTATTTAGGATGAACAACTATGTTGTTTTGTAAAGAATTTTAAAATAAAAGAGTTATTCCAAGAATTAAATTCGCTCCTTCAAAAAATATCCAGCAACACTATTAGAAATGATCAAGTGCTGATTATGATACTTTTATATTTGCATTATTTCTCATTACATTGATGATTCATAAATATTACATAAATAAATTATTAATTTCAAATTTCTAAAATATTCTCATAATATAGCTAACATTATCAATACTATTATTCAAATTATTTTTTAATATAATATTTAAGTTAAAATATTTAGTATTACTTTAGATAATGCTAATAATAATAATATTACTGTTGATTTATTTAAATATCAATTACCTATTTTATTGGATGGTAAATTATTTTATATTTATTGTATATGTTCTATATTTAATTTACTTATCTAAGATGAACTTAAACTTGAAAACGTATATTCTAAAATTAAAAAATTTAGAAATTTATGCAAATATATTAGATATATTTCTACCAGTGCTCAAGATTTTAAAATTTTATATAGACAATTTCAAAAATTATATAAAAAATTTTCTTTTGATATTGAAAATAGACGAAATACTACTTATAAGTTATTAAAATCTTATTATGATTATAAAAAATACTTATTCTTTTTTGTGTACAATATATAAGTGATTGTCTGTTGACTGATGCAACTTTGATAGTATGAAAAATATTTATATCATTATTAAAACGTTTTTATATTATAACTACAACTTTCTCAGGTAGTTATTATTCTATAATTTATTCGATATTTAATGAACTTATGTTTATTTCTACTGTTTTCAAAAAATATAGATCACTTTCTGAATTTGCAGAAATTATTTTTTCAATGGAAGTAAAATTTGAAAAATATTTTGAAACTATCAATAATGTTTTTTTTCTTACTGTCATATTAAATTCACGAGTTAATCTTTTAGACTTTAAAATGTTAGTTGATGAGTATTATAATAATATATATTTTTTTATTGTTATAGTAGCATGTAAATAATATATTAAGAAATTATTATATGATATATATAATATTTATCAAACACAATATAGTAGCTCTTCTTATTCTGCTCTATTAAAACATATCATAAACTATTCCAAATCAAAATCTTACATGTTTTTTATTTTGCAAAGAAAGAAAAAAAATTAATTTCGACTTCTTCATGAAATGACTTTATATGAGAGTCAAAATGTGAACCTTTTGACTGATAAAGATGCTAAAAAACTTAATATATTATCATTATGGAAATTACATGCAAGTAGATATCTAATGCTTTCGATCATATCCTATAATTTATTAACCGTTCCAGTATATTTACAGTTGCATCAAAATTTTATTTCAATATAAGAAAAAGAATATTAAACAATAATCCAATTAACACATAGAACTTAGGAGTATGAATCTGTATGAAATATTGGTATGATGTTGAAAAATGAATTTAAGGATTTGAAGGTTAAGTGTAATTTTTGAAGAATTATAATAATAAATTAAAAATATACATGTACGTATTATTGTATTTCAAATTATTTTTTATATTTTTATTGAATTATCTTATTGACTTGAATGTTAGAATGGAATCGCCAAGTGCGGCCCTTTATTTCAGTGATTTTTTTTTGCAAATTTTAAATAATAATACAAAATTTTTACATCAAGGTTGAGCGCAATTTTTGAAGAATTATAATAGTAAATTAGAAATATACAGTCCGTATTATTGTATTTCAAATTATTTTTCATATTTTTGTTGAATTATTTTATTGACTTGAACGTCGAAATAGCATTGCCGAATGCAACCCCTCGCCTCGGCGATCTTTTTTTTACAGATTTTAAATAATGATACAAATTTTTCATATCTCAAACATACGTAAACATAATACTCATAAATCAATTTAAATATGAATTTTTAAATTTTTAAATTTTTTTACATTTATAAATATTTTCTGATTTTTATGAACATTATTTTTTATTTTTTTTAAAAAATATTTTTTAGTTATTTACAAATTTTTTTATTTTTTTGAAAAAAATATTCTTCATTAGGATTTGAACCCATGTCTCTTAAATAGAAGGTAAGAAAGTTAACTAACTAAAGTACAATCTATTAGTAATTTTTTTACAATTTATGTATTTTTATTTATGTGTTAAAAAAAAAAAGGCTCAGGCATAGTACGACTTACAGGTCTATGGACCATGGGTTGTGTCTGGCACCTAAAAAATCTCACGGATCATATCAGGCACGGCCCATTACTGTTCGGGCCATGCATGATCCGAAACAATTTAGACGACCTAGTTAAATAGGTCGTGCCAACCGAGCACGACCTATTTGACACTCCTATACTAGGGTACCTATGCTAAAAGCCCTATGAGTAGGCACACCATTTAGCTTCCTAATACTAAAAAAGAAACCAATTAAGATTCCAAATTAACTCATGATATATTGGACACTTTTAAAAAGAAAATTCTTCAATGTTGGTACAAATTTTCTCACTAGATTACTGAAATGTTTGACATCCAAAACCCAATAGGAAGCAAGGGTCTAAATAAATGAGCTCAAGAATACTAGTTAAGTGTCTTCCTTAGGGCTTATTTGCCCAACCAAAATTCTTTTTTATTCATGTCCAACACCCTCATATCAGATAAGGGCTTAAGGATGATGTTGATGAAAATGATAGCAATCATAAATATAACTAGCAATTTACAAGAAAATAATCGGACAAGACCAAAAAACTATATAAAAAAAAAAAATGTGATCCACACATTTTATTGTTATACCTATGCTAACAAATACACCCATACTCATCACAAAGCAATTGAACACTAAATGAAAGTCAAATGGGCCTCAAACAGAAGAAATAATGTACAAGGCTGTTAAAATAGATGTAGAAATAAAAGGTCATCATAGCAATGGCATCCTTGCAGTTAAATTCAAAAACTGTGATACTCTAACATGAAACCACATTAATGGGTTACAAGCACTGAAAGGGCATTTTAATGCAAGATGAAGAACAAATTATCAAGGACATAGCCCTAAATTCAGTATGAAAGCCCCCACTAAAACCAGAACAAAGACCAAGATAACAATTGAATCCAAATTATAGAAGTTAGGCTACTGCGTGCACATCAAACCTGTGCTCTTCCAAGAGCAAATGTTGGAATGAGAACTTTCCCCCCTCCAGCAACACATTTGTGGACCTAGAGAACAAGATGAAGAGTAAGCTCAATTCATTAATCAGTAGGGTGAAGGAATCCAGAATGTATCATTGTTCAACTTCTTAGTTCTTACCACTGCTTTGGTTAGAAAATCAATTACAATTTACCACTCTGTGATAAGCTATTGCTTGCTACTTGTTTGGTCACCCACACACAAGTAGTCAACATTGAGCACATATTACAAGTGAAAAAAATAATGTGTCTTTCCTATAAAATCAACAAAGGATTCATGGCCTTAAACCAAGGAGTAAGGGCTTAATCCTGAGTTTACTCCCCAGTAAAACAGGCCCTGAAGTTCCAAAACTATTCATATACTTTTACTTGAGCAACAACATCATTATCGCTCTCCATTACATCTTGAGGATCAATTTGAGGCTTCAATGATGATTCCATGGCCAAATTTTCATTCTAAAGGTGAAAAACATCAGGAGTGAGGCTCTTAACAAGATCCAAGACATTTCCAAAAACGCTGCATGGTAGATGCAGTCAATCCAGCATGCATCATCATGTAGTTTTCTACTAGTACAAGTTAAACATATTAAGTACTTTTCCTATTAATTAACACAGGACAAATCCTAAAAAGGGGTAGGTTGCACATTCCAGACAGCAGTGTAATAATGAATGTTAACGCCAAAAAACTGCTCATTTAAAAAAAAATAATAGTATTCTAGATTTTATTAACATCAGTACTTATAAGAAAAGGTTGTTAGCATAAATTTCACACATACAGCTTTTAAAAACTCCCTCTCCCGAGCATATTTTGAATCACGAATTGTTGTTGCATATGTTGACCTGAGAATGCACAAAAATGAAAACATTATGAAGTAACATATAATTGGTATAGGCAAATATTCTGAAGGAAGGATAGCTTCATCCCAAAATCACTCAGCTAGAGATACAGATTGAAAAAATCAAACATTTAAGCTAGAAGTTTAATGTAACCCAGCCAAAAAACAAATTACCAGCCATTATGCCTCCTGCATTCTGAGAATAACATGGGGCTAAACAATATCATTTCAAGCCAAATATAAGGATTTTCAACCAAATGTGTTGCAAAGCAAAGATGCGGTAATGGAGAATTGTTGTCAAAGTGGTAAAACTGTGGTTAATGCTCTGCCTATTAATCAATGAGGCAAGTAAATAGAAGACAATATAAGTTAACAATACAATATTGAACTCAATGTTCAAGTCTAAGTAGCATTAGGAATTTGTCGTGCATTTGAAGGTGACTCACTCTGTTATAAGGATATCCAACTGTAAGCGATCAATTTGAGCTGCTCCAAGATGTCTATCAGGTGTCATATTATAATCACCTGTATAGACCATTGTTTCATCTCCAACTTTTGCATAAATCATAGCTGCTCCAAGAACCTAATGGTTTAAAGTGCAGTAGATCATTTAGCCCACTGCATTTAAATATGCAGTAATAAACGAAAAAACAGCCAGAGATTAAAGCTGATAACAAGAAGGAAATCAAAGTGAAGCTTGTAGTAGATAGAATGCCAAGTTTTAAGCACCCCACTTTCTGAAAAGGACTGCTATGTCAAGAAACAAAGAACAAGCTTTACAAGAAAAGGCTCATTTTCATACGTATATGCAATAAATTACACATGCAGTTGGATAAATAAGAATTTGAACAGTTTCTCCAAAAAATCAGAATAATACTGAGTATACATAAAATATACTTCAGAACCAATAATATTAACTCTATTGATTCCACTTGTTTGTGACCAATCATTCCATGATATTTCCTTCAACAAAAAAGAACAAGCCTGCAAACCCCTCAGGATAAGTTAAAAATCAAATTTCTTCAAATTATACACTAGAAATGAAGAAAACTAATGTAATATATAAATCAAAAAACCATTGGAGCAATTCTTACACCAGTACTAATACATTACATTAGTCTGATCACTCTGATCTCACCTTCCAAATTTTTTTTTAAAAATTAGAAAATAGTAATCCATGTAGAAATATCTTAAAAGCACCACCAAAATTAAATTTGTGCCTCATCAAAGAGTAAAAGGATAGAAGAGAATAATTAGTTACAAATGATAAATGGGTTTTGAGAACAAACATGCCCTGCATAATAGGCACGGATCTGAAGATCTTCATCAACATGCACTGTCTGCTTCAAGTCCAATGCTGTAACTGTTGGAGATAAAATTGGCATCAGGTCAGAAGAAAAAGGACCGCACTAGATGATAAAAAGTACAAACGGATGCAGCTGATCAATCCTCCAGCGACAAAGGACAAGAACTCCAGAAAAAAATTATATGTGCAATCCTTTTGCCAAACAGTTTTACACTCGAAGAATATTTTGTTCGCCAGCAGGATGGTTTCCAAAGTAAAATGATGACTCATTGCTTGAAGGATGTTTGAGGTCATATTCACAATGTCAAAAGAAGTGGCATGGTAATGTGCAAAATGGAAACAACACATTGTTGAAAGAAAGCAAATAAAATGAAGAGGTTTAATACAATGTGTTTGAGAAGAAAAAAAAGCTAGCCATTGATCCTGATGGGACACCATTTCTACCAAATGATAAATTTATAAAATTACTAAGTTATTCTGTTACCCAGGCATAAGTCAGAGTTGTGTGTGCAGAACACAAGAGCTTCTAAGAGTTTTTGATAAAATTAATTGTGGTACTTTATCAAAGAGAAAAATATTGAAAGCTTCTGAATGATAAATTGGCAATTTTTGGTTATTTAAGGCCAAACATGCTAGTTAAAAACTAGACAATATAATACAAATATAGCAAACCTTCACATAACCATAACTCTGAATTTCTTAGTGAAAAGAAATACCATTACCTTTCTTTATACAGTTCACAATATGCTCATAAGTGAACTGTTCTTCCTCACCTCTTCGGTCTACCATTACTTTCCTATAGTCCTCCAGCATCAACGGTGCCAAAGCTTTTGTCGGATACTGCATTTAAGGGCAAAAGCGGTTTTTCAGACATTACCATCATAAATTGACAGGTTATAGGAAAATATACAAAATAGAAACAGGGAACAATAGATTGCTGATACAAACAGAATTGCTGCTTAGCATTAGCTGAAATGAATAGGAAGCAAAGAAAACTTACAGTCATGAAAATGGGCCCATTATATCCACAAACTTCTGTAAAGTAAGGAAGGGCTCCGACATGATCCAGATGGCTGGCAAATCAATGTTTGTATCAAGAAATTAGATCGCAGGCAAAAGAAACAGCAAGCCCTACATTGAATTTGTATAAAGAAGAAACATAATATGACATAAATATATTTGAAAAACGCAAAAAAAAAGGAGTCCCTTCACGAAAACAAGACAGAATCAAGGAGATGGCAAAGATAGCGATGCAATGGGAGAACCCTCACAAGTGGGTGATGACGATGCAGGAGAGGGCCGAGTTGAAGTCGCCGGACTCGGAGATTAGGGAGAAGTCGGGGTAGCGGCGATGGTCGAGGTAGCCCATGTGCATCCCACAGTCGAACATGATCCGCTTCCCCCCTATCTTCGCCACCACGCAGCTCTTCCCCACCTCCTGCCCCGCCCCTGCGACGAAAAAAATTCTTCCGTTACCGATCGAAACTAGGAGACACGACGAAATTAGAGCGAAAAGAAGGCCGCGATGAGAGGAAGAAGGATTGCTTGCCAAGGATAAGACATTCGATCGCCATTGTCTTGATGGGGAGATTTGGAGTTGGGGGCACAAACCCTAGACAAGGTTTTGCGCGGCACAGGTTTCGGACTAAAACTTCAAGAAATATCCCAGAATGCGCGAACTTTTGAACAATTTGGGATTTTTTTTTTTGAGATAAACAATTCGCAATTACTAATCGCGAATTTTCAGTGGGACAAATTATCCGTGTAAAAGAGCGAATTGTTCGCAGATTTAACGAATAATTATCAAATTCAACTAGAATTCAATAATTTGATTTTCCCAACTCCTACCGACAAATTCTCCAGTTTTTTATAGAAAATAATAAAACACTGCTCCTAATAATTTTGACATTAAAATTTGGATCAATTCTATATAATTCCTTATTTTTCAAAATAATATATATATTTAAAATTTCAAAAATACTTATAATTTTTAAGGATAATTACGTAGAACCCCTAATTAACCTTAATTAGGCATAATCCTCCGTAATTTTCGGAATTACCCACACCCCTCATTTTCGAAAATATTTACCCACACGCCTCCTTATAGTTATTTAATCAAAATTTTTTCAAAAAATTCCGATTTTACCCTCGGTTATTTTACACATACACCCCTAAAAACTTATTTTTTTATATTTAACGCCCCAAAATTTGGTTTTTTACAAATAACACCCCGAAATAACTCGGATTTACAAAAAAGTCCTCAAAATTTGAATTTTCGCAAATAAACCCCCGGAAATTATTTCGATTTACATAAAAGTCCCCGAAATTTGGATTTTTGCAAATAACACCCCGGTGTGGGCGGGAGCGGAGACGGAGGCCGGGGCGTCGGCGCGACCCCGTGCGGGCACGTCGGCCTCGCCCTTTGTCCCCGGCACGCGGGGGCGGAACGGCCTCGGCCGTGGCCGTTCGTGCCCGGGTTTCGGCGCGCCGGCCTCGGCCTCCATCCCGCGTGCGGAGGCCGTCCGCGGCCGGGGACGGAGGCCGAAGCCGAGGTCGACGTGCACGAGGCCGAGGGCGCGGACGACGCACGAGCGAGGACGAGGCCGAGGCCGGCATGCGGGCGCGGGCGCGCGGGCGCGAACGGCCATGGCCGAGGCCGTTCCGCCCCCGCGTGCCGAGGACGGAGGCCGAGGCCAGCGCGCTCGCACGGGGGTGCGTCGGTCTCTGTCGTGGCCGTCCACGCCCAGGTTTTGGCGCGCCGACGCCCCGGCCTCTGCCTCCGCTCCTGCTGCCGGCCGCTGCCTCCACTTCCACCCGCGTCGGGGTTTTATTTGCAAAAATCCAAATTTCGGGGACTTTTCTGTAAATCGAAATAATTTCCGGGGGTTTATTTGTAAAAATTCAAATTTCGATGAATTTTGTGTAAATCTGAGTTATTTCGGGGTGTTATTTGTAAAAAACCGAATTTCGGGGCGTTAAATATAAAAAAATGAGTTTTTAGGGGTGTATGTGTAAAATAACCGAGGGTAAAATCAGAATTTTTTGGGAAAATTTTGATTAAATAATAATCGGATAAATATTTTCGAAAATGAGAGGTGTGGGTAATTCCGGAAATTAGGGGGTTATGCATAATTAAAACTAATTAGGGGGTTATAAGTAATTATTCCTAATTTTTAAAATTTTGTTAAATTATATATCGTTTCTACCAACTCTCCTTACAATATTATTATATCCTGTATTTTTTAAATTAAAAAGTATATATATTTTAGGTTACTAAATTATAATAATTTTTTTTAAGCGTAAGTTTACTATTAGAATAAAAATTATTTAGGAAATATATGTAATTTGATACTTTTTAGATTAAAGTAAAAAAATGAAAATATTCTAAATATGAATATTTTTGTATTTTTATTTAATTTAAGTAATATCAAATGATATATATTTTTAAATATTTTTTCAATAACAAATTTATATTTGAGGAAAATTTTTAAATATATTCAGTTAATTAGAAAATTATGTAAAAATTTTAAAAAATTATGTAATTTGATAAATTTTTAATAAATTATATGTAAATAAAAATTACATAATTTTATAAATTATTAATAAATTGTATATATATTATTTTATAAATTACATAATTTGGAGAAAAAATATGCTAATTTTACAAGATTTTAACTCCCTAAAATAAATCTAATTTAATTTCTGATTTTTTTTCCCAACGTGACAGATTTTTGTGAATTTTGAATCTTTTGACCACTCTTTTGAATTATCCCTGAATGCTAAATTTGGTGTTATTTTATTAGGGTATATTTAATTTGAGATTAGAATCAAAATCAGGATCATCATATTCTAATTGACTTATCATCTAAATATTAAAAAAATAGTCAAATTATTTTTATTTTACTTTAAAAAATAAATTTCTATGCTACTCTTATCTTTATTTATTCAAATTTCAATAAAAAATATATTCAAGAATATAAAGATTCAAAAAATAATTTAAATCATTCACTAACTACGTTAGCATCAAAATACTAAAATTTTAATTAAACTATTTTTTTTATATTTTAATCTTAATCTTAAATTTTAATTTGACATTAATTTTGAATCAAAAGATGTTGCACATGGTTTGGTTCTCAGCTCAAATATCATCATTACTCGATCAATTCGAACTCATTAGGCACAAAAGTATCCGATGTGGAAAGTCAATTTTACTAGAATTTACAAATAAATCCCTGACTCTTCTATTTGCGAAAAACAGCAGAATCACTCGTAGATAGATTAAAAATTGAGTTAAGATAAAGTAGCCTGTGATCCAAGCCCAACTTACGGACTAATACAGGCCCACGAGTAAACCCAGGATTCCAGGAATGGCGCCGACGAAATTAGATCTCCACTTTAGGGGTACTCCCGTCACTTCACGTCACCAGAACCCTGTCGTGGGCACTGAAATCCGAAACCACCGCCCAAGATCCACAATTTTCCTCGGTGCGGGCCGCCGAATTTGAACGTGCCGAAGGCGCGAATGCATTTAAAATTCCTCGCGGATTTTTCAAATCTACATTTTTGCGCATGCCAATTGAACCACGTTTCACAACCCGCCACGAGGCGTGCCAGAACCGCTATCGACGTTTTAGGTAAGCAGATGCTAGGGAATAACTTACCATAATAGAAACCCGGTTTATAAATAAAAAATGACATTTCTGTAAGGAATTTATTAGTGGCTGGAACGGGGGGCCCGGCTCGAGCTATTTGTCCAGCTAAGCTATTGTCAAACACGACAAAACACGTTTCCCCTTGTGCCAGAATGGTTCTTCTGCACACACCCCCACCACCGCGACGACGCCACCCCCCGCCCCCCGCCCCCACCCCCCCGGCGCCCCGGTGAAACGAACAATTACCCGTCCCAAATGACGAATATTGTTCGGTAATTATTCGCGTACTGCACCTCAGATCTCAATCTGCTTGCGAAAATGCCGAGGGCAATCAGCGAAGAAGACCGGAACTCAGGCGGCGCGCCACCGCGGCCTCCGCTTCCGACGATGAGGTCCTCTCGGCAGCTTCTCGTACAAACGTCTCGCTGGGATATTGTTCGAACCCCGAGGAAACAAAAGAGATGCATAATGAAACAAAAGAGAACAGTGGCGTGGGAGCGTCGTGGCTCATTTTTGTGGCAGTTAAAGTATTTGATGAATTGCTTGACTGGCGCTTTTGACGCGCTTCTTTGTTTTCTCTGGCAGCATTTGGCTCGTGGAGAAGCGCTAGGAAGGGGATGGCACTCCGTCTCGGTCGCTGGTAGAGGTGCTTGTGTGGTTTTTGCGCAGTCCTGGAGGGTTTGGATGGCTTCACGAGGTGCCGGCTTGTTGTTCGATAGCATGCCAGCACCGGCGGTTCAGATCTGAGAAGCACCGCCGGCGGCGGCACGCATCCCTCGACTTGAAGCTTGACAGAAGCTTCGACGGAGGCATGAAGGCGGCTTCGACTTCCTCGTCGCGGAGTAGATCTGGGACTCTTCCTAGCCCCGGAACGCCGAGCTACCGCCATGGAGGTGTTGCGGTGGGCTACCAAAAGGGATGGAGTTCGGAACGGGTGCCGCCGGGAGTGATCTCGAGCCGGAGGACGCTGCCTTTTGGCGGTGGCAGGGCGTTACCGTCGAAGTGGGAGGACGCCGAGAGGTGGATCTTTAGTCCGGTTTCCAGCGACGGGGTTGGGAGGTCGTCGATGCCGCCGGCTTACCAGAGAAGGCCCAGGTCGAAAAGCGGCCCTCTTGGTCCTCCGGCGGGGATTGGGTTGTCGGCAGCAGCTTCGCCGCTGGTTCCGTGCGTTTATAGCGGGAGGGTAAATTTGGTGGCGGGGTCCCCGTTCCTGGCGGGGGTTCTGGTGGCGGATCAGGAATGTTACGGCAATGGAAGCATTGGAAGAGGAGGCAGCGGAATAGGAGGAGAAGGTGGCGGTAGGAAATCTTATTCTGCGAACGGAGAGCCTTATATACTGAGATCTGCGAGCGTCCATGCGTGGCCGGATATTCTGCCGGAGTCACCGTTCTCTTTGCGCAGCTCCCAAGGTATAACATTCAAAGTTCCTGTTTTCTCTCATTTCATTATAAATTTTGCAGTTTTTAGTTGTGATTTTGCTTTATTATATTGCATCTGATGCTTCTGATGAATGCTGACAATTGGAATCTTCGCTTGTTTGCAAGCAAGTTGTTTGATGTCTGTGGGTAGTTCTGGATCCCAGAGTTTTGTTTGTTCTGTTGGAAAGGAATACTGCTTGGGGTTTGCGGAAGCTGAAACTGAAATGTGTTTGGCATTTTGGCTAAAATAGGCAGTTTTGGTTTCAATCGAAAGCAGTGGTCCATAATAGCTGTTTACATTGAATTCTTGACAAAAACAGCATTTCAGCTGACAAACCAATCAAAACCCCTTTCTTTTAGAGTTTTGGGCAGATTCCAGCTTAGGGTCAGCTAAAAACTGTATGTAATTGATTCTCTGGGCCATGGACATTCCTTGTGGTGTCCATACATGTTTATTTTTACCTCACCTTACTTCATTTGTGAAGCAGTGCCCTGTCCTAGTAAATGTTGCTTTGTACTGGATTTGCTGATTGGAATTTGGGAAATACTGGTGTTTGAGCAAGTTCTCCGATGATTTTGCTAATTGTATTAGGATTGATGTTGCAGATGAGGGCACTGGCAGCACCAAGGAAGTTGCCACCATGATATCTTCTGTGGTTTTGAAAAAGGACATGGCAACACAGATGAGTCCAGAGAGAAGCACCCAATCTTCTCCCAAAGAGAGGCCTTGGCTGTCACCATCTCCACGCACAAACCATCCCACTTCAGAGCTTGAGAGCCATGTCCAAAAGTTGGAGATTAGGGATGTGCAGGTGGATGATCGAGTCACCATGACAAGGTGGTCCAAGAAACAAATTGCACACTCATCAGATAGGCGCACCACAAACATCATTCAATGGAAGAGGAGATCTGTAGAGGCTAGGGCTTGTGCTTGGGATGTTGCAGAGACAGCAAAATGCATGTCAAAGTAAGTTTGTGTTTCTCATGGTACTTTTTTGGATGCCAGATTGTTTAGTATGCACTTGCTGTTTTACTTGTACCCTCATTTGAACAACGGCTAGAGAAGCATAAATAAGCTAACTTGTGATAGCAGCTTCATTTGGTCTGGCCAAATTAATGGAGTTACTCTATGCAAAATCATACAGTTTTGCATTCAAAGAATATATAACATGTGATTTACAACAAAGCAGTTACTCTTGTGAAAGATTAACTCCAGAAAAGCTCACTTTAGACATCTACCTGGTGTTTGATTTGTTTATCTATGGAAACATTTGACTCACTTGAAACAGTTCTGCAAATATTTGCTTCTAGCACAAACTTTTGCATCTTGTTGGAGAGTTATACAAACTGAAGTACTCGTTTCAAATCCATTCACTGTATATATTGCACTTAACTATGTGCTAGATGGACGTTTTGCTCAATGCCATTCTATTTCAAGAAATGTCTCACAGGCATGCATTGCTGCACAATTGTCACTTGAATTTGCTATCAATGAAGGTTGTGCTTGCTAATATGATTTGTCACCCTATCACACTTTCCTGGATGTATTGTTATTATCTGCTTAACAATTTCAATTTAACCTTTTTATATCTTGCACTTTTTGTAGGTATAAGCGAGAGGAAGCAAAGATCACAGCCTGGGAGAACTTGCAGAAAGCAAAAGCTGAAGCAGAAATCCAGAAACTAGAGGTACTTCGCCAATGAAACATCACTCATGCAAATGTCATGTGATCAAAATTCTACAAATACAATCAGTTACAAAGCAATTTTTATGATTACAATTCTTAGCTTCTTGGGATGGAATAGTGCTTCGACCAATTTGAGTTTGCATTTCAGGTGAAACTAGAAAAGGAAAGATCTTCTTCAATGGACAAGATTTTGAAAAAGCTTAGATTAGCCCAGAGGAAGGCAGAGAAGATGCGAAATGCGGTAAATTCCAGCCAAGTCAACCAGGTTTCTAACACGAACAAAAAGGTTTCATATTTCTGCAGAACTCGCCAGATCAGTCCCCTTGGCTGCTTCATTTGCCATGCTTTCTAGTTTGTCTAGAATTGTATGTTAGAACTTCTATGCGTCAGAATCCTATTAAGTTCCATGGTTCTACAGCTGATATAATTCTTTGGATATTTGTCCTATGCTTTTGCATGTCTTCAGCAGCCATGGAAAATAAACATACTAATACCAGAGAAAATTTAATTTCTATACAGGTACAGTGAGAAATATGCTCAACCATTATTAATCATGTAGTTTAGTTGGAAAAAAAATGCTCTATTTTCTTTCCACTTCTGCAAACTTGCTGTTTGTCCTGCGGCAGCATTTTCTGCACTATGATGTCATTATCTTTCTTCAATTAATATTTCCTTTCGACATCAAATTAAAAAAACAAAAAAGATTGTACCTGATATTGTTAAACACGACATTTTTTTCATTGATATCAAACAACATATTGAGGCAAAATCAATGACGAAAAAGATTTAGGAAGGATCCGCTGGTCAAGTGCAATAAAAAACTAAAGATAATTACCTATAACCTTCTTTAATTTTATCCTTAGTTATTTTTACAATTAAACCCTTAAAAAAATTTTATTATTTAACATTTCGAAATTTGATTTTGTACAAATAACATTCCGAAATTATTTCGATTTATAGAAAAATTCTTGAAATTTGAATTTTTACAAATAATACCCAAAAATTATTTTGATTTACAAAAAAATCCCCGAAATTATTGCGACGGCGGCGAGGTGGCGACACGCGGGCAACAGGAGCGGAGGCCGAGGCCGGTGCGGACGGCCTCAGCCTTGGCCGTCCGCGTGCCGAGACCGAGACCGTCCGTACCTACTGCTGGCGCGCCGGCCTCGGCCTCCGTCCCGCGTGTTGAGGCCGAGGCCAAGGCCGAGGCACTCGGCATGCGGGCTCCTTGGCTCCTCCGTCCCGCGTGTTGAGGCCGAGGCGCCCGGCATGCGGGCTCCTTGGCCTCGACCTCTGTCCCCAACATGCGAGCACGGACGGCCTCGCCCTTGGCCGTTCCCGCCCGCGTGCCAATGCGCCGACGCGCCGGCCTCGGCCTCCGCTCCTGTCATCGGTCTCCAGCATCGCCGCCCGCACGCCGCCACCCTCGCCGCCGTCGAAATAATTTTGGAGATTTTTCTATAAATCGGAATAATTTTGAAATGTTATTTGTAAAAAACCAAATTCTGGAGTATTAAATAATAAAAAATAAATTTTTAGGGGTTTAATTGTAAAAATAATCGAAGATAAAATCGAAATTTTTTTAGAAAATTTTGATTAAATAACAATCAGAAGGTGAAGATAAATATTTTTAGAGTATAGATAATTCTAGAAATTACGGAAGGTTATAGATAATTAAAGCTAATTACAGAAATTATAGGTAATTATCCCAAAAAACTACTACAACGTTTAACCAAAAAAGTTGTCAAACATGGCCATTTAAATCTATCGGGAGGGGTGTTTAAGGAAATTTGGGCCCATCTACCTTTGTAGGTGACCTTGCCGAGTTCGCTTTGCTTCAAAATGAGCTGGGCCATAAGCCGGCGACCCCACAAAACCTAAAACAAAAAGGAAAAAAGAAAAAATATTAACAACTTAATCTAATCCACGTAAGGTATAAAGTAAAAGAGAAATGGCACTCCTAGTTTTGCTTCTAACTTCTGTTAAACCTTCTTTCTTGACTTGTCAACTCTCCTCTGAACCTCCCTCTCAGCTGTCTGGACATAAAATTCGGCTCCCAACATGTCACTCATGCCGACATTCAACACAATAGACAATTCAACTGTGTCGACAACTGCTTTTAGGGTCAGAGTAAAGCGCAACGCGAACAGCAACTGAACTGCATTTGCTGTTTGGCATATGTAGTGCCATGTTTCCAGGGAAGTAAAAGCTCTCTTTTCCTCTTGGGTCCTGGTCAGTTCTGTGTTGGGCTTGCTGTCTTTCTCCTGCTGATTCTCTTGGTCCTCTGCCATGTCATTCTCCCTGGTTTCAACATGTTGGCCAACTCAGATGAACCCATTAGATCCGAGAATCAAATCAATGCCATACTCTTCCGGATGGTGGAAATGTTGCTTTTGGCGTTTCACCAGGTATGGAGGGACTGTAAGCAATTGACCCTTTTCAAGCTGAGGCAGCAAAGGCATAGGCAACCAAATTATCAGTGAAGCTTTGCCACTATGTACAGTTAAAATAAGAGCAGTAAATTTAATTAGAGCACAACAGGAGCATTTTTTCAGTAGACCAAAACAAACATTTTCTCAATTTAGATGACTGATCTCCAAAAAGGTTCCTTAGGTAATTTTTGTAAAATTTCCTAATTCCAACTAAAATATAGCATTTATGCTTGAGGACCTGAGGCCTATGCATATCTAAGCTTAGACTCTAGTGCCCAGATAACTGTTTTCTAAATTGTTAGCAGCTAGTTCTTGATCTCATAATTGCATGGTTGCCCCATAGACACATCCTCAACTAATATTGCTTAAGTGGAAAATGCATATATTGGTTGCAAGATAACCCACATTGAGCTTGAACCCTAATTTTTCCAATCAAAGAGGCTCCTGGATCATTTTGGATAAGCTAAAACACCTTAGAATAAGCGTAAATTACGTTGACATTGTGTTTCAAAGAAGTCCATTTTAAGTTGTCAGGAGACACCAAAAGGAATCATTTCAAAAAAGTAATCATACCTCACCTACCAGAATTGAGTTTTGTTTTTTAAGTCTTAATTGCTAATCAAACTAAATTATTCAAATTTTGATGAGAACAAACCTCACTAACCATGACATTTTCAAAGATGCTCTAGATGTCAATGCTTACACTATAATCTTGCTCCCCATGTGCTGTTTTGACTTGGACATGTACTTTCAACAATTTAATCAGTCACCTCTGATATACATGGCAAGCACCATCTCAAAGGGCAGTAAACAAGTTAACATTTCTAGCAGAACAAGTAAATCTGCATGAGTTGCAAGGATGAACTGACACAAACAACATCATCTTCCTCAAAGATGCTATGCATATGGAGCTCATCAACAGCAGTTCTCTGCCTCTGCCAAATGGAGGAAGATATACAAAAAGAATAATAAGCAAAAGCACTGGTATTGGTCTCAAGAAATTCCAAATCGGCCAAATTGGTATAAGAAAATGCTAAAAGCTACTAAACTAAAAGAAAATAGTATCAAAGTTATAAGCTCTCAAATAATATGCAATAAGCTGGATATTAGAACAGAACATGGATAAATTACTACTACGTGACAAATATGATCACTTTGATTACATGGTGCACAAATTAAATCACTTGCATAATGTCACCCAATGCAAATCTGTTTTGCAAGTTGAAACATAGTTAAACAAAGGTACAGCACATGATATGCACATTCAAAGAGGTGGAAGCAAATTGCCTTTTATAGATCTCTAATATAAACAAATTGATGTATCCACACCTATTGGTGCACATATAGGTAGGTGATAAAGAAATTGGTTAATAGCCTCCAAGGAACTAAATAGGCCTCCAAAGTCATATTTGCTGCAGATTTTTGGAAAACCCACACAAGAAGAAGGATTTTATACTTGGATATATATGGAACTGGTTGCAACATATCTTGTCCTACCACAAAAAATCTGGCAAAATTATTTAGTTTTTACACTAATGGAAACTGATTTGCTTTATTCAGAAGAGGTAAACAATCAATTTAGTTTTATTACTTTTGGACTTTAGCCGTTCAAACTAATAAGTCCAACTCATACAATTCAGATATCATTATGTACCAAAAGATTGTTTAAGCATATTTGGTGCAAGCAAAGCGGTTCACTTGAAACTAGTGTATATACATTTCCTAGGAAGTAGGGTGGGTGAAACTTTCCTACAAAAACATAGATAAATCACTCAGACAATTTGTCTACTTAGTTCACATAGCAGCACAATATTTACTTTCTCATGTCTAACACAAGCTGACTTTTCAAGGACATGGTTATGCTTTTATATGCCAAATTGAGAAAAAAAAAATCTCTAGAATAATCAATGATGTGATTACTAAAAGATACAGGAAAGCAGACCTGGATGCCATCAGGCGAACTCATTGAAGAGAGCATCAATACTGCATCCTGACTGAAATTAATCTCAAATCTCCAACGTTTTGGAGCAACCTACACAATTATGAGACCTGAATCAAATGACATGTGAAAATAAAACGATATCTCCACCAAAGAATACCTTGATGACTCATCCAATAATGATTTCTCCAACTTCTGGCTTCTACCTGCGGATACAAGTAATGCAATCTCATTCACATATCCAGTGCTAATGATTTTAGAGAAGAAATGGTGTCAACATATCACATACTTGTTGTATTGATTTCATATTTCTTTCCAGTTTAATTAACATTACATTTAAATTCCTTGCAAGAACTGATGATAGAAGCAGTTAGGGATACCAAAACCACTAGTGCTGAGGTTATCGTTTCATGCATTAATCCCTGAATAATTAGTCCGATGAAGGATACCATTTGCAAACACAACGAACAATTGGTCCAGAATATTAACAGACATCCACATTTGCATGCCCTTCCAAACTTCAGACATAGGAAAACGGCAATGGCATCAGATAGCAACATATAACTAGAAATGACAAGATAGTCGACAATGTGATTAGCTAGATCTCAGAGACCGAACATCAACAAGCTTGTTCACCCGCTCAAGTACGCCGCACAGCGTGGCCACGAGCTCGCCATTCAGCTCCGACGTCCCGTGACCCCTGCCCAACAAGCAATTCATCGAACACCTTAAACTCAACAAACCCGAGAACATCGGTCACAGAATCCCAAACAAAAACACAAAGACGAGTCCAAATTTCGAGTACTTTAGAACGCCATCCTCGTGGTTGAGGGGGATGGGGTCCGCGACGGTGAGGGAGGCGGCGGCTCCCGCGGTGCCTGAGCGGGAGTGGAGGCCCTGGAACTGCTGGAGCGCCGATTGGAGGGGCACGCGCTGCGTCTGGCTCAGCGTCGGCTGGAAATCTCTCATTGTTCTCCTCGTCGCCGGGGAAGAGGAGACGCGCGAGTTTTGGGCTTTGCGAGCGCGAACAACGAGCCCTATCGCGGTGATACGTGTACGACCGCGATTCGATATCGGAATTTGAAGGGCGGCCCAAACCAGTACGGCAGTACTTTCCTGCAAAAGTACGGAATTGTTTTGCATTAATGCCCTTAACAATGGGAAATTTGTACCCTGAAGGAAGTTGAATTTATATGTAAACCCCTATAAATACTAAAATTGAATACAAGGCCATGCTTCTACATTAGTTGTAATGGTAAACACGATGTTTTTAGCGGCACACACGAAAAATAATATTGTTGAAGATTTTTTTATGCATGCAAAATTACAAGTTGCATTTTGGTAAACTCATGAAGTCCTTCGTATTCTCCCGTAGATTCCGTTGCTAAATAAAGCAACAAAGATTTTGGACCTAATCAAACAATTCCTGCATTGCATTTTAATGTGTTTTTTATTTCATCGATTTTGTTTTGATGTGGTTGGCAAGAGTTGGACAATAATATTTTTAGCTTTTTTCTGACAAAAAAGTTGGTTTCGGTGATGAGATACTGATCGTGAAATTTTGCTCCATGCCCTTCCAAGTCAAAAATTTTGAAAAAGTGGTTCCCTTCGCATCTTTTTTTCTTTCTTCTTGATTTTGATGGATTTTAATGGTCCTCTAATATCACTTAACAGAATTAATGTAATAAAAAAAATGTGATTAATTATACTAAAATTAGTATAATCATATAAAGATTTAAAGATTAATTATATTAAAAATGTGATTAAAGGTTTAAAAACACATCAATGTTTGCTGTGATTTAAAGATTCCTAAGATACTGTTTGGTTCGAAATTAAGGTCAAACTCAAACTCAAAAATTAAAAATAAAGTATAAAAAAAATAATTTGATCGAATTTTTAATATTTAAATATTAATCTGATTAATAAATAATTTAATTTTTTTGCATCTTTATATTCTTAGATATATTATTTATTAAATTTTAAATAAATAAATATAAAAATAATATGATTATTTATTTTTTAAAATAATATAAATATAATCTGATTAATTTTTTTAATATTTAAATAATAGATGAATCAGAACAAAATAATTTTAATTGTATAATTCACCAACAATAAATCTTCCTCCTTAGGAATGGACTAAAAATATTCAAAACTCAAAGGACCCAGACGGAAATTCATCTCCGACATTGCTGACCATACCCTGACCGGACACTTCTAGACCCGCATATTTAAATCCCAATAGCCCCAATCGACTTATCCACCTCACCAATCGAGCTAATTAAGTAATTAACACCTATAATAAACAATAAACGAAAAATACAATCCAGCGCGTGGAAATCTCGATCCTCCAATACACTTTGTCGGGACTCGCAGCCAACGGCCCGGATCTCTCCATTTATCCCCATGCCATTGGCTAGCCATCACATCACTAGCGCCTCCCACGCTCTTCCACCGCCACGTACCCCCATCGATCACGCCTGATTCCCAATTATACATTTTATTAATTATTAGTTCCTTTTCTCCTAATCCCCATTTCCCCTCTTCCCGTAGGACTCTCCCCATTTGTATACCCGATTTCTTTGCGTTAGATTTGAAATAGTGCGCATCTCTAGGGAATTTCGAGGGCTTGATGGCGTGGTACGGGTCGCATAGGATTTTTCCGTGTGTTGCTTGTTGCGCTGCTTAAATCGGAGGAGCTTCGGGCCGACACCTGTCTTTCCGGTGAGGGCGCCCAAAGAGCACCGGGTTCCTGGCTTTGAATTCTCAGCGAATTTCTTTCCATTTTTGGCATGCGAGATCTTCTTGTGGGTTTTTAATATTATTGATTTCTTCTTGTTCTTCTTCTTCTTCTTCGGGTTCCTGCCAGCACAGGAGTGAAGGTTGAATCGGCGGGGCAGATGGGATCGGACGGGAGGGAGGAGGCCGCGGCGGCCGCGGCGGCGCTGGCGAGGCAGGGGTCGATCTATGGGCTGACGATAGACGAGTTCCAGAGCACGCTGGGAGGGCTAGGAAAGGATTTCGGGTCGATGAACATGGATGAATTTTTGAAGAGTATATGGACGGCGGAAGAGAGCCATGCCATGGCGGCCGCGCTGGCGACCGGGGCGGATGGTGGGGCCTGCACAGGTCTGCAGGGGCAGGGCTCGCTGACGCTGCCGAGGACTCTTAGCCAGAAGACGGTCGATGAGGTATGGCGGGACCTGGTCCGGGATGGCGGCGGTGCTGGCGTCGCAACTGCAGGTATGGAGGTGGCGCAGCAGCAGCAACAGCAGCAGCAGCAGCAGCAGCAACAGCAGCAGCAGCAGCAGCAGCAGCAGAGGCGGCAGCCGACGCTGGGAGAGATGACGCTGGAGGAGTTCCTGGTGCGCGCCGGGGTGGTGAGGGAGGATCTGAGCGCTGGGCAACCGGCGCCGGCCACCGCCGGGAAGAGCACAGCGTTTTTTGGCGAGATGCCGGCGTCGAATAGTGGAGGGGGGATTGATCTCTCGTTTTCTCAGATGGGGAGGAGCAATGCTGCCATGCCAACGGTGGCGCCTGGGACTAGGGGTTATGGGGGTTCGGTGGGGATTCAGCAGGCGATTCAACAGGGGATTAGAGGGGGAGGAATGGTTGGGATCGTGGATTCGGCGATGGGGAACGGGCTGATGCAGGGGATGGTGGGGATGGGAGCTGGCGGCATGACGGTCGGGACATCGCCGGCGAACCAGATGGGTTCGGAGGGGCTAGGGAGGGGCAATGGGGATCTATCATCGGTGTCGCCGGTGCCGTATGCGTTTGGAGCTGGGTTGAGGGGGAGGAAGTGCAGTGCGGTGGAGAAAGTTATGGAGAGGAGGCAGAGGAGGATGATCAAGAACAGGGAGTCTGCGGCAAGGTCTCGTGCACGCAAGCAGGTTATTCTTCTTATGGCTGTAGCTAGTTTTATTTGTTAGTTCTGTGTTTTTTGGTTTGGAAGTTTAACATTTCGGCTAGTGGATGGTCTTTTCTATGTGATTGCGAGATAATGCCTTCTAGACTGCACTGCCTTTAACAGTTGAACCAAACCATGTGATGAACTCCGATGGCAATGCCATTTCTGGTAGGACATATGGGCATACTCTTTTTTGGTAAGGCTTATGGACATCGCTTGCATCTACACTGCTGCGGCTTGTTTTCTGCCTTTTCCAATGTGAACTATATATATGCATACGGTTCAATGTGGAATCACTCTATTTAGGGTATTATAGCGCTTTTCAAATGGTTTCCTTGGGGGCTGCATATTCTGTTACCATCTTGCTGGAGCTGTATGGCCCCATCAGGCACCTGGTCCCCCACTTGGGTATCTGGTCTTGTGGTTCTTCTCATGGCTGCTAATCATATGAAGTCATTTTATTCATCTAATATCTTAAAGGAAAAATTAAATATGTTTTATAAGTTCTTAAAAATTCCACCTAGGGGTTCACTTGGATCCACCTGTGTGATGTGGAGGATTGCCACCTTTCACTGCCAAGACTTTTTTACTACATTGCAATGTTATGGCTTGTTGATTATGCCATTTACGTCCTGATGTTGGTATCTGAAGATATGTAATATCTGTTTTGAGAATTTTCAAGCGCTTTGTGATTGTTCACATTTGAATCTACTATACCTGGATTGCTTATCCTGCACAATTATTTCATTTAGACCATTCTTGTACTTCATTCAGGCTTACACCATGGAGTTGGAAGCTGAAGTAGCAAAACTCAAAGAGCAGAACCAAGAATTACAGAAGAAACAGGTGACTACCCTTAGCATTTTGGACTTGTTTCCTTTCCAATTGCATTAATGTTTGACTGGTCAATTAAACTTCTTTAATTGGTGATAAATTTTGTGATACACATGTGTTGAGGGATTCATTTGTTACTTGTTTTGAAAATATGCATTTTAATGCTCTTTTTAATTCTCTTCAATTCTTGCAGGCAGAGATCCTGGAGATGCAGAAAAAGCAGGTGCTTCCCTTTTTCGAGAAGTTTTTTGATGTTCTTAACTGATTATCTTTCTAAACAAAACTTGCATGATGCTGATGTTTATCCCAAACACTTCATTGTTCTTTCTAAAAAAATGCTTGATCATTCTTTTGCAACTAGATCTGTTATTAAGCCTCCAGAGGAGTACCTCTTTTCTAATAACTCAAAGGTGAATATGGATTGCTAGTGTTTATTTACATAGAGAACTGGGAGAAGGGATTGGAGAAAAACATGCATGAATCATGATAACTTGATCATTTCTGAAGCTAAAAGACAAACTTGGATTTCAAAAATAAAAACTTGGGGTGATTTGATAAGGAAATGACTGCTGATAATTGACAGAATCGTAAGGCTTATGAACAACCTCCAAATTGATTGAATCTTGAATAATTTTGGGAAGGACGTATGTTGCAAAGTTCTTAGCATTTTGGGTATTGATATGTTCATCAATGTGCAAAGTTCTTCATGTTTCTTCAGATAGTAGAAAGTTTTGGGGAAGATTATTTGAGAACCATATTCATCCCCCCTAGAGATGTTTTGCATTTGTTGCAGCCAACTTTGTAGGACATCAAACCCAAAATTTTGACCAGATGGAAGTCAATTCTTAGATCTTACCTTGCTGTACTAGGTTAATCCTCTGGCAACACATGACAGGAAGATGCATGTTTCTTATGATGCTATCGAGGCAACTACTGAAAGTAGGTGGCTGAAATAATGGCAGCCTCTTCCTTGGTTTCTCCATTGGACAAGAGGTGGAGTCCTTCAGATACATTCTGTATTTTCTGCACTATACTGAGTTCTGTTGGAATGCATTTCCAAAGGATATAGTGCATGACCATGGTCCTGAATGCTTCTACATGGTGTTGTAGATCATTCGTTTTTGGACCTTATGGGTGGCTAGAAGGGAGAGCTATGACCATGGGTGCTTGAAGTCTCTGAAAGAACAGAAGTAAAATTGACATGTTTGAAGTGAAAAGGTGACCAAATAAAAAATAAAAATCGATGTGTATGATCGGAGGGAAGATCTCCTGACATCAAAGAACTGATTCTTGAGCTTGCCGTCTTGATTTATGAAAAATGAAGCAGCATCTTTGTACTGGAATATTATTAACAAGAAGATGGCCATGGTAATAAGCTGACTGGTGACAAGATTGATCTTTAAACCTTTCCCACTATTCATTTGTGGAGATGGCTATGTTGTCATAACACCTAGGTGGCGATCCTTCAGTTTGCCTACGTAAATGTGTTTTGGAATTCAAACCATTAATATAAAATCATAAATTTGAAATATTAGTTAAAAAAATTCTCTTATGTTTTAGATGGCTGCCTGAATGAAAGGTGTAACACGAGCGAGCAAATAGGTGCTCAAGTAACTGACTGTTTACTTTTTGTAATGTAGCTTTTATAGTTAATTGCCTAGCTTTCTACTTTTATTTGCTTTGTTATATGGTATCATTTAGATGTTAGCCTATGCCTATGTTTCCCATAGTTAGGGGAGAACTGTATTTTCTACCAGAAAAAGCATCCTTTAATTTTTTTTTAGTAATATGCAATTAAGGCTTGCCACAGTCAATACTTGAGTAATATTTGTAGCTAAGCACCCTCAATAATCACCTTATTCTGGTACACTACTGCATTTCCTGTGTAACCTCTTCTGTCATTTCAAGTTTGCTTTAGGGCATCCTACTGCCAATAAGTTCTGTGCATTTACACCTTTTCTGTCATAACATGTTGAAGTGAAACGAGTCATGTGAGTGTAGATTAATTTGTGATAGTAACCATGGAATGCAATTTTTTATCCTAGTATGCAATGGAAACATTAACATTTGTGGCTGTATCATATGCTTAAAAACGTCGGTGCAAGTCAAAACATATCCGAGAGCATATGCTTAAAAAATTTTTACTGCATCACATGTTAATAGCTTGAGGCACTGTATTCTAGTATTCCCTTGAGACACCTGATGACTTCCTTTTGTCACCTTGTCATGCGCACCAGTGATCGTTGTTTTCTGTATAATTATGAAAACTATCCTGTATCAGTACACTAAACTCTTTTTCTTTAAAATTGGTGCAAACAGGTATTGGAGATGATAAATCAGCAACATGTACCAAAGAAACGATGCTTAAGAAGGACACTGACTGGTCCTTGGTGAAGTGAAAATGCAGTGACGAGTTTGACATGATTAGCCTTCTCTAATTTGACTGGTAGATGTAGATATGGAAGGATACAAATCCTCCTGTAAATTAAGTATTGGTAGTGTTATTCTGTAGATTAAGTTTTTCCACCATTCTTCTTCTTGTATTTCTTACATGATCCTTTCCTCTCGTCCAAAGTGTGCTATCATCCTATGATCAGATGCATAGTTAACATGTTTACTGATAGCTGTTTGTATGACTACCGTGTCCATGATTAAATCAGATGAAATGTTGTTCTCCCTTGAGTATTTGCTGAGGGTTTCTGCATGGGTTGTAGCATCTGTACCAGGGTATTCTCTTTCTAATCCTGTATATATGTTTTTGCTCACTACGTTCCATGATTATTTGGTTTATTGTAGTATATTATCTTGATCCTGGGAAGTATAACTAGTTGATTGGTGGTGGTGTTTATTCCTGATCGGGCTGCTTCTTCACATGAGCCTGTTACGGTGTTTCCTCGTTTGGCCATGGATTCAAGAGTCTCTGTTGGTTGGAAGTTCGCCCTTTTTTAATTTTTTGGGTGAAATCCTATGTAGTTGAGCAAGCGAATTCGGCAATTTCATTTCTTTTAGCGCCAGGTCTAATTTATCCGAGTGGTCATTCTCATATGACAGTGGTGTTTTTCTCCCACACGGTTCTGCGTTTGACTCGTCTTACGGTTCTGCGATGCCTCTACACATTTCACGAAAAACGAAAAGAGTTTGGGGAAACCGACATAATCCCAATTACTAACTGTCACAAAAGTGGGCTGCAATTAACAAGTACCATTCCGAGTACCATTCCTGCGGCTGTTGCTTGACGATAGGGGTGCGGCACAGTCATTTCCACCGGGCCGCCTAAAAGACATGACACAATAATAATAATAGACCATACCTCACGTGCCCGTGAAATTTTTTGGACGTCAAAAACCGTACTTTAATCCATTTTTAAAAAAAATATATAAATAAAAATACATAAATTATAAAAAAATTAAATTTGTAACTTAGTTGATTAAGTTTTTTATATTTTACTCAAGGGATATGAATTCAAATCTTGATAAAAAAAAAGTTTTTTACAAAAAATAAAAAAAATTTATAAATACCTAAAAAATCTGAAAAAATAATATAAAAAAAAAATAGACTGCAAGGCAAGGCTTTTGATTATTTTAAAAAAATTTCACAGTACGGGGCGTACTGTGCTCGGCCAAATCGTGCTGCGGGTCGCGAGTGGAGCACCAGCCAAATCATGTTAGGCACGGTCTAAATACTGTATATTTCGGGCTTGCTAAGCAAGGCCCATATTATGGGCCGTGCCGGGTGGCCCACAGGACAATATTCCATTTTGACATCCCCACTTGATAAACTCTAAGGCTGTCTCAAATTCTAAACAGGAGGCTCTCTCAAATATAGGAGTAACTAAAAATATTTCACGCCAAGTCATTCAGAATGGGGTCGCAGAACGGATGAATCGGACGCTCTTGGAGAGAGTACACAGCATGTTGAGCAATGCAGGTCTCAATATCTGCATTCGGAATGTTTATCTATACAATAACTTCTCTGGTTTAATTGTTTGGGACTGAGAAGGCGAAACATTTTTACAAATGGCAGCCAAAACCCTTTCCTTGTCTCTGATTGCAAATGATTCCATCAAGACCCCTTCTCTGTAGAACCGAAAGAAGGGCACTGCCTGCCTGCAGAAATTGAGGTCAGTGGGTTAAGACATGACTGCTCTAATGGTTCCTGGCAAAAATTTTCTTACCCTTTAACCCTCAAAATTTTGAGTTACAGACATGTCCCTGATATTGATTGGGCCTCGCTCTTCAGTCATGCCACCCACTTACCAATTTTGCTATCAACAATGATAAGAGGTTTTGTTTATTTTCCTTTTCTTCTGTCTAGTTACAGACAGCTGTTCCTAATCGTTTTCTCTTGTCAGTTTAGTTTCTTGATCATAGCATTGGCATGGGACTGTCTTGTTATCAATAACTAGTTACTGCTTGTACTTCTGAATTTATGTTTACTTCTTGTTTATGATTAATGATAAACTTGTGCTAGTCGGTTATTGTTTTGGAACAGGGCTACTTGTAAAAATACATATTTAAAAAAGGTAAAAAGCAGGAATTCAAAGGCCGTGAAACAAGAGACTAAAAGGGAAGTCCATGTTTAAACCAGAAATTACCGAGAATTAGAATGTCAATTTGGTCCCAGTCTGGGATTTAACAGGTAGTGCATTAAAGTCTCATGTCAAGGCTATATTTCTAGTTATTCAGATTCTTATTATACAGAATCTAACTTGTTTTGTAAAGTTCAATAATCCTTGCTATATAAAGTGATGATAATCCTCAATCTAGAAGTGATATGGACTCCAACTCGAAGATGACCAGATTTTAGTATAAAAGTAGCATCAATGGTTGAACTATTGCTGTATGTTATTGGAAGTATACTAGAGATCCAATTTGACTACCTCTGCGGTATACATCTCAACAGAAACTGCCAAGTACAACAAGTACAACAGCCATTGACTTCCGTAGTTCCTCATAGAAAATAATTGCTTTAGAAGTATGGTGGCAGGGGGAAGATAATGTTGTTTGAAGCATACACAAAGCATGGAACGTGGACATATTCATTCAAATAAAATGTAATGAAAGGAACCTTAATTCGGAGTCGTTCCACCACCTCAGCTTGTTCATCATATTCGTTAATGACCCGTCTACAATAAAAAGAAAGGAATCCAATTTTAAGCATGAAAGCTAAAAATCATTTATTTCTAAATTTAAATACATTTCATTCTCAGTGTTTCTCCTTTTCAGCTGAATGGCACTCTCCATTCTCAGTATTTCTCATTTGATTCCCAATAAAGCTCATCATCAAGTTGATTCGAAACAACCAGTGCAGATCAGATACCAAAAGAACATGATTTATTTTTCTCATGAATCCCGAAATACTTCATCATGCTGCAACACGCCTATCTGAAAAGAAGGCCAATAGCACTTCTAGATATAAATATACGGCACAAAATGAATATACACATCTAGTAGCAAACCTGAATACATGCATCACCAAATTGAAAGGAACTATGAAGAATCCTGGTCGTTTAGTTGATTTCTTTGCAAAATAGGCATCAATTCCATCTACTTATACAAATCAAAATCATCATGTTCAGCGACCAAAAACCTTTTTCTTTTCTTTCATACATAAGTGCACAACTCGATGAAAACAAGCAACGAAAAAGGCAATTTGAACAGCAAAAAAGAAGCATCCAAAAGCAGGACGAAGCACACTTACATTGTGCTTCGAAAAAGACAACAGCCACCTCCTCGTCCCCCGAACCCTTACAGAGCTTGATGAACCCTTGCTTAATAAATGTGCAGCTGCCGCACGTGGTGCGGTAGAAATCCCAATGACGAGCGCTTCCTGCCCCCAGGCCTTCTCCAAGATCCTCTCGATCTCCTCCTCAGTCTTGATCTCTCTCACGCAATCAACAGGACACAACTCCTCTTCTGCAAGCCCGCCGCTCCTGGCGGAGATCAAAACCCTAGAAAAGGGGATTCTGAGGCCATAGAAGGATGATGATCTTGTGGGGATTGGATTCGGGGCGATAGAACTGGCGAAGGAGAGGAATTTGAGGGATTTTGGCGGAAATTTTGGGAGAAGAGGCGGTGGATTTGGGTGGGGACAAGCCTCAGCCTGTTGCTTTATCCATTGTTTGGTTACGGGGAGTAACTTATTTTAATTTTTTACAAAATTAATTTTGATTAAAAATATTAATTTATAAAAATAATTTACTAATTTTAATTTTAATTTTAATTTATTAATAAATATATTTTTGAATTCTGAATTATTATTATTATTATTCAATTTTGGATTTGATTGAAACGAGATTAGATGATTTTGTTGGAAATCGTAATGAAAGATCAATAACTAGGATTGCCATAGTGAAAATTTGTGGCTGTGCGTGAAGTAGTGCAAGTATCTTTGCTCGTATAGTAAAAAGTTAAAAGGGTTAATTGCATATAACTTTTTGAAATAATAAAAAAATTGTATATTTTTTTTTAAAATTAAAAAATCATATATTTTTTCTTAGATTATTAATTATATTATAAAAATCTCATCGGATATTTATTTATCATTAAATTAAAAAATATTTGGAGAATATTTTGTTTGACACAGTTTGAAATGAACTGTAAGGACAAAAATACTCTTATAATAATTTCATAAAATTTTTTTTGTGATTTTAATTTTGAGATTTTTACGTATATCCTCTCAAGATTTACTCTATTTATAAACAATTCCTTGAGATTTCAATATTTACATGTAACCCCTCTTTTACCCTTTGTAAATTTTAATTTAAACCCTCAAAAATAATTTTTTTGTAAAATATTTTTATTAACATCCTATCATCCTTTTCTTCTCCCAAATTTTTTATTTTTTACAAATAAATTCTTCATAAAATTTTAAATTACAATTTTAAATTTATATATTTACAAATTTTCCCACAAAAATTTTTATTCATAAATAAATTCAAATTCTATCATTTTTGAAATAAAATTTTCTAGAGATTTTTTTTAATAAATCATCCATAAAATTATAAATTATAAATTTAATATTTATACTTTTATAAATAGGCCCTTCGAAGATTTTTTTTATTTACAAATAAGTCTAAATTCTATTTTTTTTCAAATAAAATTTTACAAAAAGAATCTCAAAAGTTTTAAAACTTTATGAATAATTTGTTTACATATAAATCCTCTAATAAATTTTAAATTATAAGTTTAATATATATACATTTATAAATAGACCTTTCAAAAATTTTTATTTATAATAAATCTAAATTTTATTGTGTTTTAAATAAAAATTTACAAAAATAATTTTGAAAAATTTAAATTATAATTTTAATATTTTTATATGTATAAATAAACCTCTCACAAATTTTTATTTACAAATATGTCCAAATTTTATTATTTTTTAAATAAAATTTTATAAAAAGGATATTGAAGGTTTTAAACCTTTGCAAATAAGTCCTTATAACTAATTTTAAAAAATTACAAATTAGTCATTTTAATGAAAAGTTTGCAAGTAATCCCCTAGAATTGGTCCATATTTGTCTCAAATTGACAATAATATACTATTAAGTTGTGATCCAAAAAAAATAAATAAACTTTCATATATTATTCTATTATTTTTTTATCCAAATAACAAAAATAAACTTACACATTTTTTCAAATTTTATCACAAAAAACAAACTGTAATTGAGGACAGTTAAATAGAAAACTAAACAAACAAAGTTAAGTCTCTATATCTCATGTCTCCTCATTTGATATATCTATATCTTCATCCTCTTCTTCTATACTATGCTTTTGTCTCCTTGCCCCATTTCGGTTCTTAAATGCATCAGAGCTCATGTTCAAAACCAATGTATCAGATTTTGTAGCAAACATTTACACAGTAGTAGTTGGACCATGCTAACATTTAGCCTAAAGTAACAGAGACGAAGATCAGACCCAAAAAGACTTAAAATATAGCTTTCTACATTTAGCATAAATTCCTCTAATGATGTATTTTCTAACTTTGTAATGAACTTCTTTTGTCTCCTACACTCATACTTGACTCATTTGTTTCTCGAAATACATTTCCAAAATTCTCCATACTTGAGAATAATATATCAACATATATCTTGTGACTTGTAAAATAAAAATAAAATAACTTATAATTAATCTTGCAAAATCATATCAACATAATTTATACAACATACTTGTCAAAAGGTAAAAAACAACTATAGATATTTATGTGTTAATCCCAATTATTTAACTTAATTAGAACATGGTTTAACTTAACATAAACTTTAATTAATTACTAAACTGAACACAAAATCAAAGAAATCATACACAAATATAATGAATTACTCATGAAAAAAATCTATAATAAGAAATCTTAATTACTTAATTGAAATATAATTTAACTATACATAAACTTACTTGCTAAATTAAACACGAAATTAAAAAAACTCACACACAAATATAATTACTTACTCATAGAAGCTCATTGATTAACCCACAAACAATCAACGTAATCTTTAATGTTATAATAAGCTTTTAAAATAATTAACTTAATCAGAAGATCATTGATTAACAGTAATAACAAGTACTTATTTTTGAAACATGGGTATCATATATCCAACAAATATACTAAAATAATATCTTCAACACACGAGTAATACACAACAAATGAATTTCTTAAGTGTATATATATAACTAAATGAACAAATCAAAGCAAAATATACCTTTCCCCGTTGTCGTTAGGTCCAATCTCCATCATAATATCCAATATAACTATCTTCCAAACTTAAAAAAAAAAAAAGATTGACAATTTCATCAAAAAAATTATAAAAAATGAGCTTTTACTTTCCAAACTATAAAAATTAGCTTTGTAGGCATAGTAATTATAGTTGCCAGTCTAATTTTTATTTCAATTACAGATTGCATGTACACGAAAAAAGTCTAAGAGTATTAAAACTATCAAAATTTGAAAGGCAAAAATAAATATTTTAGCTTACTTTTCTCTCTGTAATTCTTTATTTCTGATTACAAACACCAAGTCTAGACAAACTAAAATATTTTGAAGAAAATTGAAAATTTATAGAGATGAAAGAGTCAGATACACCATTACAGACCAAAAGCTAATTTCCCAAGAAAAAACAAAAGAGTGGCACCAATACATAAGAGAAATGATTTTAAGAGAAATAAATATTAAAGACCAACAATGTAAAGCTTACTCTGTCACAGGTCGTGAATGATTTCAAAGCATCATCCATTTTGTACTAAAGTTTTGCCTATTAACTCCAATGATAGCAGAAAAAGAATTTGTAGATGTTTTCTAGCCCTATGTAATTAACAAGAGAGCAATGCAAAAATGAGTCAATATGAATATGCAACAAAAATTGAAGATAAAGAAATTTCTAAGGAACGAAAAGATTAAAGTCTGTAGCAATGAAGAGGGGGACAACACGAAGCAAAGAAAAAAAAATATCAAACAACTCGATACAAATCTAAACTTAATTGTAATCTTTTTTATCCTATTCTGAATGAGGCTTTATTTTTTTATTTCAAAAAATCCCCCGCCAAAATCCCAAATATAAAAAACATCATTACTAAAAAATATTATGCAATCGATTTTGCATAATTTTCATGCTACAATTGCAGCCATAATCATGATGCTCAAGCTAGACAATTTCAAAGCTAGCTAAGGAACAACTACATTGTATCTACACTATAGAAGATATGTTCAAACTTCAAACTACTCCTTTTTATAATAAAAAAAGATTATTTAGAAGAATTTTTATAAGAAAATAATGAAGCAATTACGAAAGTGAAAAATATGGAAACACATTCTAACATACAGACAATAATTACCTTTGAAAGCCCAATCAATCCATCTCTAACTTTAGCAAGAGCCTGTCAAGCCAAAAAAAAATACCTCAGACATTATTACATGATATTATTGGTTACATTACTACTTACCAAGAAATAATTATTGAACACATTCTAAAATATTCCAAAATTGAGAAACAAATGAAGACAAGAAAATATAAGAATATAACTCTCAATTAATTATATATGTGATTCTATTGCATAGTTAGAAGAGTACTAAACTTAAATGGTTTGCACATCTTGCTTGCCCAAGCTTTACTTTTAAGCTTTTTAAAATGAAAAATGATGACAAAACTCGGCTTTGGTAGCAAATCAACAAAATAACAAGTTCTTCATAAATTAAAAAAGGGCAAATTACGGGTGAACCCCCTAATTAGCCTTAATTATGGTTAACTCACCGTAATTACCGTAATTACCCCCACCCCCCTCAAATTCGCCCATATTTACCCACAGCCCCTGATTGTTATTTAATCAAAATTTTATCCAAAAATTTCGATTTTACCCCCAGTTATTTTTACACATACACCCCTAAAAACTTAATTTTTTATATTTAAAACCCCGGATTTCGGATTTTTGCAAATAACACCCCGAAGTAACTCATATTTACAAAAAAGTCCTCGAAATTCGAATTTTTGCAAATAAACCCCCGAAAATTATTCCGATTTACAGAGAAGTCCCCGAAATTCGGATTTTTGCACATAACACCCTGAAAGAACTCAGATTTACAAAAAGGTCCTCGAAATTCGAATTTTTGCAAATAAACCTTCGAAATTATTCCCATTTACAGAAAAATTCCCGAAATTCGGATTTTTGCAAATAACACCCCGTCGCGTGAGCGGGAGCGGAGGCGGCGGCCAGCGGTGGGAGCGGAGCCGGAAGCCGGGCGGCCGGGAGCGGAGCCGGAGGCCGGGGCGCAGGCGGGCCGAAACGCGGGCGGACGGACGGGCCACGACCGAGGCCGTTCCGTCCTCGCGTGCCGGGGGACGGAGGGCCGAGGCCGGGCGCCCGCACTCGGGGGGGGCGGACCGGCCTCGGCCGGGGTCCGTCCGCGCCCGCGCGTGCCGGCGCGCCGGCCTCGGCCTCCGTCCCGCTTGCGGAGGCCATCCGCGGCCACGTGCCGGCGGGCCGTCCGGCGCGCCGTCGGGCCTCCGGCAAGGGGTGTATTTGTAAAAATAAGTTTTTTTTAAAAAATAGAGTTATTTAAAAAGAAATTTAAAGGTCTATTTTTTAATTTATAAATATTAAATTTACAATTATAAATATAAAAAACACTGATGTCTTTTTTGAAAAATTTTATTTAAAATATGATTAAAAATATAGGCTTATTTATAAATAAAAATATTGAATGGGTTTATTTGTAAATGTACAACATGAAACTTGAAATTTTAAATTTTAAGCTTTGAAACCTTCGATGACTTATTTGTAAATTTTATTTATAAAATAAATAAAATTTGGACGTATTTATAAAGAAAAATATTAAAGGTGATCTATTTTTAAATGTAAAAATTAGTAAAAATTAGTTTGAAAAAAATTTTACAGTAATTTAAAAAAAAATTTGAGGGTCTATTTTTTAATTTATAAATATTAAATTGGTAATTATAAATATAAAAAACACTAATGTCTTTTTTGTAAAATTTATTTAAAATATGATTAAATATTTTAAATAATCTGAGTCGGCGGGGCAGCGACGGCAGCAGCTGCGCAGGGGCCGACGGCGGCAGCGGCAGAGCACAGCGATGGCGGCAGCACAGATTTGTTTAGGGCTTCAGGAAGAAGAGGGTTATATAAGAAAGTTCTGGATTTTTTTGTAATTCGGAATAATTTCGGGGTGTTATTTGCAAAAATCAAAATTTCGGGGACTTTTCTGTAAATTTGAATAATTGCGGGGTGTTATTTGCAAAAATCCGTCCCCGCGCGCCGGGGAAGGAGGTGGAGGCCGGGGCGTCGGCGAGCTGGCAGCTGGAGCGGAGGCGGACGCCGAGGCCGTTCCGCCCCCGCGTGCCGGGGACGAAGGCCGAGGCCGGCGCGCCCGCGTGTCGGGGACAGACGGCCTTGACCGTCCGCGTGTCGGGGCCGTCCGTGCCCGCGTGCCAACGCGTCGGCCTCAGCCTCCGTCCCCAGCACGCGGGGGCAGAACGGCCTCGGCGTCTGCCTCCGCTCCCGCCCCCGGCTCGCTGGCACCCCGGCCTCCGCCTCCTTCCCCGGCGCGCGGGGGCGGATTTTTGCAAATAACACCCCGCAATTATTTAAATTTACAGAAAAGTCCCCGAAATTTTGATTTTTGCAAATAACACCCGAAATTATTTCAAATTACAAAAAAGTCCACAACTTTCTTATATAAACATCTTGTTCCTGTATCCCTAAACGTATCTGCCGTTGCCGCCGCCGCCGCTCTGCTCTGCCATTGCCGTCGCCATCTGCCCTCGCGCCGTTGCTGCTCCGCCGGCGAGAACACCGCCGTCCCCTCCCCCTTCGCTGCCGCCATCCTTCGTCCTACAAGTTTACTATTTTTTATATTAAAAAATAGACCCTCAAATTTTTTTTTTAAATAACTGTAAAATTTTTTAAAACTAATTTTTACTAATTTTTACATTTAAAAATAGATCACCTTTAATATTTTTTCTTTATAAACACGTCCAAATTTTATTTATTTTATAAATAAATTTTACAAATAAGTTATCGAAAGTTTCAAAACTTAAAATTTACAATTACAAGTTTCATGTTGTACGTTTACAAATAGACCCCTTCAATATTGTTATTTATAAATAAGTCTATATTTTTAATCATATTTTAAATAAAATTTTACAAAAAAGACATTAGTGTTTTTTATTTACAATTACCAATTTAATATTTATAAATTAAAAAATAGACCCTCAAATTTTTTTTTAAATTACTGTAAAATTTTTAAAAACTAATTTTTACTAATTTTTACATTTAAAAATAAATCACCTTTAATATTTTTCTTTATAAATACGTCCAAATTTTAATTATATTATAAATAAATTTTACAAATAAGTCATCGAAGGTTTCAAAGCTTAAAATTTAAAATTTCAAGTTTCATGTTGTACATTTACAAATAAACTCATTCAATATTTTTATTTATAAATAAGCCTATATTTTTAATCATATTTTAAATAAAATTTTTCAAAAAAGACATCAGTGTTTTTTATATTTATAATTGTAAATTTAATATTTATAAATTAAAAAATAGACCTTTAAATTTTTTTTAAATAACTCTAAATTTTTTTTGAAACTTATTTTTACAAATACACCCCTCGCCGGAGGCCCGACGGCGCGCCGGACGGCCCGCGGCGCGGGCCGCCTCGCACGCGGGCGGGAGGGCCGAGGCCGGCGCGCCGGTCGCGGGCGCGGACGCCACCGCCGAGGCCGTTCCGCGAGTGCGGGTGCGCCGGCCTCGGGCCTCCGTCCCCAGCACGGTGGGCGGAACGGCCTCGGCCGTGGCCGTCCGCGCCCGCGTTTCGGCCTGCCGGCGCCCCGGCCTCCGCCTCCGCTCTAGCCGCCGGCCTCCGCCTCCACTCCCGCCCGCCCGGCCTCCGGCTCCGCTCCCGCCGCCGACCACCGCCTCCGCTCCCGCGGCCAGCCAGCCAACCTCCTCCTCCGCTCCCGCCCACGCGACGGGGTGTTATTTGCAAAAATCCGAATTTCGGGGATTTTCTGTAAATGAGAATAATTTCGGGGGTTTATTTGCAAAAATTCGAATTTCGAGGACTTTTTGTAAATATTAGTTCTTTCGGGATATTATTTGCAAAAATCCGAATTTCGGGAACTTCCCTGTAAATCGGAATAATTTCCGGGAGTTTATTTGTAAAAATTCGAATTCCGAGGACTTTTTTGTAAATCTGAGTTACTTCGGGGTGTTATTTGCAAAAATACAAAATCCGGGGGTTTAAATATAAACAAATAAGTTTTTGGAGGTATATGTATAAAAATAATCGGGGGCAAAATCGAAATTTTTGGATAAAATTTTGATTAAATAGTAATCAAGAGGCTGTGGGTAAATATGAGCGAATTTGAGTAATTACGGTAATTATGGGGTTAACTATAATTAAGGTTAATTACGGGGTCACCCGTAATTAGCCCATTAAATTGTAACAAGGAATGCTAAATATGTATCAATTCCCCAAACTTTATATATTTAACAATATCTTAAATAGAAATATTATTGGCCAAAAAAATATCATGACAAAATATACCTTGTCGTCCTCGTAAACGACAGCGTACGAAATCTCCTTCTTAATAATCTTGTCAAATTTGCATCAAAACACATAGGTGTTTCCAACAAAATCAGAACAAAAGCCTCAAATACTCACCTTGATGGCTAAAGAACAAAAAGTAAAAAAATTCCAAGAAAATCTAAGACCAAATGCCCTAAATTTTTAAGCAAAACAGAAGATTTAGAAACCCTAAAATAATCGCCAAAATAAATACGGGGAACATGGATCAAGCTGAATTCAAGCGATTAAAGAGCAAATAGAAAAAGAAGGAGAGGAGAGAGTGCGATCGGACATAGTGGGGGTGTTGGAGGGGGTGACGATGGCGACGGCGGCGACCTCATAAATCAGCCCTAATTAATAATAAATAAAATTATAATTTTAAAATTTAGGTTAAAAATTAACTCAAATTAAACTCTTAATTTAACGAAATGAAATTTTTTGCAATGAAAGTAAATGTTTAAGAAGAAATATATAATTTTTTTAATTTTAAAATAAAAATATCTAATTTTTAAGATTTTAAGAAATTATATACAATTAATCCAAAGTTAAAATGCAATTATCTCTTTAATAAAAAAATTAGTTAATTTTAATTAGTGAAATGTTCTGTTAATTAAGGTAGACTTTCCAATGATATTTCATTACACACAATTCTTTTTTTGTATTATATTTATTTAAAAAGAAATTATCATTTTTATATATGGTCAGTTAAATATGTAGCTTGACATTTAAATACATGATTGATCCTGTACACTACTGTATCCAAAAAATAAAGCAACTAAACAATCTATATTTCTAAAAGCTTACGTTTCTACATGGTCATCAAAACAATTGTACATTATAGCTTGTTCAACAGCGATCCTCTTCTCCGGGTCGTGTTCCAGCAGCCTGTGCAGCAGACCAAACCAAAGCCATCTTCCGAGAGCATAGGCTGCTCTGCCGTCGTCGCTCTCGTCGGGAGCATCTGTCTCAGGCCTCAGCTTATTTGATGTCCTCTTCAGATGATCAGGCACCCAACCTTCAGTTTCCAAACAAGGCCAAATCTTTGCATCAGGCATGCCAAGCACGGAGAACATCTGTTTCAGTACATCAAACATGTTCTCCTTATAAAACAATGGCTCCTTCCTCAGAAGGTCCGCCGTGATGCATCCCACCGACCACAGATCGGTTGCCCCGTGTACTGTTTCACGGGCATCATCGTCTCCGGTGCACGATAATTTCTTGTTCCCAACTGTTTTCTCTCAAGGGGCAGCCTCAATGACTTCCTGCAATTCCGGCTCATCGCGAAGTCGCACATCTTGAGCACTCCGCCGGCGGACAGGAGCAGGTTTGCCGGCTTCAGATCCCCGTCAATGATCAAGTTGTTGTGGAGGTGGAGGATGCGGTTCATGAGCATGTACACGAGATGCTTCACCTCCTGCTCCGGGCGTCTCTCATGTACTGCCTGAGGTCGCCTGCATACTCCAAAACCATAGCGATGGGGTTTGCGCGTGGTGGGTGTTGGACGACGCCGGGGAGCTTGATGATTCAGGGGTGCTCCAGGAAGAAGAGGTGCTGTATCTGTGGCGAAGATCTCTCGAATGTAGCAAGCTTCGTCTCCGGGATTCGACATCTTGACCATCACGATCTTGCCCGACTCGAGGTTCTTGGCCATGTAGACAGTCCCAAATCGCCTTTGCCGATCTCCGCAAGCAACTGGAAGACAGAGATGGTTCTGAGCTTTCCATCTTCGGCTCTCCGGCGACCGTTCATCGGAAAATAGTGTACCATTGGAGGAAGAAGAAAACCCGAAAAACAAGAAAGAGTGGATGAAGCAGCTGAGTGGAGTACTCGAGAAAAAGCCGGGAAGATGATTCCAACTCGGATTGGAAATCGGAGTGAGTTTGAAAGTCAGGTCCGGGCCGGGTAAGGCCGAATTATACCAGCCCGTGTACAAGCCCTACCGCCCAATCTCCTCTATCTATTTATCGTACAATTCCGACCGCCGAGCCGCTTCAACACTTCGGCTTCTCCGCCGCCACCCATCATCGCCCTCTCGGTCTCTCCGCTGCTGCCCCGGCGGTTCTACTAGAATAGGTTGGTCTTCTTACTTTAGGGTTAGGATTTTCCTCGGGTTCAATTTATAGATTAATGAATCGGGTAAGATCTTTATTTGAGTTTTATTATTTATTTTTGGTGGTATGTCATGTGTTTGTTGTAAAAAATCTCGCTAGTTTGGCTTGAATCGTGCTTGTGATGCTGTTGATTGAAGAAAAATGATTGCTTTTTTTTGTGTTTGGAGTAGAGGTTAATGACGAACTCCGGGAATGCTGGGATAGAAGCAACAGCCGCTCAAAGTCGGAAGAGGAGAGTGAAAAAGCGAGCAGCTTCAGATTTGGATTGCCCGAACAGAGAGAGCAGTTTTCATGCTGGTAAGGAGATAAATTTTATAAGATTATTGCAAATTAACAAATTGTTATCCTCTCAGTTGGACTTTAGATATTGATAGCTTCTAACCTGCATATAGTTGAATTTTAGTGTTGAATAGACTTGAACTATTGGTCGCATTATATTGTGATGAACAGTTTGTGTTTATGGTTTGCCAGAATCATCTTGCCTTAATGAACTTACTAGTTAGACTTATGTTAGGCCTTCGAAATAGTGTTTATTGTATTTCCATCAATTTCTGTTCTTTTCAGAGCTAAAATATTGTTCAGTAGATTTTTTTTTTATTTTAACTGCATTATACATTCTTTGATCTAATTTTGACTTGCATGTATGCTGCTTTTAAAGCAATGATCTTATGTACACATGAATACATTAAACATGACTTTCATATATCTGCAAGGTTTTGTGGAGCTAAAATGACTTGAATGTTGTTGATGTGAATTTAGACTGGTCTCTTTATTGTTTTTTCATCTGTCTGCAAATTTAATCTCCTATTCAGAGGAAGGCTTTATATAGTCATGAACTTGTGTTGTTGTTTATGATCATATTTCATCTTTTGTCTGATTCATGGGGTCATTTATCATGCGTTTTGTTAAATCAGCTGTATACACGTGTTGTTTGCTACAGCAGTTTTTTCATCAACTCAGATAGATGATATGGTTGTGCCTTCACGCCATTGGTTTTTGAGTTAACTTCTGTTGTATTTCCTAGAGACAATGCATGGAAGGGGTGAGGAATCTCATATGGATGAACCCACTATGGCTGAGAAGCTTGCAAAACTAGATTTACTTGACAATGAAAAAGCAAAGAGCAATGGTAATGAAGCATCTCTATCCACAAAGATCCCAAGTGCAGATTCAGTACATATAATGCTGAAGCAAGCTTTGCACGCTGAAGATCATGCGTTACTTCTGGACTGCTTGTACACGAGGGATGAAAAGGTTCACTTTCTTTTCATTTCTTTAAGGATACTACTGTATAAGCATTTAATGTTGTTGGCTAGGGAAATAAGAACTGGATATTAAACTGCACAAACTTTTCTTTGACTGAACTATATTCCAACCATAAAAATAAATCTAATTTGTTAAACCCATTTTTGGTCATTCAGGGAATGGTCGGGTTTGCATATGAGTTGGTACCATAGATATATAGTGGTCTTTTTCGAAGCTTGATAAATCAGGTGATCCCGATTCGAATAGACTGATCCAGATCGGGATCATCACATCTCCTTTCGAAATATTATGAAAACAAGGAATGACTGAACTTGGTCTGGATTCAGATCCAGATCACCAATCTGGCCCATTCAGCAAAAAAAATGTTTGTTTTAGTTTTTAAGAATAATAAATTGATACATGATCTATTTTTATGGGTTTTGCTATATAAATATAAAACTAGCTAAAATATATATAACAAACAAAATATACAACTTTTATTCATTACACATCCTCATTAGTAGAGTTCTCCTAAAAATTGTGATTTTTATTTTTTGTGTTTCCAATTGTTTATTAATTTTATAAAATTTGAGAAAAAAATCAATTTATGCTTTATAATCGCACTTTGGATTTTTTTTTCCAGTTTTTCTCGTAATTTTTCTGATTTTATTTCTATTTTTTCATATTTTTCAAAATTTTATGGCTATAAAAAATCAGCTGATCCGGATCAGGGTTGAGGTCCCCTGATTCCGATATTTCTAACCTTGGTTTTTTTCACCAACTTTTAAGGATGCATTGATGTTTTCAGTTTCGCTGGAAGGTCTATGTGGATATATGATGCATGGCTGAACAAACCCTAGAAATTGAAGGGCCCCTGAGTTTGTTCTGAGATAGCTACGGTCTATTGTATTGTTAGTGTTTTCAACTTTATACAATTCAACCATAATTCTGATAACTTTTTATGCTATTACTTCAGCGTGTATAGCCGCATCATTTTGTAGTCTAATACTGTTTTCTTAAACAACCATCTTTTAATTCAGAAATTACAAAAAATGGCCCAATATTTTGAGTTGTGCATACACAGTTGGTGGCAATTTCACTTTTTCAGCACATACAACCTAATTCCCTATTTACTTATTCTTGTTGTTTGACCTTGTTCCTGTGGCTAATGGATGTACAGGTTATTGCAAAGACAATCTCACTTTTGAGTCCAGCAGATGTTCTGAAGCTCTTAAATTCCCTTGCACCTATTCTCCAATCAAGGTAATTCTCTACTTTTATACCATTCTGTGAAATATATTATATGGTTCCTTCGAGAATTAGAACATTACTTTGACAGCCAGAGGTGCAACTAATCTCGTCATCTTTAAACTGTGGCTGTTGGGTTAAAAGTCTTTCCTTATTCATGATCATAAATGAAAAATCAAATTCATCTCTCTTTTTGGGCTTTACTTGGTTGCATCAATGTCTTATCCTAGTATTAGTTGTTTCATTGCAAGGGTAATACCTTACCTCTGTCCAAATATCAGCGTATTTTTAACATGCCGATGAAAGGTGGTTTTCTCATTCAATTTATGATTTTCTTTTTTTCTCAGAGGTGCAGTATTGGTTTGTGCCGTGCCATGGATAAGAAGCTTGCTTGGCCAGCATGCAAGCAGTATAATGTCTCAAGAATCATCTCTGCTTATTCTCAATACTCTCTTCCAGGTAGCACATTGATTCTAGACTGTTTTTTAAGTTATGAAACTGTCAATGGGTTGGCCAGGCTCAGCTAGGTCCTGAATTGATCTGGGTTAGGGTCAGGCCTAAATTTCTGTGGTACTTTTTGTACTTTCCTGGAGTTAAATCTGCCTAAGGCCCAATATTCTATTTAAATTATTCATGCCAAGGTCAGGTCCGTGATGATTAATCAGACTCATTGGCAAGCATGCCTCTAGAAACTTTAGTTGCACATATGGCCCTGGACACAGGAGTCTGTGTGTTTGCACTCCTGACTACATGCTTCTCTGTCTTGTGCTGAGCATGACCAGATACTCTACTACCAGGTCGTACAGAAGTGTAACAGTATTTGGACTTCTCGTATAGAAAAGGAAGGCTAACCCCTGTGCTTCCAGATGCAGCACAAATAAGCAAGTTTTGGAGGATGCATGGGCACTCACATTCATAGACACACAAACATATGACACCATTGACTTGGCTAGATTCTTAATGGTGAGGGCCCTTTTGTCTTGCAGCTCATTCAGTCAAGGATTTCAACATTTGGATTGACACTCCAACTATCTTCATCCCTAGATTATCTATTTGCAGGGGTGAGTTCCACTCATGCTTTTGCTTAATACAATTCTAATCCGCAATGTTTTAAGCTATAGCATTTCATTCCAGGTTCTGGATGATGATGATGATGGTGGTGCAGAGGAAAGCGTACATGTCCCAGTTTTCTACGAGGATGAAGAGAGTGATGAGGAAGAATCTGGAGGTACAATGGAAACTGATGAAGAAGACGAGGAGCTTGGAGCCATCATCAATCCTAATGAATTTTCTTTTGGAGGCGAAGTCATGAGTGATTAATGTATGAATTCCACAGCCAAACTATCTCCTTTTATATCAATCTATTCACTTAATTATGGGAAATTTTGTGGTGGAATAGCAGAGGGATTTTTGTTGTACGTAATTGGATTTATTTTGTATGAAAATTTGATGATATTGTTTGAAACCCAAGCTAGATTTGGGGTGGGCATATGTTTTGCTGAGTTTAGCTCCATTGGTTGGCCAGAAATGCACAAAATGTTCAGTTCTTGTCGTCCACTTCTAGAGTATCAATTGAGCTCGAAAGCTATTCAAATTTGTCTCGCAGATTTTTTATTCTATATATAATAAATACTAATATATTATATATAATATGTATAAAAGTTGATATAAAATTTTATCAATAGAATTTTAATTTTAATTCTATCAAATTTTAAATCGTTAGATTTATTTAAATATTAGTATATTTTAAACACAAATTTAAAATTTAAAATTTAGGATTTAGGATTTAGAGTAAATTTAATGTTTAAGGTTTAGGATTTTAGTATTAATTCTATCAAGTTTTAAATTATAAATCTTAAATTTTAAAAAAATTTATGGTATATTAATTTTTAAATAAATCTAACGGTTTAAATTTTATAAAATTAAAATTAAATTTCTATCGATATAATATTATACCCACTCATATGTATAATATATGTAATGTTATACATATTACATAATATATATTTGAGTTTGCGATCTGAACTTATACTGATCGGTTCAAACTTAAGCTGAGATGAGCCTACTCAAATTTAGCTCGATTACACTCCTATACACTTCCTTTCAAGGTTTCATCTGTTTCTAGCTGGACATAGTACATGTAGAGCTGTAAATGGATTGAACTGGAATGAACTTGGTTGGGTCGATATTGGCAGTAATCTAATCCGATGAACCATATGAATGATGATAAATAAACAAGTGAATGAAAATTTGCCTTAGATCGAGATCAGAATTGATCTACTTTTTGAAATAGATAATAAATATATTAAGATTTCAAATTTCGGTTTCGAAACGATTTTGAAGCGAGAGAAATTAATACATTTTAATGGTTTTAGTCATTTGGATGGGAGTAATTTTCATTTGGTTTCGACCAAAATAATTTTTTTATTTATTAATTATATTTTGATCAAAGTTTGATTATATTTTGATTTCAAATTAAAAATATTATAAAAAAAATTTAAAAAAATCGAAAAAAATAAAAAAATTTAACTAATTTTACCATAATATTAAATAATTTTTTAATTAATTTAAATTAATTTTGATAATTAATTAATTATATAGTTAATTTTATCCTATATTAATATATAAAAAAAACGTAAAAAAAAGAAAAAGTTTAATAATAAAAAAATAACATAAATAAACTTAATTTATTATTAAAATATAATTTAAACACACATAATTTATTAATAATAATAATAATTATTATTATTATTATCATAATCATAAACTCATTATTATTAATTGAATTTGAAACATCCCAATTGAGTGATTTGAGTTGTGGTCAGCTGTTTCATCCCATCACGCTACTGTAGAGTCAATCTTATTAGAACAAGGCCTCATTCTTACATTGATAATAGTTTTTTTATTGTGATAGAAAGATATTATACAGAAAAATAGACAACAATTCCTACACAGCCCGATTCTCCATGTACCCATCATGCACCTTCTTCCCCGGAACCCTCCCTACCTCCTTGGCGCTAGCCCTAATCTCCTCCTCTTCATTCTCCACAATCACCATCCTTACAGTTCCAGCAACACCCTCTTCATCAAAATCGCCGTCTTCCTCCCTCCTAAGCACTTCCACACCCACCTTCTTCAACCTTGCATTGAGCCCCTCGTCAGATGCCATTGGCAGAATCACCAGGGTCACCCTAAACTATAGCACCTCCACCATTGAGTTCCACCAAAAGTGCATCACAAATCCTCCGATCGCCGGATGCCCCAGAAACCTCTGCTATGGCACCTAACCCTTGCAGACCATTCCTCGGCCCTTGGTTCGGCTCTCAAACCCCTTCGACAACAGCTTCGGCTTACCCCCGAAGGCCCAGATGAACGGTAGTCCGGCAAGCTCTATGCCTCTTGCTAGCTCCTACACTACCGCTTTGCTCAGCCGAAGATCGCTGTAAAGCTATGTAATCTACTAATTTTTGCTCTTGTTTGTCAAGCTATCAAAAGGTTTCGTCCCACTCGTTGGAGCTCACTTGCACCGTCGAAGGGAAGTACCCGACGGGGAGCACCAGCTTGCCATAAAGCTGTTCAAGAAGAGAAAGACACTCGCACTCTAGCTCAACGGACCTCTGCACCATCACGATGTCACAAGCTGCAATCGACGATCTAAGGCGAAGAGCTTGTCAAGCTCCACCATAGAGACGAGGTGGCTCATCTCCGACAATGGGTAGAGCACACCTTTTCAGTCTACACTTTCACCTTCTCACTCTACATTTCCCCTGTTCTGCTCACTTCGTATCATTTTATGCTAAAACCGAAACTACGAATGATCGAGACGTTCGACCGAGATTTCGAACTTGGACAGAGGAAACTAGTTTGGTCAAATCTTAACCATACTTGGTCTGAACGATTTGATCCGATCCATATTGAAAGACGAGACACTTGCGTCGATTGAATTTCAACATTGGCGTGATCACCAATGCGGCGCAACCGCGGCGTGTGATGCGGCACTTAATGCATGGATTTATTTATCAAATCGGCACGTGGACGCAATTATTTCTTTTCTTTTAGGGATAATTACGGGTGGCCCCCGTAATTAGCCTTAATTACGATTAACCCCCGTAATTTCCGTAATTACCCCCACCCCTCCGATTCGCCCATATTTACCCACAGCCCCCCTATTGTTATTTAATCAAAATTTTACCAAAAAATTCCGATTTTACCCCGTTATTTTTACACATACACCCCTAAAAACTTATTTTTTATATTTCACCCCCCGGATTTCGGAATTTTGCAAATAAAACCCAGAAAGAACTCATATTTACAACAAAGTCCTCCAAATTCGAATTTTTGCAAACAACACCCCGTTGCGCGGGCGGGAGCGGAGGAGGAGGCCGGCCGGCAGGCCGCAGAAGCGGAGGCGGCGGCCGGCGGCGGGAGCGGAGCCGGAGGCCGGGCGGGCGGGAGCGGAGGCGGAGGCCGGCGGAGGGAGCGGAGGCGGAGGCCGGCGGCTGGAGCGGAGGAGGAAGCCGGGGCGCCAGCGCGCCGTAACGCGGGAGCGGACGGCCACGGCCGAGGCCGTTCCGCCCCCGCGTGCCGGGGACGGAGGCCGAGGCCGGTGCGCCCGCACGCGGGCGCCGGCGAGGACGGCCACGGCCGAGGCCGTTCCGCCCCCGCGTGCCGGGGACGGAGGCCAAGGCCGGCTTGCCCGCACGCGGAGGCCGAGGCCGAGGCCGTTCCGCCCCCGCGTGCCGGGGACGGAGGCCGAGGCCGGCGCGCCCGCGTGCCGGGGACGGACGGCCTAGGCCTTGGCCGTCCGCTCCCGCGTGCCGGCGCGCCGGCCTCGGCCTCCGTCCCCGGCACGCGGGGGCGGAACGGCCTCGGCGTCCGTCTCCGCTCCCGCGTGCGGAGGCCGTCCGCGGCCGCGTGCCGGCGGCCGTCCGGCGCGCCGTCGGGCCTCCGGCGAGGGGTGTATTTGTAAAAATTAGTTTAAAAAAAAATTTAGAGTTATTTTTTTAAAAAAATTTAATGGTCTATTTTTTAATTTGTAAATATTAAATTTATAATTATAAATATAAAAAACACTAATGTCTTTTTTGTAAAAATTTTATTTAAAATATGATTAAAAATATAGACTTATTTATAAAAAAAAATATTGAAGGGGTCTATTTGTAAATGTACAATATGAAACTTATAATTTTAAATTTTAAACTTTGAAACCTTCGATGACTTATTTGTAAAATTTATTTATAAAATAAATAAAATTTGGACGTATTTATAAAAAAAAATATTAAAGGTGGTCTATTCTTAAATGTAAAAAAAGTAAAAATTAGTTTTAAAAAAATTTTACAGTTATTTTTTTAAAAAAAATTTGAGGGTCTATTCTTTAATTTATAAATATTAAATTTATAATTATAAATATAAAAAACACAAATGTCTTTTTTATAAAATTTTATTTAAAATATGATTAAAAATATAGACTTATTTATAAAAAAAATATTGAAGGGGTCTATTTGTAAATGTACAATATGAAACTTGTAATTTTAAATTTTAAGTTTTGAAACCTTCGATGACTTATTTGTAAAATTTATTTATAAAATAAATAAAATTTAGACGTATTTATAAAGAAAAATATTGAAGGTAGTCTATTTTTAAATGTACAAAATAATAAACTTGTAATTTGAAATTTAAAAATTTTAAACTTTCACTGTATTTCGCAAGGCAACGAGCGGACAGCGACGGCAAGCCGGCAGGGCAGCGACGGCAGCAGCTGCGCAGGGACTGACGGCGGCAGCGGCAGAGCACAGCGGCGGCGGCGACGCAGATGCGTTTAGGGCTACAAGAAGAAGAGGGTTATATAAGAAAGTTTTGGCCTTTTTTGTAATTCGGAATAATTTCGGAGAGTTATTTGCAAAAATCAAAATTTCGGGAACTTTCTGTAAATTTGAATAATTTCGGGGTGTTATTTGCAAAAATCCGCGCCCGCGCCCGGGGAAGCAGGCGGAGGCCGGGGCGCCGGCGAGCCGGCGGCGGAGCGGAGGCGGACGCCGAGGCCGTTCCGCCCCCGCGTGCCGGGGACGGAGGCCGAGGCCGGCCCGCCGGCACGCGGGCGAGGACGGCCAAGGCCAAGGCTGTCCGTCCCCGTCACGCGGGCGCGCCGGCCTCTGCCTCCGTCCCCGGCACGCGGGGGCGTAACGGCCTCGGCCTCGGCCTCCGCGTGCGGGCGCGCCGGCCTTGGCCTCCGTCCCCGGCACGCGGGGGCGGAACGGCCTCGGCCGTGGTGGCCGTCCTCGCCCGCGCCCGCGTGCGGGCGCGCCGGCTTCGGCCTCCGTCCCCGGCACGCGGGCGCGGAACGGCCTCGTCCGTGGCCGTCCGCGCCCGCGTTTCGGCGCGCCGGCGTCCCGGCCTCCGCCTCCGCTCCCGCCGCCGGCCGCCGCCACCATTCCCGCGGCCGGCCTGCCGGCCTCCTCCTCCGCTCCCGGCCGCGCGACGGGGTGTTATTTGCAAAAATCCGAATTTCGGGGACTTTTCTGTATATCGAAATAATTTCCGGGGGTTTATTTGCAAAAATTCGAATTTGGAGGACGTTTTTGTAAATCTCAATTCCTTCGGGGTGTTATTTGTAAAATTCTGAAATCCGGGGGTTAACTATAAAAAATAAGTTTTTAGGGGTGTATGTGTAAAAATAATGGGGGTAAAATCGGAATTTTTTGGTAAAATTTTGATTAAATAACAATCAGAGGGCTGTGGGTAAATATGGGCGAATTTGAGAGGGGTGGGGGTAATTACGGAAATTACGGGGGATTAACCGTAATTAAGGCTAATTACGGGGGGTCACCCGTAATTATCCCTTATATTTATGAGTTAAAATAATCAAATATTTCTTCAAAAGGTTTTGAGGTTATTTTAATTTATAAATATTATTATTTTGTATTTATTTTTAATTCTAGTCAATTTGACCCAAAAGTTGAGTTGGTGTAGAGAAGAAATAAATATACAATATTTTAAAGATTTATTTATGACAATAAAATAAAGCTAAAGCAGACTTTTATTGTTTATTGTGATTATTATGAATTTTATTGGCGGGATCTCATGATTTGTATTATTCTCTCAAAAGGGATAGTACAAAATCATAACTTAATCTCAATCCTAGTTTTGCTTGTAATTTGTGGGATGTCGTGCCTTGTGTTAATCTCCCAAAGAAGCTAATATAAGATTACAATGATAATATCTATTTGAATCAATAAAATCATGAGTTATCTATTATTAAAATGCATTTGTTGTGTATTTGAGTTATCCATTGTAAAATTTATAGTATGAAATCTAATAGTCAATTCTTCAAGATCAAGATCTTGAATGGATCAAATTACTCGACTTGGAGAAGTGAACTAGAGTTTTATTTGGCATTTCAAGGTTTTGATATTGCTCTTGACACTACTGAACTGCCTATTGGGTTTAGCCAATTTGAAAGATCTCAGTTTGAAAAATGGCACAGAGCAGATAAATTAGCAAAACTGATAATTAAAAGAACAGTTTTTGAAACAAATTTGTGTCAGTTTGCCAGATGTTTATTCTACCAAAGAATTACTTCAGAGTATTCATGATAGGTTTATTGGGTCCTCTAAAGCCAAGAGATTATCTTTGACTCGCAAACTCCACAACACAAAATTGGTTGAGCATGGGAATATTCGAGAGCATATCTTGACAATGTTTTTCAAAGGGCATAAGTTGGAATGTTTGGTTTGTTTTGAGTCAAATTATATTGATATTTCTCCTGATGCATGAATTAAAGAGTCGAGATCATCGGTCCATATATAAACTATTATGCAGAGATTTCTGGACCTAAGAAAACTAGATAATCAAGAGAAGTATGTCTTCATGGGGAACAATGAGCAAGCTGAGGTTATTGGTGTTGGGACATATACTCTGATTTTCCATAGTGGTCATACTGTTTTACTGTCAAATACAGTTTTTGCACCAGCTATAATGCGTAACTTACTATCGGTCTCCAGACTTACAAAAGTTGATTACTATTTTATTTTTGACAAAGAGTGTGTATCTCTGATGTATGATAATGTTGTTGTTGCTACTGGTACTGTATCTAATAATTTATATAAATTATATGTAAAACTAAAAGTTGACTCTACAGTATAGTGCTATAATATCAATTCCATACATATATTTCCTTATGATCCGAATGTACAGTTGGATAAACTTCTCGTTTATGACATTGTCGTTTAGGTTATATTAGTAAAGACAGATTGGAGAGACTCTGCCATGATAGAATTCTGCAGAATATAAATTTTGATGATTTTAGTGTTTGTGTGGATTGTATTAAAGGTAAGATGACAAGAGCATCATTTTCAAAGGCATTAAGGTTTAACAATTTATTAGATTTAATCCATACAGTTGTTTGTGGTCCGAATGGGGTAATCACAAGGAATGGTCATAGGTATTTTGTAACATTCATTGATGATTACTCAAGATATAGATATGTGTATCTGCTGCACAAAAAATCGGATGTGTTTGAAATATTTAAGGTGTATAAAACTGAAGTTGAAAATCAGCCGAGACAAAAAATTAAAGCTATTATGTCAAATAGAGGAGGTGAATACACTTCAGATATTTTTCAAAACTTCTTACAGGAGTATAGAATCATTGCAAATATAATCATTCCAGGAAATGTAGAGCAAAATGGAGTTGCAGAAAGGAGAAATAGGACTTTGATGGACATGGTACGTTTTATGTTGATTTTCAATGAATTACCAGACTCTTTATGAAGTGAAGCACTGAAATAGCTACATATATTTTAAATAGAGGATCATTCAAATCTGTTCCTAAAACTCCCTTTGAGTTATGGCTTGGTAGAAAATCCAATCTAAAGTATCTTAGAATCTGGAGCTGTGATGCAAAAGCTAGAGTTGTTGAACCTAATATGCCAAAAACTGTAGCTTGGAGTTTGAGTTGTAAGTTCATTGGTTTTTTGAAAAGATCTAAAGGTTACATATTATATAATTCTATTCAGGGTTCCATATTTGAAAGTAGAGATGTCAAATTTATTAAACAGGGTATATCTGTCACAGGAAGTAAGAGAAAAAGAATTAAAGTTGAGGATGAGTCAAATAGAGCTAAATAAGATGAAGAGCCCATTGCTATGCTAGACCAGTCAGATGAAAAACCTAGAAGAATTCGTAAATTAGCTATATCAGATGACTACATTACATATTTAGAGGAAACTGGAGATATGCATATTCAGAGTTTAGATAATTTAAATGAGATACCTATGTCACTGTTCATAGAAAATAATGATTCATTGAATTTTTCAGACGTTATAAGCAGTGAGAATGCAAAATTCTAGTTGAACGCAATGATTGAAGAAATTGACTCAATGCAGAAAAATAAGGTTTGGTCTCTAGTACAAACTCCTATAAATTATAAATCAATTGGCTGTAAACGGGTCTATAAGACTAAATTGAAAGCCAATGGTGAAGTTGATCAATATAAAGTAAGGTTAGTTGTTAAAGGATACACTCAGAGAGAAGAAATTGATTATGACGAGACATTTTCTCCGGTCTATATAACAGATTCATTAAGAATTTTTATGGCATTGGTTGCACACTATGACTATGAACTCATTCAGATGGATATTAAAATAGCATTTCTGAATGAAATTCTTGAAGAAAAAATTTATATGATTCAGTTAGAAGGATTTATCAGAAAAGATGATGAAATAGAAGTTTGTAGACTACATAAATTTATTTATGGTTTAAAACAAGCATCTCAATAGCGATATATTAAATTTCATGATACAATCATAAAATTTGACTTTCAGGAGAATATGGTTGATAATTGTATATACCTGAAAGTCAGTGGGGGTAAAATTTAAATATCGATGTTATATGTTGATGATATCTTGTTGGCTGATAATGAATTGAATTCCCTTAGAGAAACCGAAAAAATATTGCCTACAGTTTTTGAAATGAATAATCTTGGCAATGCTTCATATGTTTTGGACATTAAAATATATAGAGATAGAAAGCGTCGATTGTTTGGACTTTCTCAGGATACCTATATTGCTAAAATTCTTCAGAAATATGGTATGAATAATTGTAAAGTTGGAGAATCACCTATAATCAAAGGTGATAAGTTTAATCTTCAACAATGTCCTCAGAATGAAATTAAAAGATGGGAGATGCAAAAAATTTCTCATGCTTTAGCCGTTGGTAGTTTAATGTATTTGATGATTTATACCCATCCAGATATTGCTTTTGTCGTGAAACTTCTTGGCAGATATCAGAATAATCTAGGAATGACTCATTAGAGAGTAGTTAAGAAGGTTTTTTCATTATTTAAAGAAAATTCAAAATCATGTGCTTTTATTTGATGGTTATAAACCATTAAATATTCTTGAATATAAAAACTTTGATTAAAATGAATGTGAGGACAGTTTGAAGTCAATATTTGAATATGTGTTTACTCTAGCAAAAGGAGTTATTTCATGGTTTAGTATGAAACAGAATACTACTGCTTTATCAACTATGGAGGCAGAGTACATAGCTTATTGTGAAGCCAACAAATATGCGATGTAGTTAAAATATTTCTTCTCTGATTTCCAATTGATTAATCATATTAATAGGCTAATGTACATAGTCTGTGATAATGATACAACTATATCTCTCACTAATGATGCTAGATGTCATTCTAAAGCAAAGTATATTGAGCTGCAATTTTATTATATCCATGAAAAAGTTCAGCCAAAAATATTATTATTTTACGGATCTCCTCTGTAAATAATCTGGCTGATCCAATGACTAAAGGTCTTGCGATGAAAATATTTAAAAAGCATGTTAATCGTATGAGGATAGTTTGTAAAGATGATGTCATATTTTGATTGTTACATGCATTTTTATCTAGTTATAGTTTATTTATCAATACAATATTACTTATCTCATATGAAATGATTTCATTGATGTGTTTTATTTTTAATATTCCAATTTGGAAAATGAAGTCCTTGGAAATACAGTGGATACTAGGTAGGTTGGTGATGACCACCTACATGAGAATCAAATGATCATGTGTAGGTGATTTCTGAAATACTTGAGGTGAAGGTATGACTGGACATCATATCCGTTTTATACCTCTCACTTAGATGAAGTGCATTAGCACTTGTGGAATGTCCTCATAAAATTTATGCATCTAAGTAATATGTTTCTGAGAGAAGCACAAAGCGAGTAGACTGTCAGTAGAAAAGATATAGAAATTTTCACTACCGTTATATTTTATTATATGCCTTATTCCACGAGTACATTGTCTATGCTTATGTTTAATGTTATTCAGCTCAACTGATGTAATACTTTACTTACTTTGATATGAAAATGGTTAGTATGTCATTAGTATACATTCATCCATGGTTGGACATGTATCTATTGAGGAAGAGTAGTATGGTCCATTGTCTTTGAATTGCACAGTTGGAATCCCATGTGAAAATTATTTTCTTAAAAATTATTTTCAGTATACATCTACCTATGTATATAAATAAACATATTTATAGGGCAAGTGAGAGATTGTTAGTCCTGTGGCCTTATACACTGTTTATCGATTTATTTTTAAAATAAGTTTGATTATGCAATTCAGGTCAGACAATTTGAAATGTAGTGAGTGTTTGATTGATATTTGTATGACAATGGATGACAGCATAGGCAGAGCCCAATTTTATATGTGTATGCTCATTTAGGTGTTCCGTGACGAATCGAAACGTTTTATACTATACCCAGCATCTGATCTCACCTTGAGATTACTTGGTTGAAGGAGGATAAATTTTATGAGACTGAATCTGATTGAAAATCTGGATTTAAATTGATTTATTTGAATTATTTGATATTTGAATCTTTTTGTAAATATTTGACCTTATTTGTAATTATAAAATTTTGATTTATAATTATAATGAATTTGGGAGTCTTTTTGCAAAAGGTCAAATATAAGTCGGTTATAATTTACAAAATAGTGAATTAAATACAGGGCGATAAATTTTGAAGAATTATATGTTCTTCTTCATCCTCGACTTTGTTCGAAACTTTTTTTTTATTTTGAAAATTTTTCCTACTCTTCAATTCTTTTCCATCAAAGAATGGTAAATACTGATTGTGGATCAAATAGGAATTGCATATAAAAATTTAAAAATTTTATTTTAGGTCTTATGATATATAAATTTATTTAATTTAATTTTAAAATTGTTTTTCTCATAGGTCTTATCATCAAAAGATAAAATTAGAATATACAATATGATCACTTCAAAACAAACGACGATTTCAATTTGTCAGAATTGGATTTAAGAATTTGAAAACAAACATTTGTTGAACACTATCTGAATGAAGACTCAACAGGGACTCCCATAGTCATTTTTAACAAAAAACATCAACTGTTAGATAATCAAGATACTTATGATACATAAATACAACCACTTATGCCAAGAACTCGACCAAGGTCTTGTTTGATTATTGATTGAAATTGGTAATTTTTCTACTGTGAAATTGAGGAACACTCTCTTCATCTGCATAGGTGCAAGAAACTAGCTTCAGGTTCCCTAGAAGCAAAGAAACATCCACCGAATCACCATCCATATTTCTTCAATACATCCTTAGTTCTCTTCCACAAGCGAGTGAAAGCTACAACTGCACGAGCAAAAACCACTTAGTCTTGAACCATTCGGGAGTTTCCTTCACAAGCACTGCAATTAAAAGCAGGCCAAAATCTTAGTGATTGGTTTCACCAAGGAATCCTGCAGGTGTTTCCAAAAATAAATACATTCAATCAATTACTATTAATCCATAGAATCACTCCAGAACTATTAAAACATACTAACTGATGAAAAATAAATACCATCCTGGAGAACAAGATAATTAGAGAAAAAGTCTGAAGTGTATCACCGTGTAATCTAAGCTTGGTCTAAGAATGGGCAGTTGGCAGGGATACCGGCACAGACATCGGTGTCAAGTATTGGAAGACGACGAAGCTCGATGTCCCTCTAAAAGTATACATATTTCAATCCGAAGTACTACACGTTGTGCAACTTCATACTCCCAAGTATCTTGCCGAGTGGAAGTATCAGTGTTCAGAAAAGAGCCAGTACATCAGGTGCTTCAATAAAAATGTCAAAGAATACTTTCTTATTGATTGGCGACGATGATTCTAACCATTAATTTTATACACCTAGGTGTTCAAATAAAGGAAAGTTAAGGGTGACGAAAAGATTGTAACAGATGATTACATTTAGAGACCAGGCGTTCAAATTGATCCAGAATATCAAAATCATCTGAAAATTAAGGAATCACTTAAGATGATTATTAAAGGTCATATTCATTATAACTTATAGTAAATAGAATAAAAAATAAATAAATTTAATAAAAAAGTATTATTTCAAAAAATTCAAATAGTTTTGAATTTAATCTAAGTGTTGTGTTTAAACAATTGACCACTAAAATCAATTGATTATTTGTAGAGGTAAAATATCAACTTGAACCATAAGTTCAGGAAAGATTGTAAATTGAATCGCATCAATTTCTAATACGAGCTCAATTAAATTCACAACAAGTTAAGGCTTTCTTCACACTTCCCAAAGTCAAAACTAGGATTTAGTAGATATTGATTGGTCTTTTGTGACGCTTCCAATCCAGCATAATATTATTTTTTGACATCTACGGTTTATAATCCATTCGACCTCAGTGTTTTATTTTTTCGAACTCTTTGAAAAAAAAAAGATTTGTTATTGGGTTTATGACAGTCATCATATTTAACCTAATTTCAACTTTTGCACTTTATTAATATGGAATTAAAGACAACTATTGTTAGTCACAAATCCTACTGCCTACCTATCGATCCATCAGGCCTAACAATCTCCTCTAGTCAAGGACTCAACGTTCTCACTGAGCTAACTCATACCAATCAAGACGTGCGGAGTGTCTGTGATATCATTATATAACACTTCCAACCCAGCATGATATTGTCTATGGGCATTTATGATTTGCGACCCACCCGACCTCAGGATTTTATTTTATTCGACTCTCCAAAAAAAGATCTCGTTATTGGGTCTATGGTAATCATCATATTTAACCTAATCTTAACTTCTACATTTTTTTATGTCAACTAAAGATAATTGCTGCTAGTCACAAGTCATACTGCTTGCCTACTGACTCATCGGCCCATTGGGCCTAACGACGGGGAAACATACTAAACCTGTAAACAAAAGCTTGAAGGGTTTAATATTTCAGATGGTACAAGATAATATTCTATTATGAAATAAATCTTAAAATTATATTACTTTCAAACATTAGGCTCTAATACCATAAAAGTTGTAAGACCCTATTGTGTTTAATATTGAACTATAATACAAAGTAAACAATATATATAAATAAGATTTATAGAATACATAAAGTTAAGATTTATTACAACAATATAAATATACTCCAGATAAAATAAGAAAAAGTGCTCCAATAAAAAATACTTAAGTTTCCCACGATAACTTCTCAAACAGAAAAATGAAATAACCAACAAATAAAAGTAGCTCCAAGTACAAGGACACATGTATGCACTACTATTATTGTCACAAATTTCTATTAGTTACTCTCTTGTGGATAAAGAAGATTAATAGAGTGAGTTAAAAATGCTCAATAAAAAGTTACTGTCTCTAAACAATATGAGAAATCAATATATATAAGGTAACAATAAAATTAATAACAGTAATAACAACAATAATACAATAACAATGATGATCAGAAAAATTAATATCCATAGTAAGGAATGAATCAATAAAAAGATGATCATTGTATTCACAATAATCCATAATTAGGAACAGTGACTATAGACTCCCTTGTCCATCTTACAAAGATAGTTGCATCTCCCATCAAGTAGGGTCGAACCAATTTATACGTAAACTAATATATAGGTGTAGTCGGACCTCCTATTATGTTGTGCTCTCAACTGTTAATAGAATGGTGATCTCGTCTAATCACAATAGATCACGTTCCGTAACACTTAGGAGATCAGCTACTGGCATGTTTGATAGTCTTGCTAATCCCTTACCAAAGCAGGAAATCGTTGACTGGTATTAGCCTAATAAAATCCTACTGCACATGTTCCCCGACATACCCAATAGTCAACCACAATAAGTATCGAGTTAAGATTATCAAAGGAATCGACTCGATTATAAACCGAATTCAATCAACTAGAAAACATTATCAAAAGAAGAATTTGAGTCTACCAATAAAATCAGCGTAAAAAATCAAGTCCAATAATCATGGGTCATCAAAATCGGAATCAAAAGGAGTGTTTAAATACATCTATACAATTTAGCCCCTTAATTATATAAATTATTATCTTAATTCTCTTTATATCATCCGGTAAAGGCAATTTTTACATAAAACCCCCACCCTCTTCAAAATCACAATTTAGTTCTTAAGTGATGAATTTTAGCTAATTTACACATCAGACATCGAATTATACAGATTATTGATATAAACATTCAGCCAATAAATTTTTATATAAACCCTTAAAAAATCGAGATTCAAAATTTAGTCCTCAAGATCCTTAAAAAATTGACATTTACTTATAAACCCTTAATAAATCAAGATTCAAAATTTAGTCCTCAAGATCCTTAAAAAATTGACATTTACTTATAAACCCTCTGAAAATCACAAATTCTCCATCCATGTCATTACAAATAAATTACTCAAATATTCCAGTCAAATTAAACCCAAATCAAAATTACTTAATATCCAATTCAACTAGAATTCAAATCAATCAAGTTAAATTTACTAGACTCCACCAAATCCAACTTTAATTAGATTCAAATCCAAATCTATCATAATTCCACGAATTCATAACCAAATCCAACTAATCCAATTGGTTAGCCCAAATCAGAACCAACAAATCCTCCAGAAATCCATTGAATTACTAATTAAATTCCTAATCTAGATCCACCAACTTTTGAACCTTAATTACTTAATCCAACCAAACCATCACTAAAATCAAAATCCAATTCAGTTCAACCCAACCCAAAACCGAAATCAAGCCTAACCAAAATTCTAACCCAAACCAAAATCCTTCGTCTTCTTCCTCATTCAACCCTAACCCTAAATATCCACCCCACACGTGCACCGCCCCGTTGGCCGCCGCCTCCACTACGTCACCGTGCCGCTCACCCGACTCGCGCCGCTGTCGGACCCGCGCCACCGGGCCACCCGCCAAACCCACGCCTCCCCGCGCACCGCTAACTCTGGCTGCCTCGCTCCAAAATCATCATCGGCCGCTGAATGAGCAGCTCTGGCTGCTCTATGGAGAAGAAGGGATGAGCATTTTGTAAAAAGACCCCTCTAAGACCTCCATTCTCAATAAGATACCCCACTTATAAACCAATTTCTTATACAAACAAAGCTCAACTATATTCCGATCAAAAGATAAATGAATCAAATAATTTCTACGAGGTTTTTTTTTTCTAAATCTAAATCATCATTCCATCTAATATATCATATCACGAAGGTTATAAGATATTTAATATGAATTTGTCTCACGAGCATAGTAACATAAAATAAAAAAAGATGAACTTTACTCACCTCAAAAGTCAATGATGATTGTCTCGAAGTTTCTTATTTCTCTGTATATTCTTACAATGATCATTCCTTGTCCTCTCCCGCCACCAAATAAACTTCCAATCCAAAAGAGATTTAGCGTAGAAAAGATCTGTTATTTCTATGTCACAGACAATGTACATATTATTCTCAAATCTTAATTATCCGATAATGGGTAGTTATCACCTACGTATATGATGGGTGGTTATTGGATTATGAGTAATGGTAATGGACGGTTATACCTTTCACACAATATATATAAAATAATTTTATGCAATTATTTAGTAATCTTGAAATGATAGTTTTCTCATTAATTAAGAATACTTAAAAATGTTAGTAGCAATCAAGATCCAATTGATCACTCAAATTTAGATTAAATTTCTTTGTCTAATAAGTAATAGCATAATTATAATAGAATCAACTCAATCTAAAAAAATCTTGAATCAAACCAATAGAAGACAAATTGAATAACGAGTGGCAAAAAAAAAAAATCTCACCTTGGGCTCTCTATCAATGTTGATCATAGACCCCTTTGTGTATAGTAGGATTGAGGGGAGGAGGAGGGCAAGCGGGGCCTGATGGGGGTGGAGGAGGTCAGTTAGGGCTGGAGTAGAGCGGAGCTGGAGGAGAGTGAGGTCAAAGTAGGGCAGGGCTAGAGGGGGCATGTCACGTCTCATTATCATTAGCCACTGGGCCCGCAATGAACACAAACCAACTTCCTATAAATCATAACACCACAAAGAAATATTTAATATAAATCCAATAAAAATCTCAACAAATAAAATCAAAACAACATCCATTACAAATAAATTTTATTAAAGCAAAATTAAGTCTCGCTCTCGACAAAGAGTTTTCTCTTGTCATAATGCAGCATGCCATCCTTTAATGTCGATCAACCACCCAAATGAGTACTTGAAAAAGATAAATAATAACCTCGTGAGTATGTTAAACATGCTCAATTAGTGGACCATTTATCCGTAAACCATAGAATGTAACAAGATTATGAGTGAATGAATAAGAAAGAACCATAATACCATTAGATTTGGAACAACCAACAAGGAGTATTATCAGAATAACTGACAAGCAATCGAAAAAGAGTATTAATAACACCATAATCCACAACCAACCAACAACTATTAATTGAAACCAATAATCGTCAAGAAGCAATTAGAATCAACAACCAATAACCACCAATTAACATTCAACCAGCAGTATATACCGAGAGAAATGTATATTCCAGGTAGATAATTATCTGAGAACAAAATATGACAATGGATCATCCTGGGGAATATAATCATTTTAAGATGGGCATACTCTCAAAACCCTCTGAGAGTCGTGTCCCTGCATTTTCTACATAGTGATAAGTGATACTCACCAGGTACAGTGAATATGTCTCCTACACCCCTAGAAACTAATGGTCACCATGTTTAATGACCCAACTAATCCCATAAAAAAATTACACCCTGAAAATAAGGTGATCCAATGTAAATTCTCTCAAAACAATCGTTCTATAATTATGGTCAACTAAAATGAATAATCAAAGGAGACTACAATATCAAAAAAAAATATTTAATCAAAACTAAACTGATATAAGGTTGATTTAAGATATTTCAAGTTTAAAATAAAATTTACTTAGAAAGATGATTCTAACATATCTTAAATCACTAAATTTGAAATTCAAATTAGAAAGTTATGCCAATTCAAATATGTATTTATAATTAGGTCTGTAGAATATAATTTAGCTACAAGACAGGAAATTAATTGGCAATTATAGAAACCACCCTAGCTGGATAGAATTCATATTTACACTTAGACAATAAATAGGACTTTTATGTTTAACCTCTTGTCAATTTTAGAAAATTACCTTTGTGTTATAATTATAGTAACTTACATTCACAGAAAACCCCTTGTAATATATTTAATTATAATATCCACAATTATATATATATATTAGTATTTTATAGGAAAATCCCCTTATTATAATAATTTAATCTTTATGTAATTTTACAGAAACACCCGTGACAGAAATCGAATCCAAAACCACAATAGACCAAAACCAAAACCAAAACCGGATTCAACTCCATCCAATCCAACCAACTTAAATTACAAATTAATCATAAACCGAAACCAAACCCAAATCAAAAAAACCAAAACCCATTATCCTCTTTCTCTTTATTCCGACCTCAAAATCCTAACCCTAACACCAACCTGACACTGCGTCATCGTTGCACGTCGCCACCACTAAGTCATCGCTACACCAGCGTCTGCCCCGCCCGCTGCGTGTTGCCGGCACATCGCCACCCTGCACCCACGCCAGTCTGTTTCTGCACCAGCCTTTCCCGATAGCCAACTCCTTCCTCCATCGGGATGGACAAGGAAGAAGATGGCCTATTAGCATAAAAGCCCCCTTCAAGTTTAATACTATATCAAGGTCCTTATTTTCAACTATACTATCTCAATTAAGTCCTTTTTTAGATGAATTTTAACACAATTAAATTCTTTTTAAAACTAGCTTCTAAATTTCAAAAATCAAACCACATCTATCCTATTTTTTGATGGAATTAGTAGTTGTCCATAATTTTTCCATCATTAATTTCACCAAAAAAAATAAAAATGAAGAATTTTTAAGGAGAAAAAAAATACAGAAGTAGAATTCAAACCCAGATCAGCTCTAATCCGGGAATAAGTTGTTAGCCATTGAGATAAGTAGGATTAGTAATATAAATACAATATATAAATCATAAATCATAAATTTTAAAAAATTGAAATTAAAAAGTACAGATCCAGATATTTCGTTTGAGACTCGAAACATGGTTGAAGGTCACACGGATCGGAGAAGATGCTTGGCAGCAGATGGTGCCGCATGTTGCTGGCTAGGCGTGCCTACGCAGCGCATCCGGCGATCATGTCTCATCCAAGAGATGACTGACTAAATAACGAGAAGAGTCCGGAGATGCAAATTCAAAATTCAAACAGAGCTAAGTGGGGAAGAAGAACCAGAAGGAGAGATGGCGAGCAGCGACATCGGGGATTTCTACAAGCAGAAGAAGAAAAGCGGCATTTCGAAGCCAACCGCTAGCAAGTCCTCCACCGTCGTCTCTCTCGGAGCAGGCAGCCCGGCCCAGACCTCAGCCCTCGTCGCACACGTCTCCTTCGACCTCCATGGTACTACCACTACCTGCTCTGCTCTTCGATTAGGGATTAGGGTTTCGATTCACACCAAATCTGTGCGGCAGATGAGTACGGGGAGGAGGAGGAGAAGCTGAGGCAGTTCGACATGGACATGAGGTACGGTCCGTGCTTGGGAATCAGCAGGCTGGAGCGCTGGAACCGAGCGGTGGCTATGGGCCTCCACCCACCGCCAGAGTTGGGCGCCCTCCTCCACCCCAAGTCCCAAGCCGGGGGAGCCGCCTCCGCCGCCCTCGAGTGCCTCTGGGAAGGCCGCGTCTAGGCTTCTTTGTAAACAGGAAGGGAAAGGCATCTCCTTTCTGAGGGGAGAAGCTGCAGACTCATCAATGGAGTTGTTGGTTTGTTTTGTTGTTGCTGCAATCTCTTTCTGCTCAATATCAAATGAAAACCTTGAAGAATTTCAGCTCGCCGTTGCTGTCTGAAAGCAAATTCCACTTGAAAATCCCTGAAAAAACACTAGAAGAAATCTAGCAAAATACGAGGAACATCCAAAGATTCAGCTTTTATTTCTGCAATGTATCATCCGAATTACATAGTGGAGGAATCCAGCAATAATTTGTGCCGATATGTTTGCGGCTTATTCTGATATTTCGAATGATAATGCTAAGAAGTCTGCAGTTTGCTGCTCTGATCAATCGATCCTCGCAATATATAACATGACATTATGGGAAAAAAAATGTATGGATCAATCTGTAATTGCTATGCTGAGGAAGCACCATCTTCGAACACGCGGTTGTGGCAGGATTTGTCACAAGGGTAAGGGCAGTCGATTTTCTGGAAGGGGCGCCGGTCGTAGAACCAGTCTCCGACTGCCTTTGCGATCGGCTGCAAAAGAAGCAAATGTAGTACAAAAATCAGAATTTGCATAACATCTCGATTTTGTCTGTCTGAAGCAGTAAAGTAGGAACATGTAGAATGGATTGCATATTGTTGAAAAGGAAAGACAGATTATAGAGAGCTTACAGTATTTCCTAGAACTGGAGAGTCGGATCCCAGCCAAGTCTCTTGCATCTCTGACTGGCAGTGCGCGTAACACGAGTTTATGAAGAAGCCCCTGGACGAAGAGCTTCCCATTTCAGCCACTGCATTCAAGAATTCTGCTCTGAAACCTGTTACAGCAGGTCAGTTTGTCATGCTTCGACCAAATCAAGGGTATAAAATGCCACGCTTTTAGAAGGCAACTCGCTTCTGACAAATAAAACGCAAATTTGCGAAGCTGGTAACGGATGACACATCACAATCACCATATAATGCACTGACCTTGCATGATCTCTAACTGGCTTGAAGAGCATTGCTTGATATCAAGCTTGCAGTTATGCCAATTACCATGAGGATCAGCAACACCAGGTGCCAAAATATTCTTTATCTGAAAAGGAGGGCCAAATCAGTTGTCACCACAAATGAATACCTTATAGTATCAGGTGGCAATCGATGGAGAGCATCAAGATCAACCTCGAACATTAAACGCTAAAAAGAAACCAAATTTTGTTTTTGACAATAAATACACCAAAAACATACTGAGAACAGTGAGAAAATTGCACCTGCCATGAGTCATATGCTGCATTTAACAAAAATAGTGGCGTGCGTATTTGTTGTGCTATGTATTGAGGAAAGAAGCACTGCAATTAGAGGAAAAGGGTTGGCTTGGTATTTAATAAGACACTCAAGATTACAATTTATACTTCAATATATAGTCATTACTCACCAATCCAGGGGGCAATCTTGCTGTACAGAAAGTTGGCAAATTTTTTGCTGATCCCTAAAAGAGATATAAAAACAGCTAAGCATAGTGAAAACATAGTCCTACATGTGACAGCATAGCATAAGGTTCTCCAAAGATCAATGTGAAGTTTATCTGAAAAAAAGAGAAAAAGGTAAAAGGATCTAAAACATGATGACAATTGGATCCTTCATGTCATCCGATCATCAATGTAACTATGAAAGCCAAAAGAGCTGATAATATGTCAAGTTGAACTTTTCAATCAGTAAGAGAACCAAATCACGTACATGTGTGGTCACCACATCATTGTAATAAGCTTTAATGTGCTCGGTTCCCGTAATATCTTTCCTGTCGTTAGCCAAGAAATCAGAAAATTAAACTACAAAAAAGCTTTGATTTAGGCAATATCAGAATGATCAATCATCAAATCGTTTATAATAGCATGAAGTATAAAACTCGAATAAAATGAGGAATGACAAGGATGCAGTAAACTTCTAGCTTACGCGTTGATGAAATACCCAGCGTCTGAAAGACATTTAACTTTGGCACCAGCTGGTAGAAGAGCACGAAAGTTGTCACAGTGTAATATGGATGTCAGTCCCCCAGCAGAACAGCCAGACAAAAGAGCCTATAGCCATAATGTTATTGGGCAGTACAGCATGCAAAGTAAATAAGCAAGTAAATCATTGTAAAGGCATACATTCTCAGCTTTGTTCATCCCTTTTGCCAGCAGATCTTCTATTACAGCCAGCCATACCCTTCCTCCTCTGTAGTGAAGATTTGTTGCCTATTCATATGGGCATATGGAACTTAATTTGCACATGTGCTGTCACTAGGATTTTACTGTCTATTTAAGATATCTATAAAAAGCATATTCAATGGAACCCTATCCAAATGTTGAAGAGATGAGAGTAGATGTTACTTACAGGATCTACTTTCTCTACATCTCCAGTGAATGATGATCCGTCGCAGTACCGAACTTTGACCTTGTTCCAATTATAGAAGTCTGAAAATCATTGGCAAACCAAGGCAGCTTACAATGTATTTATCATGGGCTTATGGCTTTGTTTCAATTATATCTGGAGTCCTAACTTGAATATAGCACGTATATTTCCTTTTAAGATTTTTAAATTGTTTAACCTGGATTGAACTTCTGGCTGTTGCTTAAAATTCCAGAAAATGCAAGTTGCTTCACCATCTGTTTCGATGAGCCTAAGCGGGTGTTCTTCCGAGCAAGGCAGGTAGTAACATTATTGCACCACCCACCACCCTGAGAAATAAACAATAACAGTGAAGGATGAGATAACATCCGGAAGAATTTCAACAGAGATAACCTTAAAGCACTTAACGAGTTGAAATTAAGTATGCTGAAATCATAATCATTGTTCTCTAACAAAGTGCTACTTATTTTGTCACCACCCCTTGCAGAAATAAATCACCGAAGCATTAAACTTAAATAAAAGAGCACATAAAAGGCCTTAGCTAAAGCAAACAACATCCATCTCTCTATGTGTCATGGATAAAGCAGAAAACGCAAGCACTATCAAGCAACGTGTTTGCTGGAGATAAATCTTACGTAGAGGATATATTATGGGAGCAAGGATGACGGCATGAACACAACTTGATGAGAGATACTGACCTCAATCTGAACCAACCAACTGTTCGCGCCTGACGCGAAACCCGGTGATAAATGATACGCTGGGGGGCTTCCATCCAAACATACTATCACCATATTGAATACGTTTAAGCATGAAATCAGAAAACCATTTGAAACAGAAAGGAGAAAGAAGCAAATGAAACACACCTGCTCCTTTGGCTACAGCGCTCTCAACAATTGTGATGTCCACGAAGAAGCAATCTACTTTAAGCAATATCAGCATGCAAATAAGAGGATAAATCCATGCACAATGTTTAATCGGAACCATTCTGCATGATTATAGGGAACTTCAGCATCAACTCCAGTACTACAGTACCATTTTAAAGTAATTAACTGCATCCAAATTATTTTTCAGAACGGAATTATCGTCAAGATGGTAAAGAAAGGAATTTCACAAGCAAATAGAATCAAAGAAAAATTCATCCTGCGGACAGAGGATGTCAGGTTCGATAAAATTTCATTCATTCATTCCTTTTTTTTTTTGGAAAAATGGGATAAACGACCTTGCATTATAGAAAAACAGAGTTCAAACCTCTATATTCAAGTCAATGGGCAATACTTCAATTAAACATATCAAACTTCACTCTCGTTCATCATTATACATGAGAAACACCAAAAGGTTCAACAAAAATCTAATCACCATATCTGAGAAAAGAGCGAATTTTCGCCAAATGACCAAAATTTTGGCGAATATCGATCCATAGCGATGAATTTATATGGATAAACTCTACCAAAAAATAATATGGATAACATTCAGAAACCATAACAGAATGCAGAACTTGAAGAAAACCAAATCCCAAAAAAGAAAAAAAGAAATCCATTTCACAGATTGATATTGACGACCAGGCAAACAGACCCGAAAGTTCAGTGACTCTCCCGCAGTGGTTCTTCTTTCTCCGGCGAGCTTTTCTTCCCGCCGGCGGCAGTGGACCGACACCGATTCCTTGCTCGCTTGCTTGTCTTGGATTTTATTCCAATATTATATTTAACTTATCTCCTTTTTATGATGAGTGCCGTAGCCTCCTACTTTGATTGGAGGGCCCTCCGTTACTTCGAAATCATTAAAACGAGACAAATTCAAACTGCTATAAATCAAATTTATATTTTTGTTTACATCTGAATCGCATAAATTAAAAGAAAAATAAAACATAAAAGAATATTAAATATTTAATGCCGCAAAAGAGTTGTCGGTGGGATAATACGAGATACCAGATTCCGTGTGGACGTGAAGAAAGTGTGATTTGGAAGATCGGAAGCTACGTCGCATGATGCAGAACATAATGACAACTTAACCAACCTCATAATAGACCCACAACCCACCAGGTTAATACCCATCCGAAAATCAAACGTTTGATCATTTCTTTTCTGGACAACATGGACAAGATTCCTAATTGTTGGTTTGGTAACAAATTAAAATTAAGATTAAAACTAGAATTATAGTTAAAGTATTAAAAAAATAATTCTCTTATTTTTTTTTTTGGATCAAATTATCTTTATAAATATTAATATTAACGTTTTGAAAGTACAAAAGTAGAAATATTTTAGTAAAATATTATTTTTTAAAAAATTAATAAAACAATAAAAAATTAGTCTGATTATTTTTTTAATATTTAAATATTAATCTAGCTAAAACTATATTAGTCTGGCTCTAATTCATTACTAAACTACACCTAAATGTCCAACAAAAGCCAAATTATTTTTATTTTTAAAATCATACATTTTTGCTTTGTTTAGGAACTAAGTAGCTACTTAAAAGTAAAAAGGTAATTAGACGACTAAAATGACAGCTAAAATATTAGAGCGATTAAACAATCATTAGTATTACTGTTAATCACCAGACGTTTATGCTGCCAAGAAACCAACGATGGCGTGTGAATTGTCAGGGGCTCTGCGATTATGCACATGGCACAGTCAATTGGGCCTGCGCGTCATGATCGACGTAATTTTCCAGTCCAATCACTAGTTATTTTCTTTGTTTTTTGAATTTTTGCACGTATACCCCTCAAAAATTTTGATATTATGTATATATTTAAATTTTAAATATCGGTTTTTCTGTTCGGCACATAAAGAAATCGATATATTTCGGGCATTTCGGTTTCAATTTCGGTCATTTCGGTTTCGGCCAAACAAATTTTGTTTAATTATTAATTATGTATTGACTAGAGTTTAACTATATTTTAACTGTACTTTGACTTCAAATTAAAAATACGATAAAATTTTAAAAATTATTTATAAAAATTTAAAAAATATGAAAGAATTTATAATTAATTTTACCATAATATTAAACATTATTTTAATTAATTAAAATTAATTTTGATAGTTAATCACTATTTTTATATATTACTATATAAAAAAATAGATGAAAAATAATATGAGTATGATTAAAAGTTAAAAATTAACATAAAAAAATTTAAGTTATTATTAAAATATACTTGACACATATATAATTTATTAATTATAACATAATACAATTAATCATCATCATCATCATAATCATTATTAGTTGAGTTTGAAACATCTGGATGTGAAATTATGAATTCAGTACCTGAACGATTCAGATGAATATTTATATATATACAAGACAAAACAACTAGCTCTACACGATTTCGTAGTAGTGATTCACATGGGAGTGAAACCGATACAAATTTTTTTTGGCTTTACTTTCGATGGAACGGTCATACACACATGTACGTGAACAAAAAAATCAATGCGTTTCGGTCAAAATCATTTCTATTTCAGTTTAACCAAAATATTTTTTTTTATTAATTATATTTTGACCAAAATTTAATTTAATTTGAATTATTTTTAAACTTAAAATAAAAAATTATAATATGTTTAAAAATTTTTAAAATAATCAGCAGTTACGTGAATAGTCCTATGTATATTAACAGTATCTGGTAGAGATTGGTAATGGTGTCAGAACCAAGTTGGCGACAGCACTGGCGTGGATGCGAGGTCGGCCCTCGCTCACAGGAGCAGGGGTCAGACCAGCGAGAGCGCGAGGCTAGCGAGGGAGCAGCGACAGGCTGGCTAACGCACGAGCTCAAGCACCAAAGGCCGACGCAAGCTCCCCGCCCGAGCTCGTCGCCCAAGCTCCCTATGCGAGCTCAGCGCGCGCTGCGCTCGCCTCGCAAACGCTGCTCGCTAAAAACCTTAAACCACAACAAATCTGACCAATCTGTTGCGGTTTTGGCCGAAACCAAACCGTTTTGGTGAAAACGGTTCGATTTCGACCGAGATTTAAAATCTTGATGTATATCCCTCAAAAAAATAATATTCACATCAATATCGCTTAATTATTTTTTTTACAAATACTCATGTAGTTAATGTTCATTTATTGAGATAACAGTGATAAAATATCTAAAATATTTATTACATATATTCCTCAAAATGTCTTATTAAAAACTTTTCTTAAAATTAATTTCAAAAAAAAGAATTTTTTGCGTATATACCGTCAAAAGTTTTAAGAGCAAATCGAGATTTTCACCATTTGAGTTGGCAATTAATTAACTAGGCTTAAAATCCTGTAATCCTAATCTTGTATTGACTTGACATCGCGAAAGGATATTTGTGTAAAATTCTTTTAAAAAATATTAGTGCAATTACAAATTTTTTAGAGGTGTATATAATATCAAAAACTTTGAGGGTTATATATGAAATTTTTTTCCTCCGCTGCTACCACTTTTTGAGTGTCCACGTGAGCCTCTTTGTCAAGAGAGGTTTTTCAATCATAAAACATTATTATTTTTGCTCTCTTAAATCATTGCTTGTGTAATAATCAAAATACAAAATTTGTCTTAATCTATGCATTAACTGCAATTTTGATAAAATTTTGGATGCTTTATGAAAAACTGCTCTGCCATAAACTAAATGAATAGAAGACTGTCAGATTATTCAAAAGTGGATGAAAATAGACAAAAGTTATTTTTTTTAGGGCTAATTACATACACACTAGAAATATCCCTTAATTATCAAAAATTCCTCAAAAATTTCCATAATTACCTATACCATCCCTTTTCAAAATATTTATATACACCCTAATTGTTATTTAATCAAATTTTCTTCAAAAATTTTGATTTTATCTTCCGTAATTTTTACAATTTAATTCCCAAAAATTTATTTTTTCACTCCCACCCTTTCTCCTGAAACATTTATAAATAAACCGTTGATATATTTTTATTTATAAAAAAATCCAAATGTAAATATTTTTCAAAAAAATATTTACATTTGGATTTTTTTATAAATAAAAATATATCAACGGTTTATTTATAAATTTTCAAATAGATCCCTTGAATATTTTTATTTATAAGTAAGTCTAAAATTTTTATCATATTTTAAATAAAATTTTACAAAAAAGACATTGAAGGTTTTAAAACTTACATTTTAAAATTATAAGTTTAACATTTGTACATTTATAAATAAATTTATTAAAATATTTTGTACATTTGACCACGCACAGACAGAGGAGGGGAAGTGGTGGGCCATGCACGGGGGGCCGAGGCCGTCCGACATCCCCGCCCAAGCGCTGGCCGGCGAGGAAGCATGAAGGAAAGGGAAAAGGGATTTGGCGAGGGGGGGGGGGGGGGGGGGGTGGGGGGTGTGGAGGTGGTTGAGACAGTCACCACCGACTGGATGGAGATCCAGCACTTGACAATCCTCTTCTTCTTCTTTCTTGAAATTCCATGTCTGTCGATTAGATCAATCTCGTCAGCACCGTCGACAAGGACGATGAAGCAGGCGGCGGCAACGGCGAGGACGAGGCCCTTGAGCCCGATCCAAGGGTCTTTCCCCCGAGCGACTTTCCCTTGGCGAGATCCTGGTCGTTATTGACGAATTGTACTGTGGAGAGAGCGAAGGAGAGGCCTTGGGCGAGTTGGATGCCATGAACGATAGGGAGGGGGATGAGGTGGTGGGCGAGGCGCATGAGGTCGGTGGCGCCGAGGAAGAGAATGACGACCAAGGTGCAGATCCCAACGGGCATGATCTTTGGCACGGCGAAAGTCGGAGAGGAGATGGGAACGATCCGAAAAGTTAAATAATAAATAAATTTTTAGAAATTTAATTGCAAAAATTACTGAGAGTAAAATCAAAATTTTTGAAAAAAATTTTGATTAAATAATAATAATGGGATGTAGGTAAATATTTTAAAAAAAAAAATAATGTAGGTAATTACAGAAATTCTGAAAAATTTTCATAATTAATAGATATTAGGGAGTGTACGTAATTAGTCCTTTTTTTTACTTGTGATTCACTTTTAAAAGTGATTAAAATTAATTTACTTTTAATATTTAATTGAACGAAAATATTTTTTTTGAAAAAAATTATTTCGCATAAAATATTTTTTATTTTTTATTAACTAAATAATACCTAACTCATTAAACAATTTTAGAAGTAGACTTGGTAATTAAGATGCACAGGTAGAGTTCGGACATAGTATTATACTAATTACGTCAATTTGAACTCGATTTATTTATCAAACCGGTCAAATTTTTGGACCCGGATTCGAATTCAAAGGTTGATCTTGATACTTTGTGTGCAATATGCGTCCAGTGCTCGAAGATCAAATACTACAAACTTGAGTCACTTAAGCAGCGGCCGGCACGACCGGAATCGAGAAATACGGCTCGAGACAGACCAGCTCGTTTCCCACAAGCCCCGAAGAAGTACGAGAGACATCGCCGACGTACCGACTTCGAAGAGCTCCTGCCTTCCTCACAATGTCCGAGAAGCAGCAACGAGTCGTAGCCCGGATCCAGAGCCATGCATCTCGCGGTCTCATTCTCTTATTGTGCTTGTTGTGGACGAACCGCGATCGACCCTCGCCGGGAAACGCCGATGACTCGACAACCTTGGGAGCGGCTGATGGCCGGAATCCAGCAGACTGGACCGCACAGGCAGCCGTTTGAGGATCTCTGTAGGAGACGGATTGTGAAAGGTTTGCTGGCCGTGGCTGGTCATTTGTAGTCCGAGAGCTCGGCTAGGGAGCAAGTTGGCTGTTGGAGTTTTGTGCAATGACCGTACACCCCACGTGACGGGAGGCCCACAGCACAATATGAAGGGGTAGTTTTGTCATTATCATGTTCTTGGATGGCTGATGACAAGACATGAAGGAACTACCGTTCTCTTGTGTTGGCATGCTCTTTCTAGTTTCCACTAAAATGTTAGGATTAGAGTTAACAGATAATTGATATATAAAATATTGTTTATTTAAAATTATTCATAAATACGTTATTATTATTATATCAATATTATTAATATTATTATAGTTTAAAATTTTAAAATAGATGAACAATATCAAGGGTCCTAGTTTTAGAAGAAGAATCGCCCCAGAGGATGTGTCCCTGGTGACTAGGAAAACAACAAAATCTCATTGGTCCTAATCATTGTAATGTGGGGCATCAGCGACCTCTGCAGAGGGGTCTGGTAATCTTATGCCTTGTGCTTCAGGTCATTTCTCGACTCTTCAGACCTGAGCCTAACCATTGAATCTAAACTGTTGGATACTGCCCTGAAGCGAAGCTGCTGGGCAATGGCCAATGGGCATGGATTTCTGTACTAATTCAGTGACAGTGCAGCAAGGCAAACGACAGCCACAAGAAGACGAGGAAAATTCAGGAAAATTCTAGCCTTGCGGCAACCCATGCTATCTGCTTTAATGCGTCTGTGTGCACTTGCATATAGCATTTATTGACCAGACGTATGGTGCATTGACGTCAAAACAGTTCTGGAAAGCAATTGCTGAGGTTTTGCTCCTTCGCCGAGTGTTGCCTGACAATCAATTGGAAATGAGCCTTGTTGTTGCTGAGTTTCTCACAGAAAGCAATGTTAAAGTAATATGCATCCTTAAAGGAAATTTGATAAGCTACAAGTAATATGTACAACTGCGAAAATTCATATTCCTACTTGTATGTTGACCAAGTGAATCGCTGTATTGCAGACCAAAAATCACAGACAGACCTGCGTGGAATCCACAAGCTCTTGTTCTACCATCATGTACTCGCTTATACTTCTCCCTTGACAAAAGTTCCTCGTTCATCAGGAAAATCAACTTCGGCAGCACTTCTCTCAAAGGGTTGGCTATTTAACCAGTAACTAGCTTAATCATTGATGTCATATAAGCTAATCGGGATATAATCCTTTAACCTACTAAATAGGTTAATTAAAATGACAAATGTCACATCCATAGGAGTTTTTATTTATTAATGTAGAATTTTTAGAAAGCAACCACATTTTTTATTATTAATTTATGAAAAATAACTTACTTTATTACTATTAGGAAAAATCACTCATTTTGTAATATAAATTTATAAAAATTTACTTCCATTAAAATTTTTTTAAAATATTTTATTTCAATTTGATTTTATCAATTAAATTAATATAAATTTTTTTTAATATTCTCATTTAATTTTAGTTTAAATAGTTATTAAATTAATATAAAAAATAACTTATCTTATTTTAATTTTTATAAAAAATTGATTGTCTAATTTTATAAGAGTAGGAATTTAAAACTCAATTTTGTTAGGTCAATTGTTTGATAATATTGAAGTAGTTGTATAAAATAAAATCGAAGAAAAATAATTTGATTTTTAATATTATTTAATTGATAAAATTGAATCAAAATAAATTAAATATCTTTAAAAAACTTTAATCAAGGTAATTTTTGTAAAATTATAATATAAAATAAGTAATTTTTTATTAATAATGATAAATTTAGTGATTTTTTATAAATTTATAATAAAATATGTGATTTTTTATTAAAAACTCATTAATATACAATAGAAGAAAAAAAAGAGACGGCACAGTGCTGGAGTCGGATTCGAGTTTCGACCCGATAACCATCAACAACTAACGAATTGGGCCGGCTGACACTGGGCCCAATAATGGGTGGGATAATATTTTGAATAATGATTCAAAATTAATAAAACTTTTATTTAATTTGTAATAAAAGGCATTTCAATTGTATTTTATTTATTATGATATTTTGGTTCACGTTTGTCTGATTGCGAGTGGTAATGACGCGCAACGAGTGGCTGCTTCTCCTGCTTCGACGCCGACCACGACGCAACGATCCATAACGTGCATAAACATGCTGAGGTCTCCAAAATTTCCCCACCCGCTGCCTGGCATGCAAAGGCATGAGCTGGCTTGCAGCATCGCGGGGTACATTCGACAGAGCTTGGAGGCCATCCTGGTTGAGGGACTGCTCTGGGCACGGCTCCAGGTGGTCATCAAGGTGGTGGCGGACGTGGACCTGGATGAGGCCATGGTGTTGTTCAACTTGGCGTCGGTCCATTACGATGGTGCCAACAGAGACGGAGATGAGGGAGAATGCTGCCCGGTGTGCTTGGAGAGGCTGAGGCCGGGGATGGAGCTGGAGTGCACGCCGTGCAGGCATTGCTTCCATAAAGGATGCATCTGGCCGTGGCTGATTGCTGGCCATGAATGCCCGCTTTGCTGACGGAACTGCCTTCCGTATTTGAGGCACGAAATCAATGCATGTATCGAGGATATTAATTATTGAATTTCATACTTCTTTCTTTCATTTCTCGTGTCAGGCTCAGAGTTCAGAGCTGTTTGGACGACCAAGTGTTTTTGCAATGAACATTGCAGGCAACATGTTGGTAGACAGACGCATGAGTAATAATAGACTACACTAGCAAGAAATATTCTAGTAAATTATCTGTGTTCTTATACTAACATCCAAGATTAGGAACTTAATTGCAGAACACAAGCAACTCGAGCCAGTAAACAACAACTCACAGCAAAGAAATCCCTGAACATAAGCCTGGAGCAGAGTCTTTGGACCATTCCCTGGAATGGATTCTAGTTGGGTGCCTCCTAATCGGGTGCTTTGATTGTATGGACTACATAAGAAATTAATCACCTGACTCCCCCAAACCGTAAAAGAACACTTTCTTCCTTGCTTTCCGGTGACTTTTTCTCTCGCTGCATTTGAACTATTACTCGTTTTTTTTTTCAATCTTGTCACCAATTGGAATCCAACATGACCAATAGAGTGGCATCACGGTGCATGCTGCCTGGATGAGAATCCCAAGCGTGAGGCCGGAGAAATTGTTTTTAGATACTCCGACGAATGCAGCAAGGACAACACCCAGATACCCACTTACAATGACTGCTAGAGCAATGGCAGACATAAGGAATGCCATGATTGACCCTTCACAACCAGCTGGGCATAGCTGTGCCAGAAGAACACTAAAAGGCAGCACTTTGAACTGAAATAGCGCTTCCAAGAGGCCTGAGAAGATCACTACATATAATGAGTCTGGAACTCCAATCCTCTTATAAATTCTACTGACGAAGAGAACATCAGAGATCATGACAAGTGCAATAGATGCTTGCAGAACTACTAATATCTTCCTGACCGAGGTTCTCTTAAGCCTCATAGTATAGGCCACGCTCCAAACCAGCACTGCCGCCTGTCCGAAAACCTTGGAGAAGCCGATGACTGATGGGTCCAGATGTAGATGCTCTGTTTGATAAAAGAACATTGTGCCCACAAGGACCGGCACTAGTGCAAATGATGCAAAGAACCACAAAATGGAATAGAAGATTTCTGGCTTGCGCAAGGCAAATAGTATTTCTGAGCTCTGCTGATAAATGCTAGAAGAATTTGATGATTGACCTGTCTTCTTTGGAAGATTGAGGGAGCTTTCAGGAATACTGATTGTTACGAGGAACTGAAGAACGACCAAAAGGCCAAATAGTAGAAACATTGTTTTTGGAGAGAGGTGGTTGATGGCAATACCACCAAAGAGGTTTCCAAGGACACCAGCACAGGCAGCTGATATCCAAACAAAGGACTGGAGCTGGCCAGAACCTGATGAGGACTCTGACTGCTTCCCTACTTCTGCAACAATTGCATCATTCGCAACCTCTGCAATCGATGCACCAAGGTTGCCGAGGAGAAGGAAGAAGCAGAGGATAGAGATGGTGCCGAAAGATTCAGGGAGGAGAGCTATTGCCAACCACGAGATCGCCTGGAAGAGAGCTGCACATGAAAGGAAACTGATTTATATTGAGCTAAAACAGCACATTAATTAAGAAAGTTCAGCCTCACATCTTCAAATGCTAACTTATAGTCAAGATAGAGAGTTTTTAGCTTGTCCAAGAATGGACTAGGAAAGGTCTAAAAAAAGGATGGTAACACTCAAAATGGTTTCATCTTCTTGCTGGTTGGGGTCACTGTTTGCTGATCATTATCAAATGCCGCAAAATTTTAGATTGATTTTGAGATTTTGCGCTTCAAATCCAGGAATTCCATCAAAATAAAAATAGAATTTCCATCAAACAAACAAAAGATTTCCAAATGGAGGATTTCCATCAAACAAATACCAAAAATCCAATTTCAAAAAACAACGGGAGAATTACCAAAATATCCTTGAAAATTTTTAAACCGTCTGATCAGCGTTTTATATTTTCAAAATTCTTTATCAGTCTTCAGTCTTTTAAAACTCTTAAATTTTAAATTAACTCCTGAAACATTTAATTTTTTAAATAAAAGAGTGAGTTTATCACTATATATAAATATTTTACTTTATACATAAATATTTTACCTAGTATATAAATATTTTATTTTATATATAAGAACTTTATCTATATAAATATTGTTGTATAAAATAAAGTATTTATAGATAATAATAAACTCACATATTAATTTAAAAAATTAATTACTCCAAGAGTTTGCTTTGAATTTTAAAAACTTTCAGAAACTGATAAAAAAATTTTAAAAATATAAGAGATCGATCAGAAATTTCAAAAAATTTCAGAAAACTTTAAATAATTTTTCCAAAAACAAAACTGTCACCCTCGGCCATGGGCCAGAGCGGGCAAGGTCTGTGATTGGAAGGCCCATAGGCCGCTACAGCAAATAATCTCTATGACAGAAAGGAGGGCTTGTCGGCCCATTAAAATAACAGAAAAGTGCAAAACCAATGGAGAGAAGCCACGTATGCCACGGGTCCATGCCTGGTGTACCAAACCAAGCAGCAGGGATGACACAGAAACGCACCGAACCATTGCAGCTTCCAGAACATAGGATGCTACGTAAAATCACTGGAATCATCCGCCAAATTCACAGAGAATATCCTCGTCGGCCCCAAATCGGCGGAAATTCGGATGAATTCCGGCGACGGCGATCGATAAAATAAAAGAAAATACGAAGAAGAAGAAGTCGGCGATTGGTGGTTGTGGTGGTGGAGTGTACCGCCGATGGCGACGTACGGAAGGCGGTGTTGGCCGCGGATGTAGAGGGAGTCGGAGAGGAAGCCGTAGAGGGGCTTGGCGATCATTGGGGCATTGGCGGAGCTCTGGAGGAGCTGGAGGGAGGAAGGGGCCACGCGGAGGGTGTCCTTGAGGTAGTAGCTCACCCCCAGCCACGGAAAGCACCGGAATCCCTGCACCCAGAACCCCAACCCCGCCACCCATCGGACCTTCTCCATCCTCCTCCTCCCCCTTTTTCTTCCTCCTTCGATGCCACTCTTCCTCTCTCGGCTTCTTTCTTTCTCTCGCAGCCGTAGCTACGGGTGCTTAAATCGGCAGGCTCAGCTCCTAGGCGGTTAATGCAACGGTTCGGAGTCAGGCGTCGCAAAGATGGAACCCATCTGGTCTGGCACTGTGGTAATCGAGCGCCACGTGGCAAAAAAAAAAATAAAACATTAAATATGAATACTCCTTTGGACCAAATCAACTTTGGTTTGTTCATTGAGTATAATTTTTCAAAGTGTTATCACATTATATATTTTTATTTAAAAACATATATATAATTTTGTTAAATTTTGTGAAATTATATATTTTTTGAAATTTTAAAAAATGTGAGTAATTATTCGCAATTAAATTGAAATGATGTCAAGTCAAACGGGCTTGCTCTTTTGCTATTTCGAAGGCTGAACATGGCACGTTAATCATTTTTTTTCATCTAATTACATGTTTTTCTGACGTGATAACGTGGATTAGATGGTCGGCTTTTGTCTCAGAACAGCTGAAGCGAACCCCTCAGCAACCATCGGCTTTTGTCGTTGCTTCTGTCGGAGCCGTGCGGAGAATTCTGGATCTTCGCCTACAGAGACCCGTCACCCTCCTTTTGTTTCCCATTATTTAAAAACGAAATTCAACGTTATCGGAGAGCCTCTGTTATCATCCTTTCATCTCGTAATCGTTGTTTCCCTGCTGCTAGATTATGCATCGGCTGCATTACGGGAATGACAAGATACTGGGACTGGAACCACATGCTCGTCTCGTCCCACGAAACAAATAGATCCTACTATCATTCGAAGTATGCCTCTGTTGGCTTCCTTTCGAGCAGCTTGAAGAAGACGATTATGCAGCACCGTTTTTGTCTAAAAAGAAAGAAGCCAATTGGTAGCAAACCAATGTGATTACATGTCGCCCCAGCCTGCGATCCATCATTGGGCTAATGAGCTATCTTGTCTCTGCAAAATGCAACAAGGGAGCGAACAAGTCAAATGGAGTAAGGTTTATCGAATGTTTCTGCATTTAGATGCACCTGACGCAAATTTGCAGACAGATAAGATCAAGAGAGCGAAGACATATTTGGAAAGGAAATAAAACTAGATCATAAAAATGAATGACAACAACATAAAAAGGCAGAGGGGAAAGAACGATGGGCACAAACAAATGATATCTTTCTGTTCATGTATGACAAACTTTCATATTAGAACAGGAAAACAAATGGCGAGGCATAGCCGCGGTGCAATGTGCATTCGAGGATAGAAATACCGCAAACACATCCGGTCGCTGCTTTGCTAACCAGATGACATTAAAGGCCTCACAACACGAGACAGGACTATCTTTACCACTTGAGCAGCAACCGCACTAGAACAAAACCAAGGAACAGCTGTGCCCGCTCAAATTGCAGTTCTTTCTTCTTTCCAGCAGTTGCATTCCAACTGCATATCCTATATGTCAGCTTTTTTGAGCTTCATTAGTAGTCCGCATCCTTGACAATTTATCCAGTCATGGTGTCAATGCTTCCTTTCCCACTTGCCTTCACGCCTCCATTCCGTTGCCTCCGCTCAGCAACATGCCTTGATCTGCAACCTCGAGATCCATGACTGGTTGCTGAACCAAAACTACCTCCCATTCCATCAAAGGCTGAAGCCAATACTGTGTCACGTGAATCTGGACCTCCATCCAAATTGTCCTCACAAGCAGTGTTCCGTTCCTCTTTCCGATCTCTTGCTTGTAGAATTGTGGGAAGTTGGCCGGAGAATGATTGGGACCCAGTCAGCATCACTGGCTGTACTGGAGAAGCTATGCCAGGGCCCAATGTTGCTTCCTGTGGACTGCCACCCTCGTGGCCTCGACCACTTGGTCTCAAGCTTCCTTCCTGTCCTGACCTCCCACTTTCCCTCTCACGATACCTTCTTGACCTAATAACGCATGACATGAATTGGTGCTTGCCAAATTATAGGTTTCTTTTCATTCACAAATTTTATAGATGCATTGTTTAGCTATTCAGAACATGTGATCACATGACATTAATCTGATTTGTCATAAAAGAAAAAATAAATCATGCTAAGCTGATTTACCTCAAGAAAAAAATCTTCAAAATCTGCGATCAATCTCTAACTCTCAACGATAAAAAAGTTATTTCTGAAAAATTCAATAGCTTTGTTGGTTTATTGCAAGAAACCAACTTTATTATGGATATCTAGAAAAAAATAGCCATCCTTTGTTTTAAAAACCCACCTGGATGCAGTTTAACCTAACCTAAATCCGAAATCATTAATTTTCAGTTCCAGTTTATATTTACTATGGGTAAAAAAAAATAGAATACCTAAAAATTGCCGGATTGGACTTCCGCAAAGAAGAATTATCTATGAATTTGTTTTATATCGAATAATTAGACAAACTCATATTAAATATCGATTAAACTAGTGACCTTTATGACTAAATATAGAAACAACTTATACAAACTTATTAGAGGAATCTATAGCATCATGGAACCGAATTTTTATTCTGAATTATTGGTTTATCGAGAATTAAGGACCTAAAGATGAGGAATTTTATGTAAAATAAGACTTTTATGTAAAATTATATCCAAATGGGTGCTGTGCTATAAAATTGGGTTTTTGAGGGTCTTTCTGTAAAAAAGTCATCTCCTTCGTCAAACCGACGTAGGAAAGGTCTGGCCGAGGGCCGGTGCAACTGCGGCGGCTATGGTGGGCGGCTCGGGGAGCAGCGGTGGCCGGAGGCCAGAGCAGCGGCGGGCGGCGGAGCTGGTAGCCGCGACAAGGCGCGACTGCAGCGCCGGAAGCAGCGCGCGCTGGGGCGGCTGCACGGGGTGGCACGACCCGATGGGCAGCATGGCGGCCGAAGGTGGCGCAGCGACGGCGGACGGCAGTTCAGTGATAGGGGGTGGACTAGGGTTAGGGTTTGAACGAGGAAGAAGAAGGATTATGGCTTTGGGTTTGATTGACATTAGGTTTAGGTTTTGGTTTTGGTTTGAGGTGTTAGCTGGATTGGAGTTTGAGTTGATTGGATTTGACTATGATTTACTAGGTGTGATTATCGGGGGGGTCAAAATCAAACCGATTAATGCATTAAAGTTGATATAATCAATTAACCAATTCGGTCAAGTATTAGATTATGATCTAAGGATTAGATAATGGTACTAGTTTAATAAATTGGCTGATAAAATTAGTTATTTAATTGTTGCTTAAACCTGGTTGGGTTGGATGTGGAATGGGATCTGAATTTGGATTTGGATTAGAGTAAATGGTTTATACGTAAAACTTTGGTCCTGAGAACCTGGAAGCCTGAATTCTGAGTCTGTGAATTATCAAGGGCTTATATGAAAAAATTGCTGACCGAATGATTAAAATCAATAATTGGAATAATATGAGGAACAAGTGCGACTGTAAAATTCATTATGTTGAGGACTGAACTATAATTTAGAATGATTAAAGGAGTTTTTTGTCATTGAATGATTAAGTTTCTAATCATTAGGATAAAAGTGGACCATATTATAAAAATCATATATAAATATAAAACCTTGATCACAATTAAAAATCATTTGGCTTTATTCTACTCAATTTAGAAGCACTAAATGAGATTTATCAGTAATATGTATCACACTAGACCTAATATGATATCACATCAAATATTCCAATAATTTTAAGATTGAAACTTATAACATGAATAATTAAATTTTATTAGGTGGACATTAGTTTTTAATAATTTTAATATAACCCAAATTAGATAAAAACACGACATAATAACATTCTAATCTTATTATTAGAGTTTCAATAATCGAAAGAGGAATTACATTTGAAATTTTTTTAATAATCATTTTACGAGAACCTGAATTTGTAAGTTTTACGGATAGATTAAGAAGCCTCTGTTTTTTTTTTCCTTTCTAATTTCCACAATAAATAATTGGATAATTAATAATTGTAATCTTTGTTCATATTTTTAAAATAGTGTAATATAGTTGTTATATATTGAATTTGTAATGCAGCCAATATACAATGGATTGAATTAATACTTGATATAATATTTAATTTTGAAATTTGATTTCATCTACAAATATATTCATTTTTAGTTTGTGGCTTTATTTCAAATGTAGCGGCTGTGTGAAATATCAATTCAGAGTACGAATATATAAAGTAATTGGTAATCTTCACGAAATAATTTTTTTTTTGAGCATTATGCATTTCAGGTTTAACAATTTTAAATGATAATAAATTCACTTTTTTGAAATAAAGGTATGCATTTCAAAATATTATATACTCATTTATTATCAATATATTTATTTTTTTAATTATTACGTATACATTTTTATAACCGAAGATGTTTATTTTATTATATAATATATTTATCATCTAATTAATATGTGTCCATTTTTATAAGTACTTGAATGACAATAATATTTGTAAATAAAAGACACAACCAGATCAAATAAATAAGAAATAACTTGTATATTTACAAAAATTATCAATAACACTCTAATACAGAAAGTAATTTTGGAATCATTTGATATGTACTCAATGTCATATGCGATATCATCCGTTTGATGAGTTTCATAATTTTATAAAAGAAATTTTACATCAAAATCATTCACGATAATTTTTGGTAGTCCACTAATCACCAAGTTTGTTGTGTACTTCAATCTTAAGAGAAGAATATCATCACTATCAAAATCAATGGAATGATTGAATTGACTTTATATTTGACAATTCTTTATGTTTAAGAAATATTCATTTGGTTATTTTAAGATAGTTACTTATTAATTTGGAGCATTCATATCTTAACAAAAAAAGTACTCATTCAATTGGCTTGTATTTTTATTTTTTTTTTTTGAAAAGAGTATTAATTTTATTACTTTAAAAATTTTCAAATTCGGGTTGAGCCAAGAATGTCCCAATTTATTTTTAATTTTTTTTTAAAGTATATGTGACTTAAAGAGAATGGAAAGGACGAAGTCTTAAAAATAAGGGGTGACTCAGATAAAAAAAATAAATTTGGATTTGGAAAAAAATGAAAATGTGGAGAAGTTATTTTTCTACGCTTCCGCTACAATATTTGCCGATATTCCCTGTGTTTCAACAATGCTTCGAAAGGTCAAAAAATGTCAGTAAAAATTTTTCGATGTTTTTCTCCAATGCTTTAGAAATATAAAAGAAGCTATCAGAAATTTTTTTCAACGTTTTTTATGGAGTTTAGAAAATATCAACAACAAATAACTTTTTCTAGCAATTTTTACAAAGAAAATGTTGGAAAATTTCTCTGACATTTGTGAAGAAAATGCTTAAAATTTTCTGAGTTTTTTCAAAAAACGCCACTACAGTAAAATACTATAATATGCAGGAATTTTACTGCTGCTAAGGAAAATATTAGCAAAATGCTACAGTAAGATGTTGGTAAAATGCTATATAAATTACAACATAATATCTATTCATCACTGCACACATAACATGTATCAAAATGTGAAATACAAAGCAAAAATACTCTATAATTTCTGATTGATCCGGAAAATAATTGTTCTCGCACATAATTCACACATCAAACATTGCTATTTATTAGGAAAAGCGCATACGAATTACAAACTCTCTTTCTTGCCTTCCAAATCCAACCATAAAAAAATGTTTAAGCTTTGGAGTTTGGACACTGAAGCACCCTTCACAACAGTCACAGGACAAGAAGCACCCCTAATCCTCTGAGAGAAGTTTGAGATCCTCCACTGCTTCACAGAGCTTCTCCCTTGGATCTCCCCAGTAGATCTTGAACACAACCTTCACCTATAACAAATTAAATTATGAAGTTAACCATACTCTGGTGCTTAAAAACAAATTATGAGAAGAGAAAGAGCAAGAATTATACATTTTTGGTCTTGGAGACTCTGGAGAATGTCTAAGACCTCAGGATCAGGGATCACTCCATATTGCTAGACACATTGTACTCTTCAAGTGGTATCAATGCTGAAACCAGTCATGCAGGAAACTCCACATCAGTACATTGTTAAAGCTATATATATGTTCCAATAATTCACAAGGAAGAGAAAGAGGATGGAGAAGATGTACGCGAGCCAGTGTCCTCCCAGAGCTTCATCTGAGGGTTGTCAGAGTTGCTACACACAATTGGAAGGCCATCGCCGAGAAGCTTCAAGGCCGATCAGGTGGAGATCTATGTCGAATTATACATATGCTTTTCTTTGAAGCACAAACCCATGTCTGTATTTGAAGGGATGAGGGGATGTATCCAAGGATCCAGATTCATCAAGCCAAGATGAGAGACAGTAAGAAGATCCATAAACAGCTCATTTGTCACTTCAAAGCAAAATATCAACATATCAACTTCCCCATCCAAACACAGCAGACACACTTAAAGCATTATCATGATTCAGAAAAGGGCCATTCGGAAAATGCAACACAATTCAAGAAAAAGCAGCCAAATTATTGGCATGGATCCAAGAAAACTGACAAGATCTGGATGTTCAAAGCCAAACCCTCTCCTCTCTGCAGCCAGGCGCGAGCAAGCGCAGGCGGGGGGGGTCGGCGGGTGCAGGCAGGTTACGCGGCGGGCGGATAATGCCAGGATTTGAGAAGGTCTGAGAATGAAGGAAGCGGCCGGCTGTGTGATTTTTTTGGGAGAAAATAGGCCAAACGTTTCTAGCATTTTTCGAAAAATACCTAAAATTACTAAGCATTTTCTTTTTGAAACGTCAAAATTTTTTTTGGCATTTTTATTTAAAATGTCAAAAATTTTTGGTGTTTCTCTTAAAATGTGGATAATTTATCAGCATTTTTCTTGAAAATATCAAAAAAAAAAATTTTTTTGGTGTTTTTCGTCAAATGCCAAGAAATTCCAATATTTTATATTAAGCACAGACAATTATCGGTATTTTTAGTAAAACATCAAAAATTTTCTAGGATTTGTCAAAAAACACCGATAAGTATTGTTGTTTTAGCGACTGTTGCAAAAAAAATATTGAAAAATCTTATTTTGTTGTAGTGTCTTGACCAATTTGTAGAAGTGACTGAAAGTTGTTGTTGATTTAGTGATATTTGATTGGACGAAAGTATATTTTAAAAGAATAATTATTAATATATAAAATATTATTTATTTAAAATATTTAAAATATTTAAAATATTATTATTATATGTTGTGTTGTTAATCTTATTAAAATTTAAAATATTTTTAAGAAACAATTAATTATCTTATCATGAATTCATAAAAAATTACCTATTTTATTATTATTAACAAAAAATTACTCACTTTATCAATAAATTTACAAAAAAAACCTTAATTAAAATATTTTTATTTTATTTTAATTTTATAATTAAATTGATATAAAAAGATACTAAATTATTCTTATTTTAGTTTTGCTTTGGACAACTAATTCATAATTACCAATAATTGATTTAACAAAACTAAATTTTAAATTTTTATTTCATAATACCGGACAACTAGTCTTCTACATAATCTAAATTATTTTTAAATTAATTTAATAATTATCCTAACTAAAATCAAATGAGAATAATTTATTTTTTTATATTAATTTTAATTCGAAAAATAAATTAACATAAAATATTTTAAATATTTTAATTGAAGTGGATTTTTTTGTAAATTTATAAAGTAAGAGGGTTGATTTTTTTCTAATAATTATAAAGTAGGTAATTTTTCATAAATTCATAATAATATAGATGATTATTTAATAAAAATTCTAATTTTAATTTATTTTTTTACTTTCAGGTCGAAAATAATTAAAAATAAATTAATTTTTAAGAAGTCATTCCTAAATAACAAAACACTATAAGAATATAAAAGTAATCTCATTTTCAATACCTCTTTTCATTTTTTGTTAACCAAATAAGTTCTAAATATTCAGTAGGTAATAATTAACTATATGTTGGATTATATGGGCTCATTATTATATAAATTAAAACACAAAAAACCAGTTATTATCTTTTTTTTTAGGAATTGTTTATATTTTTCTCAAATTTAATGAACATCTTCTTACTTGTACGGAATATGGGGTCATAATCCATTTATATCCGCAAATATTCTCTTTTTGAAAACTTCATAGTTAATGTGCTTATAAATTTTGTGAGGCCTTGACTTTCTACGCACCAAAAAATCCATAACAAATTGATATCTAATCTGTGTGAATGCACATAATACAGAAAAATCAAACAGATTTTTGCTTGGAATTGGATGCTTTCCCTCCCTTTTCCTCCATGTATTTCTCTAGATTTATTCTGCAATAAACACACATTATCTATTTATCTCCTCCATCAACTCTTTCTTCTCATTATTCTCTTACAATCACAGAAGATAAAAGAAGAACAGAAAATCCTCTTATTCCTATATACTCCATTTCATGTATGCCAAAAGAAAACTCACTCGCACCATCAACTTCTTCTCATCTAGCTCATCTTCTCCACCTGCAAATTGCTGCTCAAGATTTGCTTGGGCTGCTCTGGTGCTGCTGTTTCCTCTTGGGTTGCTGTTGTTGTTGCTTTAATAAGCTTGTCTTCTTCTCCACCTCCGCCACCGCCCTCTTCATCGTCGTCTTCCTCCTCATCCTCTGGTGGGGCGAATGGATCAAAGGGGAATGGGTCGGCGGGGGTATCCTCGCTTTCTCGTTGTAGTTGAGAATCAGGAAGGATAATGGGCATAGGATGTAGTTCTTCCTCTTGGTCTTGCTCTCGTGTTTTGTCTTCTTTTGCCGTCGTCGTCTCAATGAGATTGTCCTCTTCGCCGCCACTCTCTTCGTCGTCGTTTTCTTTCTCTTCAGGAGGGATGAACGGGTCGAAGGGGAATGGGTCCACCTGTGTGTCCTCGCTTTCTCGTTGTAATTGACTATCAGGAGGGAGGATGAGTACATGATGTTGTTCCTCATCTTGGTATCGCTCTTGTGTTTCCTCTTGTTTCATTTTTGTTGCCTTAATCAGTTTGTCCTCTTCTCCGCCGCCACCTTCTTCGTCATCGTCTTCCTCTTCTTCGGGAGGGTTGAATGGATCAAATGGGTCGATGTCCTCGCTTTCTCGTTGTACTTGACTGTCAGGAGGGATGATTGGCACAGGTTGCTGCTCTTCAGCTTGATTTTGCTCTTGTCGTTTTGCTGTTGTTGTTGTAACCTTAATGAGCATGTCCTCTTCTCCGCCACTACCTTCTTCGTGGTCGTCTTCCTCTTCTTTCAGAGGGATGAATGGATCAAAAGGGAATTCGGGTGCATCCTTGCTTTCCCGTTGTACTTGACTATCAGGAGGGATGATGGGCACAGGATGCTGGTGTTCATCTTTGTCTGGGGAGCTATCACGGTCGGGCACTGCTGCATCGGCAATAGCTCTGGGAAGGATGAGGAGTTGGCTTCTGACACTAGCGCACAGAGATTGAGAGACGGGCTTGTTAAAGAGATTGAAATGGGGTACATGGTTTTGGGCGTGGAACTGAAGTCTTGGAGTGTGTGGTCTGTGGATAAACCTAGGCTTGGAGTTGGCATGGGAGAGCAGAACCACTGCTTGCGAGGAGATGGACATGGCTCTTTCCGAAACCAATCTGTGTGCAGGAGACGAGGAAAAGAAGTGATGTTGAAAACGCAAAAACAGAAGTGAGCTCTTATACCACCTGCAGACAATGGAGATTGGAGTACCATTATTCGGAATCTGAGATGATTATACATGTGAAGCAGGCCGCTTATGATTTCTCAATCAAACGCCATCCATTCATGGAGAAGAAGGCGTTGGATGCTGCAGGCGGCAGCATCCGACGAGCATGAAATTCCTTGCAGCAATGTGAATGTCAAAGCGTCAGCTAATTCATGGAAAAATGTAAACTAGCTAGCAAGAGTACTGGTGACAGGTAAACAAAAAAAATTGCACGCGGAAGTGTCACCACTGGACTCCCTCCTGTCTTCTTTCTCCCTGAGCAACCAATCTGCGGGGTCCGACCCTCTCAAAACACTTCCACAAACACATTGTTGCCTTACATATTTACTGGTTCCGGCTTTCCCTTCCACCTAGCCACAGCTTCCACGCTGCCGACTGGGCACCACCTCAAGTTCGGCGCAAAAGCCTTTTCCAGTCAACTTCCTCCCCCATCCGGCATCTATCATGTTCTTCATATCCAACTCCTCTTCGTCACCTCCAACAGCTTTCTCGACGAGATTCCCCCATGTTTTGGCCCGATCCACCCCTCAAGACCACGGATGCCTTGATCAGTTTACGGGCCCGGTGTTCACGGTCCTTATCCGGGAATTCAATCTTCTCTGCTGGCTTGAGATCCCCATCCTCTTCGACAACCATTTCATTCACCAAAATTCCGGTCAGTGTTTCGCCAGCAGCCGGAGCTTCCCTGCGGTGACTTGGCTCTTCGGTTCTTGCGACCATTTGCAAGGGATGACGGTGCTCTATATGCTCAGCAGGTGTTCTCGACCATATGCCTCGTCCAATGACAGCATACAACAGCCACCAGATTGATGGGCAGCAACGTTGGGTGCTTGGGCTAAACGATGAAAAATGCTGCCCAAATGCTCGACGAGTGGCTCAGTCCGAACATCTTTGTTATACGTCTCGTCGCAGCCTCAATGGCATCTCAAGTCCGGACTGTGAACGGGATCCAAAAAAAGCTTTAATTTCTGTGTTGTGTTGGTGGATCGAGAAGAAAGGGAAGATTCCGCTGGACTAAATTAGATAAAACAAATATTTTTCAGGGGCTATAAGAAATTTTCGCAAAATAAAATAAACTGGGCCTTCGTGTTAAATAGATCCCACGTGAGCGCCAGGGAATGGGCCTCGGCCCACGCTCCTGGCCCTCTCCACGCGATCCGTGCCTACGTGGCACGTCGCTTCTGCTCTCGTCCGTCCCCGTCCCCATCTCTCTCTCCCTCCAAATTCCAACGTCCTCCCTCTTCCCTTTCCACCACCCAATGGCCTTCTCCTCCGCCGCGGTGGCCCTGCCGCCCTCTATCCGTCTCCGGTCACCCTATCCTCCCTCAATCTCCGCCCCTCCCTTCCTCCTCTCGTCATCTCTCCTTGAAAAGCCGCCCGCCTGCCCAGCTCTCCACTCCCAGCCGCCCAAATCCCTAATCCCGATCTTTCACCATCCCTGCTGCCGTTTCGTCATCTCCGCCTTGCCCGACTCCTCCAGTCCTGCGCCATCCCTGGTGATTGGAAGCCCTTCCTCTTCTGCTTAAATTTTCCCCCTTGATGCTCTATTCTGTCGCTGAATCTGTGAATCTCCTGTGTAGGGTTCCGATTTTGAGCAATGGGACTCGATCACGGCCAAGTTCGCCGGCGCCGCCAATATTCCTTTTCTTCTGCTCCAGCTGCCCCAGATCATCCTCAATGCACGAAACCTCCTTGACGGGAACCTCTCCGCCCTCCTTGCCGTCCCCTGGCTCGTCCGTATACCCTACCCTTTCTTTGATCTCACTTTCTGCCTCGTGTGTTCTTGGAAAAAAAAAATTTTTGATGAAAAAATGGGGCTTTTGGCAGGGGATGCTTACAGGGTTGCTTGGGAACTTGTCGTTGTTGTCCTATTTCGCTAAGAAGAGGGAGACTGAGGCGGTTCTCGTGCAGACATTGGGCGTGATCTCCAACTATGTGGTGATTTTTCAACTGGCTCTAGCTCAGGCCATGCCCTTGCCGCAGTTTGTGGCTACATCAGTCGTCGTGGCGTCGGGATTCATTTTGAACTTCATGAACTATTTTGGTGCTCTTCATGGTGGGATTTGGGGGCTCTGGGAGGATTTTATCACCATTGGAGGCCTTGCGGTTCTTCCACAAGTAAATATGCGTCCTTATGGTTGTTACAGAGTGTTTGTTTTTGAACTATCCTAGATAAGCTGTCTTCTTAATTGAGTGATGGAATTCCAGGTGATGTGGTCTACTTTTGTCCCCTTCATCCCGAACAGCATCTTGCCAGGGTTGATATGTTGCACACTGGCAGTCGTGGCTGTTGTGATGGTATGGATGACAACAAACTCTTTATTCTTGTTTAGTTTTTGTTTCAATGGGATATGTATACTATAATGTATGATTATAACAATTGCTTGTTTCATACACTGCATGTTGAACATCTTCTTGCTTGATACAAATTGGTCTTCTGCTTCACTGATATCTGCTTATATTATGTTGAGAATCTTTTTTGTCATCTGATCCTGTCTATTGATCAGACCATAATTTGATCATATTCAGACAACTTTCGAAATTAAGCTTTCTTTCTGTGTCAAAATTAGGACCCACTAAATTTTCTCATCCATTCCCTTCTGGTTATTTCCTTGTCTATCATTGTGCCTTTGACTGACATTTAAGTTACTGATTTTCTTGTGTGACCCTAGGATGGGATTGCTATTTTTATGAAATTTCTTTTGTTCAAGATAAATTAGCTATGATACACTTTTTTCTTCTTCAAGAACTATTATTTTTTGAAATGCTCTTGATAGCACAGTCACTAAGATATGCAGGCACGGACTGGAAAGCTTTCTGAGGAAGGTGTCAAATTTGTTGGAGCGTTATCTGGATGGACAGCCACTCTACTCTTTATGTGGATGCCTGTTGCACAAATGGTATAGACTTGTTTTTCTTGGTTTATTACTAATGAGGTAACTATAACCCTGGAAGTTTAACTATGTAGCCTGAATTGTAGTGCAGTGGACAAGTTATCTGAATCCCGATAATATTAGAGGTCTGTCTGCTTTCTCAATGCTGCTTGCAATGATTGGAAATGGCCTAATGATCCCACGTGCCTTGTTCATCCGTGACCTTATGTGGTACTTTAAATCTTTCACCTTCTACCTCCATATATCTGACATGTGATGTTATTGAAATTTATTGATTACGCATCTCCCTTTCTGATTTCTTGTATCCCAACCACATCACTTAACGGATCTCAGTCGCTTGGGTGAGCTCTGCAGTAATGACTCAACAACCTGACTTCTGAAGTGAAACAATTGGTTCTGATTATCTCAGATTCATAAATGCATTTTGAAAGACTGAAACCCTTATGGTGAAATATTAGATCTCATTAGGGTGTAACCGAAATACGTAGATATATGCTTCTTTAAGCTCTTTTTTTTTTTTTTGTCTCTCTCTGTTAGATTGTTCTCTGTTGCCAATCATTTGATATGTAGCAAGGTTTTAAGATTCAATTTCAGAATTGGTTTCGGCACCCATGGAAATTGATAAGTGTTGACTGAAACGAAACCTGTTTCTATTTTAGCCAAATTATTTTAAATTTTCTTTGACTATACTTTGATTTTAAACTCAAGAATATTATAAAATTTATAAAAAATGGGAAAAAAATTTTGCATATACATATTTTTTAAAATTATATAACACATAATTGTCTGAGTAGAAAATTGCCTAAAAAATAATAAATAAATAAATTGTAAAATAAAAAATTCGAACACAGTCATGTAGTTTTGAGACGTGAAACTTAACCATATAATCTAAAGTGAACTGGTAAAATAAAAATAACATATAAAATTAAATAATATATATTTTTAAGTCTGAATCGAATTTTAGACTAAAATGTTGTGGCTCCGGCTAAAACTTAAAACCTTGATAAATAAATACAGCATAATGCCACATGTTTATGTTGAAACTGAACTACCTCTATATTTTGATAATGGTGTGGTCACTTGGTAAATTTTAAGTTTCTAGTATAATACTGTATTATGACTAGCAGATAGATCCTGATTGTAGTTCTATTTGTAGGTTCACCGGGTCAGCTTGGGCTACATTCTTTTATGGGTGGGGAGACTTGGCCTGCATGTATTGGTAACTTTGGATGTTGAAATTTTGTCTTCTTGATGCATTTTGTACAATCTCTTGAGTGTGCTTTATTGAGTCATATTTTCTTTAACTCCAGTTTCAGAGCCATTAGCAGGGAGTTCTTCATGGTTACCACTATTGGATTGCTCTTATGGCTAGGTTTCTCCTCTATCCTTGGCTGTATGGCTTTCATTTTTCGACTATTAATTTTAACTTTGTAAGCTTGAATATTAGTTCAGTGAGCACAACATCAGAAACAGTTGGTCTGCTGTTAATAACAAAGAATGCCTTTGATGGCTGATATCCTACTAGTTGACACTGACACTTCATATTAACTATCATCTTTTCCCGTGATCCAAATAACATGTTTTTTGCAATAAAAAGAATGCCTTTGATGGCTGATATCCTACTAGTTGACACTGACACTTCATATTAACTATCATCTTTTCCCGTGATCCAAATAACATGTTTTTTGCAATAAAACCTTTATTTATTTGAAAAATCTGTGTTGCTTCGTATAGGACTGGTCTTCATGTTGTTGTTGGGCCTATATAATTTTGGTTATCAAAACCCAACCAATACTGAAGGTGACCAGACGGGATTTAGAAAATCTTGTGACCAAGCACCATCCAGGTCTCTCTATTATAAAAACATTATATTTGTTTTCAAGGGTTACATTCTGCATCATAGAACTTGAACCATTACAAAGACTATTGGACTATTGCTAGGTCAACAACTATCACAGAAGATTGCTGTGTAAGCCCTCGAACTTCAGTAGTGTATACCCATTCCTTGCACCTGGCACTACGAAACATTGCCTTCTACAATCAGTTTGATCTCTGATGGGTCCTCTGCTACAACGTTACTATTTGGTTGGGGCTGTAGTGCCTCCTGATCCTAGATTCACAAGATTACCCTGCTTGACATTTTCAACAGTGGAATATAGTTTGATACTCAATCATGGAAAATCTTATTGTTTTTTTTTGGCTACAAGTATTTAAATGATTCTATCTGTTTTCTTCAGGAACAGCTTTGTGGCGGGATACTGTAGCTCATGGGCACAGCTCGCCAATGAAATCTATAAAGGAACTAGTATTTGGACCATAATATGGAGTGCTGCTGACTTTGCATTGCTTGAATGTGGCACAGATCACCAATAATCGTCAATTTTCTTTCACAAAGTTTCCTTTGTCTTCATTGCCAGTTTGTCACAGCAGAAGCAAGCTCTAAGACCGCCCTCCCGCCATTCTGTTCAGGTACGCTTCGCACAGGCAACTAGATATCAGAGCCATCATGCTGACGAGCGTTTTATAATCAGCTATAATCACCAAGGATTGCTTTCTTTGCACATATATTCATAGTAATTTGCCTGTAAATGCTGTAACAGTAATTCTATGTGCTATATTTAGCAGTGCTTTCTTTGCACATATATTCGTAGTAATTTGCCTGTAAATGCCGTAACAGTAATTCTATGTGCTATATTTAGCAGTGTATCTTGTGTTAGGACTCAGTTTGTGTTTGCCAGGGTGAAGGAAGCTGTAATGGCTTTCCTTAGTAAAGAACCTTTTTAAGTAAGTGACACTCAATATTATTGTTTGGCAAAATCACGCAGATTTGCGCACTTCAAGCACACTACACCTGGCACTTGGTACATTCAAAACAAAATATATCAGGGTTAGTTCAAAGGATCATCAATCCGGATGATCTTGTCCTTGGTGACTCCCCACACACCTGGTGCCTTGGCGAGCAGCTGGGCCTGTTTGGAAGTCAAACTCGCTGCAAATCCGCCGATAGAGCGATAGACATAGATGAGCTGGGGCTTCAGCTCTTGTTTTTCAGCAGGGAGCGAGTTGAGAAGGGAGGAGTACCACTCCTCCACAGTCTGGAACTGTGGAGGCTTGTCTCCATTGTCAGTATAAACGATATAAACGTGCATCATATCTGGGGCCAACCTCAAAGCATGGGTGTGCACGTCAGGAAGTGCGAGGAGAACAAGGAAAGCTGCCAAGCGGATGGCAAACGCTGATGACCTCATTGTATTGTTATGTCTTCTGATCAGAAATGAGATGGTGAAAAGCATAGAATTGGCTTGTATTTATGGAGTAGTGGAAGCTGAAGTTATGACTCGTGAGACAGCTACGGTTTAAACTTTTAATTAGGAAAATAAATACTTGCAGGGTGTTTATGTGCCCACATTTAACTCCCACAGAGAAGAAGGGATAAATGAGGCAATGAAGGCTTTCACCTTAATGCATGAAAGAACAAGATAAGAAAAGTTGTGCTGAGACCAAAGCTAAAGTTTTTCCACAACCGTTTTAAGGGCAGATTACCAAAGGACAGTCCACAATAAAAAAAAAAAGAGATATTTATCTACAACCTTTCAAGATTTATTTTATTTATTAATTTTTTTTTGTAATTTTATTATTTACCTACAATCCTCTATTTTTCAAATTTATTATCTACAATCTCTTGGTTTTTATTTAATTAAAATTTTATTTTAAAAATTTTACTTTTATTTTTATAATTTTATAACCAAATCCTTTAAAATTCTTAATTTTTCATCATCTACTTTTTCTCTCAAATGTTTACAAATAAAATCTCAATTAAATTTTAAATTATAATTTACATATTTGTATATTTATAAATAGACCCTCAAAGATTTTTATTTATAAATAAGCTCAAATTTTAATATTTTTAAAAAAAATTACAAAAAGGACCTTCAATATTTAAAATTTTTTACAAATAAATCCTCCATAAATATTTAAATTACAAGTTTAATATACATACATTTACAAATAAATCTCTCTCTAAATTTTATGTTTTTTTAATAAAAATTTTACAATATTGAAGGTTTTAAAACTTAAAATTTTAAAGTATAAGTTTAATATTCGTATATTTATAAATAGACCCCTCAAATATTTTTATTTATAAATAAATCCAAATTTTATCATTTTTTTACTAAAATTTCACAATATTGAAGGTTTTAAAAATTAAAATATTAAATCATAAGCTTAATATTTGTATATTTATAAATAGACCTGTTGAATATTTCTATTTATAAATAAGTTCAAATTTTATTATTTTCAAAATAAAATTTTACAAATAAGACATTGAATATTTTAAAACATAAAATTTCAAATTACAACTTTAATATTTGTACATTTATAAATGGACCCCTTGAATATTTTTATTTATAAATAAGTCTGAATTTTATTATTTTTTAAATAAAATTTTACAAAAAAGATATTGAAGGTTTTAAAACTTAATATTTTAAATTACAAGTTTAATATTTGTACATTTATAAATAGACCCCTTGAATATTTCTATTCATAAATATGTCCAAACTTTATCATTTCTAAAATTTTATAAAAAAGATATTGAAGGTTTTAAAACTTGGAATTTTAAATTACAAGTTTAATATTTGTATATTTACAAATAGATCCCTTGAATATTTTTATTCATAAATAAGTCCAAATTTTATTATTTTAAAATAAAATTTTATAAAAAAGACACTAAAAGTTTTAAAATCTAAAATTTTAAATTACAATTTTAATATTTGTATAGTTACAAATAGACCTCTTAAATATTTTTATTTATAAATAAGTTCAACTTTTATTATTTTTTAAATAAAATTTTACAAAAAAGACATTAAAGGTTTTAAAACTCAAAATTTTAAATTACAAGTTTAATATTTGTACATTTTCAAATAGGCCCCTTTAATATTTTTATTTATAAATAAGTCCAAATTTTATCATTTTTTAAATATAATTTTACGAAAAGGATATTGAAGATCTTAAAATTTAAAATTTTAGATTACAAGTTTAATATTTGTATATTTACAAATAGACTCCTTGAATATTTTTATTTATAATTTAAACTTAGTTATAGATGAAAAATATTCAAGGGGTCAATTGGTAAATATACAAATATTAAACTTGTAATTTAAAATTCTAAGTTATAAAACCTTCAATATCATTTTTATAAAATTTTATTTTAGAAATAATAAATTTTAGACTTATTTATAAATAAAAATATTCAAGGGATCTATTTGTAAATGTACAAATATTAAAATTGTAATTTAAAATTCTAAGTTTTAAAACCTTAAATATCTTTTTTATAAAATTTTATTTTAAAAATGATAAAATTTGGACTTATTTATAAAAAAATATTCAAGGGGTCTATTTATAAATGTACAATTATTAAAATTATAATTTAAAATTTTATGTTTTAAAACCTTCAATATCTTTTTTGTAAAATTTTATTTAAAAATAATAAAATTTAGACTTATTTATAAATAAAAATATTCAAAGGGTCTATTTATAAATAACAAATATTAAACTTGTAATTCTAAATTTTACTTTAAAAAATATTCAATATCTTTTTTGTAAAATTTTATTTTAAAATGATAAAATTTGGACTTATGTAGAAATAAAAATATTTGAGGGGTCTATTTATAAATGTACAGATATTAAACTTGTAATTTTAAATTTTAAGTTTTAAAACCTTCAATATCGTTTTTGTAAAATTTTATTTTGAAAATGATAAAATTTAGACTTATTTAGAAATAAAAATATTCGAGGAGCCTATTTGTAAATGTACAAATATTAAACTTATAATTTTAAATTTTAGGTTTTAAAACCTTCAATGTCTTTTTTAAAAAATTTTATTTTAAAAATGATAAAAGTTTGACTTATTTATAAATAAAAATATTCAAATAGTCTATTTATAAATGTACAAATCTTAAACTTGAAATTTAAAATTTCAATTTTTAAAATCTTCAATATTGTGACGTTCAATTAAAAAATTAATAAAATTTAGACTTATTTATAAATAAAAATATTTGAGGGATCTATTTATAAAAACTTACAATTTAATATTTTAATTTTTAAACCCTTGAATATTGCAAAATTTGTATTAAAAAAGATAAAATTTGGACTTATTTATAAATAAAACTATTTGAGGGACTTATTTGTAAATGTATGAATATTAAACTTGTAATTTAAATGTTTATGGATGGTTTGTTTGTAGAAAATTTTAAACATTGAAGGTCCTCTTTATAAATTTTTATTTTAAAAATAGTAAAACTTAGACTTATATATAAATAAAAATATTTGAGAGGTTTATTTATGAATATATAAATATGTAAATTATAATTTCAAATTTAATTGAGGGGTTATTTGTAAAAATTTAAGAGAAAAAGTAGAGAGTGAGAAACTAAAAATTTTAACAGGTTTAATTGTAAAATTATAGAGGATAAAAATAAATAATAATAAGAGGATTGTAGATAATAAATTTGAAAAGGAGGGGTTGTAAGTAAATACTAAAATTACAGTAATTTTTTAATAAATAAGGTAAATCTTGAGACTCTCGCAAGTAAATATTTTTTTAAACAAAGGGTTTTGTAAGACCGGTTTATGAACGGAGCAAAGCATCATGGCTAATGATAAAATGCTTACATAGTATGAAATTGATGCTTATTGATGATAGCCTTTGATTTTTTTTGATTTTTGTCTTGATTCTCGTCAGAGTAATCAGCTGAATCTCATGTTTTTAGAAAATCTTGTTATAGCGGGAGACCATCTTCTACATATCAACATGCTATGTGGAGCTTACGAACTTCTTCGGTGTATTCTTTCTTGCGAACATCAGTACAAAAAATTTTGTGTTCTTAAAATCCTTTTTGAAAAGATACTTGAAATAAAAGAATATAATTTTTAGAGATATATAAGAAATTACAAAAATTACAGAATTACAAAGAAAATATTATAATTTTGTGGGGGCATGTAAAATTTGATATCTAGAAGTTTTTATGCAAATGAATAAGGACATGCAAGATTAGCACACGATGCCACTACCTTGTACTGGAAACATATTATTTTGAATTAAAATGAATTATTTCTTAGAAAGTAAATTATTTTCGTTGAAAAATGATTATTTGCAGAAGAATGAATTGTTTTCAATAGAAACGAACGGTTTTAAGTCAAAATATATTGGTCTTTGTTATTTAGAAAATCTCGTGACCAAGCACCATCCAGGTCTCTCTATTATAAAAACATTATATTTGTTTCCAAGGGTTACATTCTGCAACATAGAACTTGAACCATTACGAAGACTATTGGGGTGCGTTTGGTACGGGGTCAGGGCTAAGCTGACCCCGTCCAGACCAAATTATCTTTTAAATACCAAAAATTTGACCGCACTAATATTATTTTATTCATTTAAATTTTAATCATGTTTTGATTAAAATACCCTCACTTGATCTGAACCGTTGGATCTCGATCCAACGGCTCAGATCGGGTAACAGCCGAATACTGTCACTTGATCTGAACCGTTGGATCTCGATCCGACGGCTCAGATCGAAGAACAGTAAAACCCGCGCTTCGCGGGTGACCTCGGGCGAGCTCGGGCGCCCAGGCTCTGCGGCCGAGCTCAGGCGGTCGGCTCCGCGCGCGAGCTCGGGCGACCGGCTTCGTGCACGATCTCCGCCGGAGAAGAAGATGAACAGTAATATGTACAGTACTCAACCGAGGGCATTTTAGTCAACAAAAAATTTTAACCATCTGTTAACCAAATCAGGGACCAAACAGGATTTATTTAACCGCATTAGCGTTTTACATTTTACCCCTTCTTTTAATCTTGACCTTGACCTTGACCCCATACCAAACGGACCCTTGGACTATTGCTAGGTCAATAACTATCACAAAAGATTGCTGTGTAAGCCCTCAAACTTCAGTAGTGTATACCCATTCCTTGCACCTAGCACTACGAAACATTGCCTTCTACAACCAGTTGATCTCTGATGAGACCTCTGTTACTGTTGGTTTAATTGTGTCTTGAATCCGAATTTTTCGGAGAATTTTAATTATATTAAAAAGTAATTTAGTGGGCTTAATCCTTATCTGAATTTATTTTCTACTAGAAGACTTAAATTAATAGAAGTCTTATTTGAGTCAGTCTTCTACTTTAACTCAAACTCAGTTAGACCATATTTATAAATATCATATTCATGCAAGGGTTTAATATTGAGTGAGAGAGAGACATAGATCAATACTCTCAAAACGTTTTGTGACGACTAGACTACTTAATCTCTTGTGAGAGTTGGTGATATTGGAGTTTTACCTACATCGTTATAAACTTTTCTTTCTTTTCTTATTAATACAATATTTTTCGGATTGTCTTCGTTACATAAATATCTTGTGTGTTATTTTTTTCTTTTCTATTCTTCTTTTATATCGTGAATTGAGGTGGACATCAATATTTAACACTATAAATGGTATTAGAGCTTAGTTCAACATGTTTACTATGAAGTTCTATATAGAAAAATTCAATGGAAAGCAAGGATTTCCTATTTAGCAAGCACGAGTTTGTGCAATTCTTACTCAATAAGGGTTGAAAAATATATTGGAGGATGTCAAGCCTGAAAATGTCACCGAAAGTGTCTGAAAAAATCAGAAGGCTAGTGCACATAACACGATCATCCTCAGTCTCACCGATGAGGTACTCTATCCGTTTCTTGATAAAACATCATCTTCAGAGCTATAGAAAAAACTGAAAAAATAATATATGAGTAAGTCTATTTCAAATCGAGTTTACTTAAAATAAAAGCTCTTCAATTTTCGAATGAGAGAAGGTACGAATATAGTTGATTATCTTAATGCTTTCAATAAACTAGGCTCTTAATTGTTAAACATTGATGTTAAAATTGAAGATGAAGATAAAATAATTATTTTATTATCGTCTTTACCTCCTTCTCTTGAGAATCTGAAAACTACTCTCATATATGGTAAAATTTAAAATTTGATGATATTTCTGCTGCCCTTCTATCTAATGAGTATTTAAAAAAGCTTGAAGGAGATGTGTCATACTCATAAGCATTGATTGTTAGAGGTCATACTAAAGAAAGATCAAATACAGGTCATTTTAGATCCAAATCCAAAAAAATAAATTACATGTATTGTAAGAAGATGAGACATATAATTAAATAGTATTGGAAGCTCAAAGTAAAGAAAGAAAAAGAATCTCATTCTAAAGAGTAAGTCAAAGAATAAGTGTTAGTTGCTGGAGAGAGTTCTGATGATAATTATGGTAATGTTCTCTCTATTAGTTCTAATTTTAGTTGTTATCATGATACTTGAATTTTTTATTTTGGTTGTTCTTACCACATGTGTCCCAATAGAGATTGGTTTGAAAACTATAAGTCTTATGATGGTGGATTAGTTTTGATGGATAATAATAATCCATGCAAAACTGTTGGAATTGGAACAATCAAAATTAAGATATTTGATAATATTATTAGAACTCTTATTGGCGTTATACATGTCTCTGGTTTGAAAAAGAATTTGATATTTTTGGGTGCTTTGGATTTTACTGGTTATAAGTATTTTGTTGAAGGTGGAGTTCTTAAACTTACTAAAAACTCATTAATAGCAATGAAGGGCCTAAAACATGAAAATTTGTATGAGTTAGTAGAAAAAACTGTTGAAGATGGAGCAACAATTTCTCAAGTTTTTTCTTCTGATATGACCCACTTATGGTATATGCGTCTCGGTCATATGTGTGAGTAAAGTTTAAGTGAGCTTAACAAAAGAAAATTATTGAAAGAGCTTAACTCATGCAAATTGGATTTCTGCGAGCATTGTCTCTATGGTAAACAGTTCAAGATAAAGTTTAACACCAGTACTCATTGCACTAAAGGCTTAATTGATTATATTCATTCTGATGTGTGGTGCTTTCTTATTCCATCAAAATTTGGTGCTCATTATTTTGTCAGTTTTATTGATAATTTTTCCAGAAAATTATGGATTTATTTTTTGCATCACAAAACCAAAGTGTTTTTTGTTTTCAAAAGGTGGAAAACTTCAATTGAAAAAAGAACTAGCAGAAAAATCAAATATCTCAGAAGTAATAATGACAGATAGTACAAATCAACAAAGTTTTTCAAATTCTGTGAAGATGAAGACATTGAACACTACTTTATCATTTTAGGAAAATTGCAACAAAATGGTGTAGCTGAAAGGATAAACAGAATTTTGTTGGAGAAAACACGTAGTATGCTCAGTACAGCCAATCTTGACAAAGATTTTTAGGCAGAAGCAGTCAATACAACATATTTCATTGTGAATTACTCTCCTCAGACAACCATTAATTATAAGACTCCTGAAGAGATATGGACTGGTCAACCTACAAATTATTCTTCTTTAAAGATTTTTGATTGTCCTGCTTATGTGTATGTTGTCAAGGATAAGTTAGATGCACATTCCAAAAAGTGTATTTTTTTAGTTTATGCCAAAGATATTAAGGACTATCGTTTGTGTGATCCTACTATTTCTAAATGTAATTAATGAAAGTGTTACGTTAAAATCTCTCAAAAAAGGTCCCAATGATATAATACAAGTGGAGGTGGAGCATGTAATTCCTGCAAAAGAAGATATTCAGGGTATACGTAACTCTCAAGAAAATTCTAAGAATCAAATTTTTAAGAAGACTCCACTTTAAAGATCTCAAAGAAACATAAAGCCACCTGAAAGATATGATTTTGAAAATATAGTAGCTTTTGCTTTAGTTACTGACAATATTGATCCTTATTCGTATAAAAAAGCAGTGCAGGATAAGAATTCTTCTCACTAGCAAGCTGCTATGAATGAAGAAATAGATTCCCTTCAAAAGAACTATGTTTGAGATCCGGTGAAATTATCATAAGGTAAAAGAACAATTAGTTACAAGTGGATATTTCAAAAGAAAGAGGATTCCTCTGAGATAGATAGTGTTAAATTCAAGACCCGTTTAGTTGCAAAAGGGCATTCAGAGGGTTTTGATTTTAATAAAATTTTCTCTTTTGTGGTTAAACACACATTTATTCATTTTCTACTTGCTTTAGATGTTTTTCATAATCTTAAGTTAGAACAGCTTGATATCAAAATTGTCTTTTTGCATGAAGAATTAGAATAGCATATTTTTATGCAACAACCTGAAGGGTTCATCCAAGAAGACAAGAAACATTGCTAGGTCAACAACTATCACAGAAGATTGCTGTGTAAGCCCTCAAACTTCAGTAGTGTATACCCATTCCTTGCACCTGGCACTACGAAACATTGCCTTCTACAATCAGTTTGATCTCTGATGGGTCCTCTGCTACAACGTTACTATTTGGTTGGGGCTGCAGTGCCTCCTGATCCTAGATTCACAAGATTACCCTGCTTGACATTTTCAACAGTGGAATATAGTTTGACACTCAATCATGGAAAATCTTATTGTTTTTTTTTGGCTACAAGTATTTAAATGATTCTATCTGTTTTCTTCAGGAACAGCTTTGTGGCGGGATACTGTAGCTCATGGGCACAGCTCGCCAATGAAATCTATAAAGGAACTAGTATTTGGACCATAATATGGAGTGCTGCTGACTTTGCATTGCTTGAATGTGGCACAGATCACCAATAATCGTCAATTTTCTTTCACAAAGTTTCCTTTGTCTTCATTGCCAGTTTGTCACAGCAGAAGCAAGCTCTAAGACCGCCCTCCCGCCATTCTGTTCAGGTACGCTTCGCACAGGCAACTAGATATCAGAGCCATCATGCTGACGAGCGTTTTATAATCAGCTATAATCACCAAGGATTGCTTTCTTTGCACATATATTCATAGTAATTTGCCTGTAAATGCTGTAACAGTAATTCTATGTGCTATATTTAGCAGTGCTTTCTTTGCACATATATTCGTAGTAATTTGCCTGTAAATGCCGTAACAGTAATTCTATGTGCTATATTTAGCAGTGTATCTTGTGTTAGGACTCAGTTTGTGTTTGCCAGGGTGAAGGAAGCTGTAATGGCTTTCCTTAGTAAAGAACCTTTTTAAGTAAGTGACACTCAATATTATTGTTTGGCAAAATCACGCAGATTTGCGCACTTCAAGCACACTACACCTGGCACTTGGTACATTCAAAACAAAATATATCAGGGTTAGTTCAAAGGATCATCAATCCGGATGATCTTGTCCTTGGTGACTCCCCACACACCTGGTGCCTTGGCGAGCAGCTGGGCCTGTTTGGAAGTCAAACTCGCTGCAAATCCGCCGATAGAGCGATAGACATAGATGAGCTGGGGCTTCAGCTCTTGTTTTTCAGCAGGGAGCGAGTTGAGAAGGGAGGAGTACCACTCCTCCACAGTCTGGAACTGTGGAGGCTTGTCTCCATTGTCAGTATAAACGATATAAACGTGCATCATATCTGGGGCCAACCTCAAAGCATGGGTGTGCACGTCAGGAAGTGCGAGGAGAACAAGGAAAGCTGCCAAGCGGATGGCAAACGCTGATGACCTCATTGTATTGTTATGTCTTCTGATCAGAAATGAGATGGTGAAAAGCATAGAATTGGCTTGTATTTATGGAGTAGTGGAAGCTGAAGTTATGACTCGTGAGACAGCTACGGTTTAAACTTTTAATTAGGAAAATAAATACTTGCAGGGTGTTTATGTGCCCACATTTAACTCCCACAGAGAAGAAGGGATAAATGAGGCAATGAAGGCTTTCACCTTAATGCATGAAAGAACAAGATAAGAAAAGTTGTGCTGAGACCAAAGCTAAAGTTTTTCCACAACCGTTTTAAGGGCAGATTACCAAAGGACAGTCCACAATAAAAAAAAAAAGAGATATTTATCTACAACCTTTCAAGATTTATTTTATTTATTAATTTTTTTTTGTAATTTTATTATTTACCTACAATCCTCTATTTTTCAAATTTATTATCTACAATCTCTTGGTTTTTATTTAATTAAAATTTTATTTTAAAAATTTTACTTTTATTTTTATAATTTTATAACCAAATCCTTTAAAATTCTTAATTTTTCATCATCTACTTTTTCTCTCAAATGTTTACAAATAAAATCTCAATTAAATTTTAAATTATAATTTACATATTTGTATATTTATAAATAGACCCTCAAAGATTTTTATTTATAAATAAGCTCAAATTTTAATATTTTTAAAAAAAATTACAAAAAGGACCTTCAATATTTAAAATTTTTTACAAATAAATCCTCCATAAATATTTAAATTACAAGTTTAATATACATACATTTACAAATAAATCTCTCTCTAAATTTTATGTTTTTTTAATAAAAATTTTACAATATTGAAGGTTTTAAAACTTAAAATTTTAAAGTATAAGTTTAATATTCGTATATTTATAAATAGACCCCTCAAATATTTTTATTTATAAATAAATCCAAATTTTATCATTTTTTTACTAAAATTTCACAATATTGAAGGTTTTAAAAATTAAAATATTAAATCATAAGCTTAATATTTGTATATTTATAAATAGACCTGTTGAATATTTCTATTTATAAATAAGTTCAAATTTTATTATTTTCAAAATAAAATTTTACAAATAAGACATTGAATATTTTAAAACATAAAATTTCAAATTACAACTTTAATATTTGTACATTTATAAATGGACCCCTTGAATATTTTTATTTATAAATAAGTCTGAATTTTATTATTTTTTAAATAAAATTTTACAAAAAAGATATTGAAGGTTTTAAAACTTAATATTTTAAATTACAAGTTTAATATTTGTACATTTATAAATAGACCCCTTGAATATTTCTATTCATAAATATGTCCAAACTTTATCATTTCTAAAATTTTATAAAAAAGATATTGAAGGTTTTAAAACTTGGAATTTTAAATTACAAGTTTAATATTTGTATATTTACAAATAGATCCCTTGAATATTTTTATTCATAAATAAGTCCAAATTTTATTATTTTAAAATAAAATTTTATAAAAAAGACACTAAAAGTTTTAAAATCTAAAATTTTAAATTACAATTTTAATATTTGTATAGTTACAAATAGACCTCTTAAATATTTTTATTTATAAATAAGTTCAACTTTTATTATTTTTTAAATAAAATTTTACAAAAAAGACATTAAAGGTTTTAAAACTCAAAATTTTAAATTACAAGTTTAATATTTGTACATTTTCAAATAGGCCCCTTTAATATTTTTATTTATAAATAAGTCCAAATTTTATCATTTTTTAAATATAATTTTACGAAAAGGATATTGAAGATCTTAAAATTTAAAATTTTAGATTACAAGTTTAATATTTGTATATTTACAAATAGACTCCTTGAATATTTTTATTTATAATTTAAACTTAGTTATAGATGAAAAATATTCAAGGGGTCAATTGGTAAATATACAAATATTAAACTTGTAATTTAAAATTCTAAGTTATAAAACCTTCAATATCATTTTTATAAAATTTTATTTTAGAAATAATAAATTTTAGACTTATTTATAAATAAAAATATTCAAGGGATCTATTTGTAAATGTACAAATATTAAAATTGTAATTTAAAATTCTAAGTTTTAAAACCTTAAATATCTTTTTTATAAAATTTTATTTTAAAAATGATAAAATTTGGACTTATTTATAAAAAAATATTCAAGGGGTCTATTTATAAATGTACAATTATTAAAATTATAATTTAAAATTTTATGTTTTAAAACCTTCAATATCTTTTTTGTAAAATTTTATTTAAAAATAATAAAATTTAGACTTATTTATAAATAAAAATATTCAAAGGGTCTATTTATAAATAACAAATATTAAACTTGTAATTCTAAATTTTACTTTAAAAAATATTCAATATCTTTTTTGTAAAATTTTATTTTAAAATGATAAAATTTGGACTTATGTAGAAATAAAAATATTTGAGGGGTCTATTTATAAATGTACAGATATTAAACTTGTAATTTTAAATTTTAAGTTTTAAAACCTTCAATATCGTTTTTGTAAAATTTTATTTTGAAAATGATAAAATTTAGACTTATTTAGAAATAAAAATATTCGAGGAGCCTATTTGTAAATGTACAAATATTAAACTTATAATTTTAAATTTTAGGTTTTAAAACCTTCAATGTCTTTTTTAAAAAATTTTATTTTAAAAATGATAAAAGTTTGACTTATTTATAAATAAAAATATTCAAATAGTCTATTTATAAATGTACAAATCTTAAACTTGAAATTTAAAATTTCAATTTTTAAAATCTTCAATATTGTGACGTTCAATTAAAAAATTAATAAAATTTAGACTTATTTATAAATAAAAATATTTGAGGGATCTATTTATAAAAACTTACAATTTAATATTTTAATTTTTAAACCCTTGAATATTGCAAAATTTGTATTAAAAAAGATAAAATTTGGACTTATTTATAAATAAAACTATTTGAGGGACTTATTTGTAAATGTATGAATATTAAACTTGTAATTTAAATGTTTATGGATGGTTTGTTTGTAGAAAATTTTAAACATTGAAGGTCCTCTTTATAAATTTTTATTTTAAAAATAGTAAAACTTAGACTTATATATAAATAAAAATATTTGAGAGGTTTATTTATGAATATATAAATATGTAAATTATAATTTCAAATTTAATTGAGGGGTTATTTGTAAAAATTTAAGAGAAAAAGTAGAGAGTGAGAAACTAAAAATTTTAACAGGTTTAATTGTAAAATTATAGAGGATAAAAATAAATAATAATAAGAGGATTGTAGATAATAAATTTGAAAAGGAGGGGTTGTAAGTAAATACTAAAATTACAGTAATTTTTTAATAAATAAGGTAAATCTTGAGACTCTCGCAAGTAAATATTTTTTTAAACAAAGGGTTTTGTAAGACCGGTTTATGAACGGAGCAAAGCATCATGGCTAATGATAAAATGCTTACATAGTATGAAATTGATGCTTATTGATGATAGCCTTTGATTTTTTTTGATTTTTGTCTTGATTCTCGTCAGAGTAATCAGCTGAATCTCATGTTTTTAGAAAATCTTGTTATAGCGGGAGACCATCTTCTACATATCAACATGCTATGTGGAGCTTACGAACTTCTTCGGTGTATTCTTTCTTGCGAACATCAGTACAAAAAATTTTGTGTTCTTAAAATCCTTTTTGAAAAGATACTTGAAATAAAAGAATATAATTTTTAGAGATATATAAGAAATTACAAAAATTACAGAATTACAAAGAAAATATTATAATTTTGTGGGGGCATGTAAAATTTGATATCTAGAAGTTTTTATGCAAATGAATAAGGACATGCAAGATTAGCACACGATGCCACTACCTTGTACTGGAAACATATTATTTTGAATTAAAATGAATTATTTCTTAGAAAGTAAATTATTTTCGTTGAAAAATGATTATTTGCAGAAGAATGAATTGTTTTCAATAGAAACGAACGGTTTTAAGTCAAAATATATTGGTCTTTGTTATTTAGAAAATCTCGTGACCAAGCACCATCCAGGTCTCTCTATTATAAAAACATTATATTTGTTTCCAAGGGTTACATTCTGCAACATAGAACTTGAACCATTACGAAGACTATTGGGGTGCGTTTGGTACGGGGTCAGGGCTAAGCTGACCCCGTCCAGACCAAATTATCTTTTAAATACCAAAAATTTGACCGCACTAATATTATTTTATTCATTTAAATTTTAATCATGTTTTGATTAAAATACCCTCACTTGATCTGAACCGTTGGATCTCGATCCAACGGCTCAGATCGGGTAACAGCCGAATACTGTCACTTGATCTGAACCGTTGGATCTCGATCCGACGGCTCAGATCGAAGAACAGTAAAACCCGCGCTTCGCGGGTGACCTCGGGCGAGCTCGGGCGCCCAGGCTCTGCGGCCGAGCTCAGGCGGTCGGCTCCGCGCGCGAGCTCGGGCGACCGGCTTCGTGCACGATCTCCGCCGGAGAAGAAGATGAACAGTAATATGTACAGTACTCAACCGAGGGCATTTTAGTCAACAAAAAATTTTAACCATCTGTTAACCAAATCAGGGACCAAACAGGATTTATTTAACCGCATTAGCGTTTTACATTTTACCCCTTCTTTTAATCTTGACCTTGACCTTGACCCCATACCAAACGGACCCTTGGACTATTGCTAGGTCAATAACTATCACAAAAGATTGCTGTGTAAGCCCTCAAACTTCAGTAGTGTATACCCATTCCTTGCACCTAGCACTACGAAACATTGCCTTCTACAACCAGTTGATCTCTGATGAGACCTCTGTTACTGTTGGTTTAATTGTGTCTTGAATCCGAATTTTTCGGAGAATTTTAATTATATTAAAAAGTAATTTAGTGGGCTTAATCCTTATCTGAATTTATTTTCTACTAGAAGACTTAAATTAATAGAAGTCTTATTTGAGTCAGTCTTCTACTTTAACTCAAACTCAGTTAGACCATATTTATAAATATCATATTCATGCAAGGGTTTAATATTGAGTGAGAGAGAGACATAGATCAATACTCTCAAAACGTTTTGTGACGACTAGACTACTTAATCTCTTGTGAGAGTTGGTGATATTGGAGTTTTACCTACATCGTTATAAACTTTTCTTTCTTTTCTTATTAATACAATATTTTTCGGATTGTCTTCGTTACATAAATATCTTGTGTGTTATTTTTTTCTTTTCTATTCTTCTTTTATATCGTGAATTGAGGTGGACATCAATATTTAACACTATAAATGGTATTAGAGCTTAGTTCAACATGTTTACTATGAAGTTCTATATAGAAAAATTCAATGGAAAGCAAGGATTTCCTATTTAGCAAGCACGAGTTTGTGCAATTCTTACTCAATAAGGGTTGAAAAATATATTGGAGGATGTCAAGCCTGAAAATGTCACCGAAAGTGTCTGAAAAAATCAGAAGGCTAGTGCACATAACACGATCATCCTCAGTCTCACCGATGAGGTACTCTATCCGTTTCTTGATAAAACATCATCTTCAGAGCTATAGAAAAAACTGAAAAAATAATATATGAGTAAGTCTATTTCAAATCGAGTTTACTTAAAATAAAAGCTCTTCAATTTTCGAATGAGAGAAGGTACGAATATAGTTGATTATCTTAATGCTTTCAATAAACTAGGCTCTTAATTGTTAAACATTGATGTTAAAATTGAAGATGAAGATAAAATAATTATTTTATTATCGTCTTTACCTCCTTCTCTTGAGAATCTGAAAACTACTCTCATATATGGTAAAATTTAAAATTTGATGATATTTCTGCTGCCCTTCTATCTAATGAGTATTTAAAAAAGCTTGAAGGAGATGTGTCATACTCATAAGCATTGATTGTTAGAGGTCATACTAAAGAAAGATCAAATACAGGTCATTTTAGATCCAAATCCAAAAAAATAAATTACATGTATTGTAAGAAGATGAGACATATAATTAAATAGTATTGGAAGCTCAAAGTAAAGAAAGAAAAAGAATCTCATTCTAAAGAGTAAGTCAAAGAATAAGTGTTAGTTGCTGGAGAGAGTTCTGATGATAATTATGGTAATGTTCTCTCTATTAGTTCTAATTTTAGTTGTTATCATGATACTTGAATTTTTTATTTTGGTTGTTCTTACCACATGTGTCCCAATAGAGATTGGTTTGAAAACTATAAGTCTTATGATGGTGGATTAGTTTTGATGGATAATAATAATCCATGCAAAACTGTTGGAATTGGAACAATCAAAATTAAGATATTTGATAATATTATTAGAACTCTTATTGGCGTTAGACATGTCTCTGGTTTGAAAAAGAATTTGATATTTTTGGGTGCTTTGGATTTTACTGGTTATAAGTATTTTGTTGAAGGTGGAGTTCTTAAACTTACTAAAAACTCATTAATAGCAATGAAGGGCCTAAAACATGAAAAATTGTATGAGTTAGTAGAAAAAACTGTTGAAGATGGAGTAACAATTTCTCAAGTTTTTTCTTCTGATATGACCCACTTATGGTATATGCGTCACGGTCATATGTGTGAGTAAAGTTTAAGTGAGCTTAACAAAAGAAAATTATTGAAAGAGCTTAACTCATGCAAATTGGATTTCTGCGAGCATTGTCTCTATGGTAAACAGTTCAAGATAAAGTTTAACACCAGTACTCATTGCACTAAAGGCTTAATTGATTATATTCATTCTGATGTGTGGTGCTTTCTTATTCCATCAAAATTTGGTGCTCATTATTTTGTCAGTTTTATTGATAATTTTTCCAGAAAATTATGGATTTATTTTTTGCATCACAAAACCAAAGTGTTTTTTGTTTTCAAAAGGTGGAAAACTTCAATTGAAAAAAGAACTAGCAGAAAAATCAAATATCTCAGAAGTAATAATGACAGATAGTACAAATCAACAAAGTTTTTCAAATTCTGTGAAGATGAAGACATTGAACACTACTTTATCATTTTAGGAAAATTGCAACAAAATGGTGTAGCTGAAAGGATAAACAGAATTTTGTTGGAGAAAACACGTAGTATGCTCAGTACAGCCAATCTTGACAAAGATTTTTAGGCAGAAGCAGTCAATACAACATATTTCATTGTGAATTACTCTCCTCAGACAACCATTAATTATAAGACTCCTGAAGAGATATGGACTGGTCAACCTACAAATTATTCTTCTTTAAAGATTTTTGATTGTCCTGCTTATGTGTATGTTGTCAAGGATAAGTTAGATGCACATTCCAAAAAGTGTATTTTTTTAGTTTATGCCAAAGATATTAAGGACTATCGTTTGTGTGATCCTACTATTTCTAAATGTAATTAATGAAAGTGTTACGTTAAAATCTCTCAAAAAAGGTCCCAATGATATAATACAAGTGGAGGTGGAGCATGTAATTCCTGCAAAAGAAGATATTCAGGGTATACGTAACTCTCAAGAAAATTCTAAGAATCAAATTTTTAAGAAGACTCCACTTTAAAGATCTCAAAGAAACATAAAGCCACCTGAAAGATATGATTTTGAAAATATAGTAGCTTTTGCTTTAGTTACTGACAATATTGATCCTTATTCGTATAAAAAAGCAGTGCAGGATAAGAATTCTTCTCACTAGCAAGCTGCTATGAATGAAGAAATAGATTCCCTTCAAAAGAACTATGTTTGAGATCCGGTGAAATTATCATAAGGTAAAAGAACAATTAGTTACAAGTGGATATTTCAAAAGAAAGAGGATTCCTCTGAGATAGATAGTGTTAAATTCAAGACCCGTTTAGTTGCAAAAGGGCATTCAGAGGGTTTTGATTTTAATAAAATTTTCTCTTTTGTGGTTAAACACACATTTATTCATTTTCTACTTGCTTTAGATGTTTTTCATAATCTTAAGTTAGAACAGCTTGATATCAAAATTGTCTTTTTGCATGAAGAATTAGAATAGCATATTTTTATGCAACAACCTGAAGGGTTCATCCAAGAAGACAAGAAACATTGCTAGGTCAACAACTATCACAGAAGATTGCTGTGTAAGCCCTCAAACTTCAGTAGTGTATACCCATTCCTTGCACCTGGCACTACGAAACATTGCCTTCTACAATCAGTTTGATCTCTGATGGGTCCTCTGCTACAACGTTACTATTTGGTTGGGGCTGCAGTGCCTCCTGATCCTAGATTCACAAGATTACCCTGCTTGACATTTTCAACAGTGGAATATAGTTTGACACTCAATCATGGAAAATCTTATTGTTTTTTTTTGGCTACAAGTATTTAAATGATTCTATCTGTTTTCTTCAGGAACAGCTTTGTGGCGGGATACTGTAGCTCATGGGCACAGCTCGCCAATGAAATCTATAAAGGAACTAGTATTTGGACCATAATATGGAGTGCTGCTGACTTTGCATTGCTTGAATGTGGCACAGATCACCAATAATCGTCAATTTTCTTTCACAAAGTTTCCTTTGTCTTCATTGCCAGTTTGTCACAGCAGAAGCAAGCTCTAAGACCGCCCTCCCGCCATTCTGTTCAGGTACGCTTCGCACAGGCAACTAGATATCAGAGCCATCATGCTGACGAGCGTTTTATAATCAGCTATAATCACCAAGGATTGCTTTCTTTGCACATATATTCATAGTAATTTGCCTGTAAATGCTGTAACAGTAATTCTATGTGCTATATTTAGCAGTGCTTTCTTTGCACATATATTCGTAGTAATTTGCCTGTAAATGCCGTAACAGTAATTCTATGTGCTATATTTAGCAGTGTATCTTGTGTTAGGACTCAGTTTGTGTTTGCCAGGGTGAAGGAAGCTGTAATGGCTTTCCTTAGTAAAGAACCTTTTTAAGTAAGTGACACTCAATATTATTGTTTGGCAAAATCACGCAGATTTGCGCACTTCAAGCACACTACACCTGGCACTTGGTACATTCAAAACAAAATATATCAGGGTTAGTTCAAAGGATCATCAATCCGGATGATCTTGTCCTTGGTGACTCCCCACACACCTGGTGCCTTGGCGAGCAGCTGGGCCTGTTTGGAAGTCAAACTCGCTGCAAATCCGCCGATAGAGCGATAGACATAGATGAGCTGGGGCTTCAGCTCTTGTTTTTCAGCAGGGAGCGAGTTGAGAAGGGAGGAGTACCACTCCTCCACAGTCTGGAACTGTGGAGGCTTGTCTCCATTGTCAGTATAAACGATATAAACGTGCATCATATCTGGGGCCAACCTCAAAGCATGGGTGTGCACGTCAGGAAGTGCGAGGAGAACAAGGAAAGCTGCCAAGCGGATGGCAAACGCTGATGACCTCATTGTATTGTTATGTCTTCTGATCAGAAATGAGATGGTGAAAAGCATAGAATTGGCTTGTATTTATGGAGTAGTGGAAGCTGAAGTTATGACTCGTGAGACAGCTACGGTTTAAACTTTTAATTAGGAAAATAAATACTTGCAGGGTGTTTATGTGCCCACATTTAACTCCCACAGAGAAGAAGGGATAAATGAGGCAATGAAGGCTTTCACCTTAATGCATGAAAGAACAAGATAAGAAAAGCTGCGCTGAGACCAAAGCTAAAGTTTTTCTACAAGTGTTTTAAGGGGAGATTATCAAAGGACAGTACACAATGAAAAAGAAAAAGGGTTTTGTAAGACCGGTTGATGAACGGAGCAAAGCATCATGGCCAATGATAAATGGTTACATAGTACGGAATTTCTGTCTTAGTTCACGTCAGAGTAATCACGCTGAATCTCATGTTTTCAAAAATCTTGTTATAGCGGGAGACCATCTTCTAAAAAATCATATCAGCGGTCTTTGTCGAGCTTACGAACTTGTTCTTTGTATTCTTTCTCACGGACATACGAACTTTTTCGGTGTATTCTTTCTTAGGAACATTAGCACGAAAAATTTGTGTTCTTCTTAAAATCCTTTTTGAAAAGATATTTGAAATAAAAGTATAACTTTTTAGAGATACATAAGAAATTATAAAATTTACAGGATGATAAAGAAAATATTATAATTTTGTGGGTATATAAAATTTGATGTTTAGTAATTTTTATCAAGGTTTTAAGTCTCGGTTTCGATTTCGATTTCAGTATTGAGCCAAACCGATATGTTTCAGTTCTTTTGGTCGTTTTGGCTAAAATCATTCTGGTTTCGGTTTCAGAAAAAATATTTTTTTAATTACTAATTATGTGTTGATCAGAGTTTGATTATATTTTAATTATACTTTGACTTCAAATTAAAAATATAATAAAATTTTTAAAAATTATAAAAAAATTATAAATAATTATTAATAATTTATCATAATAATAAATATAATTTTAATTAATTTTTATAGTTAATCACTTAGTGGGTAGACCAATCTTTAACTTTAGAGATAATAATTATATTTAATTCACTAAAGGATTTTTTTTGCCTATAAACCCGTACCTAGGGGTGAGTAAAAAAATCGAAAAACCAGTATACTGAACTGTACTGGTTGAGAACCGTATCGAAAAACCGGTTCTCAAATCAAACTGGTACGGTTCCAGTTCTGAAATTTAACAGAATCGGAAAACCGGTTCCGGTTCTGGTTTCACATTATCTGAAAAATCGGTAAACCGGAATCGTACTGATTTTACCTCTATATATACATCTTCAACCGAAACCCTAATCCTAATTCCTCACTCGCAGCGACGCTGCCTCGCTCTCGCCCTTGACCTCGCACTTGCAGCGACGCCGCCACACTCTCGCCCTCGACTTCGCACTCGCAGCGACGCCGCCACGCTCTCGCCTCGACCCCACACTCGCAGCGACGCCGCCTCGCCCTCACCCTTGCCGGTCGTCGCCAGGCCGTCACTTGCTCCGATTTCTTATTCTCAAAGTCTCAACCCCTAGATCTGGGTCCCTGCATCTCCAATCTCGCCGGTCGCCGCCCGTCGCGCCTTTTTCTCTGTTTTCTTTTCTCATTCTCAAAGGTCTAGGGTTCAAAACCCTAACCCTAGGTTTCTGCGTCTCCAATCTCGTCACCTCTTGCTCCGATTTCTCATTCTCAAAGGCTCAAACCCTAGATCTAGGTCCCTGCATCTCCGATCTCGCCGGTCGCCGCCCACCGCACCTTTTGCTCCGTTTTCTCTTCTCATTCTCAAAGGTCGAAAGTTCAAAACCCTAACCCTAGGTCCCTGTGTCTCTGATCTCGTCGCCTCTTGCTCCGATTTCTGATTCTCAAAGGTTCAAACCCTAGATCTAGGTCCCTGCATATCCGATCTGGTCGTCTCATGATCCAATTTCTCATTGTCAAAAGCTCAAACCCTAGATCTAGGTCCCTGCATCTCTGATCTTGTCGGTCGCCGCCCGCTGCGCCTTTTGCTCTGATTTCTCTTCTCATTCTCAAAGGTCGAGAGTTCAAAATCCTAACCCTAGGTCCTTGCATCTCCGATCTCGTCGCCACTTGCTCCGATTTGTCCTCCGTCCATCGCCAGAGCAGCGACATCGTCAGAGCAGCGACATCGCCAGAACAGCGACATCGCCAGAACAGCGACATCGCCAGAACAACGACATCGCCAGAGCAGCGACATCTCCAAAGCAATGACATCGTCAGAGCAGCAACATCGCCAGTCGCCAGAGCAGTGATCTACTTCAGTATGCCCTCTCTCTCAAGTACTAGCTTTTCTATGATTTCTGATTTTTACTGATGTTGTGTCCCATTTTTTCAGAGTTTTCTCAGAAATTTTGGGACTGCGAGCTGAATTTCAACTTGTTCAGGGGATTTTCCTACTGCGGCGTAGCTGATCATGCCAATTGGCCCAGTTCTGTGAATTAGGTAATACCGTAATAGGTATTGCGCTTTTTCATTTTTTAGAATTTCATGCTGGATTAGTCTTTCCTGTAGTTTTACTAGGGACAATATTACTTGCATGCTTGATTGCTTGGTCTGTTGGTCATATATTTTCTTTCTTCTATTTTAAATGAATTCCTGGAGAGAAATCACTAATGAAAATATAAGTATGAATACTTCAAATATAAAATATTTATGTCAAAATCAAAATGTTGGTGAGAAGGCTAGTGAAGCTCAAGATGTAACTTCAAGGATAAATAAAACAAATCAAAAAGCTTGGAAAGTGAGAAAAAATAGTTCATGGGTATGTGACCATTTTTCTAAACTAGATTTTAGTGAAGATGGTTATAAAGATAAAACCTAATGTAATTACTGTGGAAGTTTACTTTCATGCCCTTTTAGTTATGGAACAAGTGATTTAAGTACTCACTTAAGTAGATGAAGAGATTATTCTCCAAACATGAAGGTGAAAAAATAAAAAACTTTAGCCTTTCAATCAGTTAGTGATGACAGTGGTGGCACTGACACTCAAGCTCACACACTTGTTACATGAAATTTTAATCAAGAAACATGTAGAATTGCATTAGCCAAATATTTGATTCTTAATGAACTATCTTTCAAAAATGTTGAAGGTGAAGGGTTTAAGTTATATACCTCTACATTGCAACCTAAATTTGATGTTTCTTCCCTATTTACTGTTGCTAGAGATTGTTTCAAAATATTTCTGGAGGAAAAGAAAAAATTAAAATATTTTTTTAGCAAGTTAAAATAAAGAGTGAGTATCACAACTGATTGTTAGACATCATGCCAAAACTTGGGCTACATGAGTGTTACTGCTCACTATATTGATGATGATTGGAAGATTAAAAAAAATTTAAAATTTTTGTTCTGTTTCAAGTCATGCTGGTATGGTAATTGGTAAAGCATTGGAATTGTGCTTACTTGATTGGGGCATAGATAAGGTCTTCACAATTACTGTAGATAATGCATCTTCTAATGATGTTGGAGTTCAGTACCTGAGGAAGAGGCTTGATAGCTGGAAAGGTCATGTACTTAATGGTGAGTATTTGCATGTCAGACGTTGTGCACATCTCCCGAGTCTAATTGTTAAAGAAGGACTTAAAGATTCAAATGACTCTATTGCTAGAATTTGGGCTGCAATTAAATATGTGAGATCATCACCAGTAAGAGCACAGAGGTTCAAGCTTTGTGTGGAGCAGGAAAAAATAGAATGCAAAAATTTGATTTGTCTTGATGTTGAAACCAGATGGAACTCTACATATCTAATGCTTGATGTTGTTTTGAAATTTCAAAAAGCTTTTGAATTATTGGAGATCCAAGATTCCAAATATGCAGAGGTGCTAATGAAGGGAAAGTCACAGGGCTCACCAACACATGCAGATTGGGATGTTACTTGAGCTTTATTACCTCTTTTGCAAGTATTTTATGTTACCTTAAACATATCTGGTTCTTCCTATATTACAGGAAATATATATATGCAAGCATGTATGAAATTGACATGATGATTAAGAAGTTTTTGAATCAGATGACTTCTGCTTAAGTACTATGGTTTTTAAGATGAAGTCCAAATATGATAAATATTGGGCAAATATTGGAAAATTTAATATTATGCTATTTATTGATTCTGTGCTTGATCCTAGGCTAAAGTTGGAAAGTGTAGATTAGATGATTGAGGAAAGCTATGAGAATGAAAAAGTCAGTGAGTTGAAGGGTAAAGTGAAGAATGTTTTGGATAGACTTTTTCAAGAATAGTTATCTACAGAAAAATCATCTTCTTCTTCCCATAGTGTTGCAAGAGTTGAACAGATTAAAAAAAAAGAATGCTACTAGAACAAGTAATCTTGATGTACTTCAGCTGGTTCAAGATGAATTGAGAAAAGTAAAAGCAAAACAGAAGACTTCCACTTGCAAAACAGAATTGAATAAGTATTTGGAGGAGGAACGTGAAGATGAGGCAGAAGATTTTGATATTTTTCTGTGGTGAAAAGCAAACAGTGGTAGGTATCCAGTTCTTTCCATGATGGCTAAAGATGTGCTTGCTATGCCCATATCTACCGTTGCTTCAGAGTCAACTTTTAGTACAGGAGGTCGAGTTCTTGATCAATTTCAAAGTTCTCTATCTGCAAAAATGGTGGAAGCTTTTATTTGTACACAAGATTGGTTGCGTTCTTCTAGTTCTTCTATTAATATTAAGGAGACACTTGATGAAATTGAAAAAATATTCACAAGTAAAAATTACTTATTCATTGTATTATTTCTGTAGAAATTAATTATTGATTTTAATATTTATGCTGTATATTTCACATGTTTTATCTTTATAATTGCAAAAATGACGAGCAAAATGGAAACAATAATCTCAATTGATGATTAATTTTCTTTCTTGATGCCATTTCCTAAGAATCTGCCAGTGCCAGCAAAGATGCATGACTGTTGATTTCTTCAGGTATATATTTCTCTTTCTGCATGAATTTCAAAGAAGTAGAACTTTTTTGTTCTTTCTGAATTTACATTATAGTAATTTTCTGTCTCTTACTGTCTTATGCTCTTAGGCATTTTTCACTGAATACTTAGTGTATGTGGAGAATGATTTCTTTATAGTTGGAAGATCATATGTTGGGCAAGTGGGCAGTGGGCACTATATTCTTGCTTTTGCCAGCATGGTTCATTGGTTTGTTTATCTGTATCCTCTAATCTCTATTCTCTAACTATTGATTTTGATTACAAAATTATTGCCAAACTTACACATATTGAATGCTAACGGCTATTCTGCTAAGCCAATTGAAAGAGCAAATGCAAGGAAGAAAAGAGGACAAAGTGAAGACATCTCAAGTCATGTAAAGAATGATCTACTGCTGCTAGTCTGCTACACTGCATAATCCCTCTGATACTGGCTCAACTTTAGAAATAGATTTGAAACTATCTAAACAAAATTTATTTGCGTTCCTATAAATCTGCCAGCAAATAGGGATTTGACTAGTATTCTCAAACTGTTGATTTCTTCAGGTATATATATCTCTTTCTGCATGACATGGATTTGTGGCATTCCATCACTGAAGAGAAGGTCCATGGTGCCTGTTGGTCTGCTGCACTACTGAACATGGTGCCTGCTGCCTAGTGCCTGCTGGTCTGCTACACTACTGAACATGGTGTCTACTGCCTGCTGCTCGCTGGTCTGCTGCACTGCATAAGTGCATACTGCTGGTGTTGGTCTACTACTGCTGCCTGCTGGTTTGCTGCACTGCATAAGTACATACTGCTGGTGCTGGTCTACTACTGTTGCCTGCTAGTTTGCTGCACTGCATAAGTGCATACTGATGGTCTACTACTGCTGCCTGTTGGTCTGCTGCACTGTATAAGTGCATACTGATGATCTACTACTGCTGCTTGTTGGTCTGCTGCACTGCATAAGTATATACTGCTGGTCTACTGCAGCAGCTGCACTGCATAGCCTATCCCATCCGAACAGAGAGATTATTTTCTTGGTGACTCTAAGGCAGAAACTGTTGACATTATTATACCTTAATTTATGCCTTTATAGTGCTAGTAGCAAACTAGCAGACTAGCAGTAGTTGTCTAAGCTCTTTCTTTGCAAGAATATTGCATACTGCTGGTCTACTACTAGCTACTGCTGTCTGTTGATCTGCTGCACTGCCATTGCATAAGTGCATACTGCATACTGCTATTGCTTCTATTATGTTGATCTTGTCTCTTAAGTTTTTAAGAAACAATTTGAATTGTTATAACTTGTAAAATCTCAGCAATTGTATTTACTTGCAATTCAATATTATTTCTTTATTTTTTGTTAAAAAACAATGGTTGCTAACTTGCTATTATAATATTACTGCTACAGGAAATTTATAATTTAAAACCAGTATACCAGTTTTAGAACCAGTTTAGAACTGGAATAGAAAAACCAATTCTTTATCCGAATCGGTACGGTTCCGATTCTTAATTTTTTAAGAACCGAAATCTGGTTCCGGTTCCAAAATGAGCAAAATCGGTTTGGTAAACCGATTTTGCTCACCCTACCCCTACGTGATTCCAATTTGATTTATATAAATTCTTCGAATAATTTATATTTGTATTTAAGGATTTTGAGTGCATACCAACCTTATTTGGTCAGTAGTATTAAATACTGGAACAACATAAATTTATTAGAAATTAATATTCAAAATGATTTGCATGTAAATAGTAAAGATTATAGGATATTAAATGTAATTATTTTTAAATTCTAATGCTAACATTTTGACTCTCGGCTTTTATGTATTAACCAAGGTTTTGAGTTTCGATTTTAGAAACGATTTCAACACTCAGAAATTGACACGTTTCGGTCAAAATCATTTCCATTTCGGTTTCAATAAAAAAAAATTTTATTTATTAATTATATTTTGACCAAAATTTAACTTTATTTTAATTATTTTTTAATTTTAAATTAAAAATATTATAATATTTTAAAAAAATTTTGAAATAGTCATGCACGTGAAGTAGTCCATGCATTAAAAATTCATGCAAATGAACAATTCCATGCACGTGAACAATCCTCTGGTTCCACTGCTCGCTCGACTACCACTTTTAGAAGTCGACGAGGACACGACGGTGCCGCGTAAAAGCCAGGCCTGCAAGTGTGCGAGCGTGGGCATGAGGCCGGTGTGAGGGAGCGGGTGCGAGTGTGAGGTCGATGAGGGCGTGGGGGTCAGGTTGGCGAGCGCGCTCGGATGTGGACCCTAGAGGCCAGTGTAAGCTCGCGAGTGTAGGTAGAGGCCAGACCGGCAAGGGGGTGAGCGTGGGCGTGAGGCCGGCGCGAAGGTATGGTCACGAGCGTGAGGGTGGCGAGGACATGAGACCAACGGAAAATCGAAATCAAATCAACCGAAACGTTTCGCCCATGGCCAAAACTTTAAATCCCGATTTTTATGCAAATGAATAAGGACATGCTAGATTAGCACAAGATGCCACTGCCATGCACTTGGAACATATTATTTTGAATTAAAATGAATTATTTCTTAGAAAGTAAATTATTTTCGTTGAGAAATGATTATTTGCGGAAGAATAAATTGTTTTTAATAGAAACGAACGGTTTTAAGTCAAAATATGTTGGTCTTTGGTATTTAGTAAAACAAAACTATTATTATTATTATTATTATTATTATTTGTTAATTTTATAATAATTTTGATATAAAGATGGGTCAATCGTATTTTTACCCTTTTCAAAAAGATTTTCTGACCGAAAGAAAACCAAAAGGAAGGGCGCTTTTGCTGAACGCTGGCTTTCCCATCATCGCCGTTCGCTTCGCTTTCACCGACCGTCCCCGTCCGCTCCACCTTCTCACTTTTCCCTCACGGTCCCCGCACGTGCGTCAGGCGTATGTACAACGCACGCGCCCGCCATGGACTCGTGTTCCTGCTCCTCCTCATTCTCCCTCATCCCCCCGCATTAAAACCCCCGAACAACTGTTTCAGCTCCGATTCAATTCAATTTCATCCCTCGATCTTTTTGTTTTCCTTCCAAATTCCCAGTTTTCAGCGCGAGAGTCGCCGATCTGATCCGTCTCTTCTTCTCCCCACTCACGAGATCTGGCCTCATGGAGACGATCCGGAAGCAGGCCAGCAAGCTAAGAGATCAAGTGGCCAAACAGCAACAGGTCGAACTTTTAGCTCGTTTGGTGTTGTTTCGTTCGATTTATTTCGCTCCGATCTGTTGGAATTGTTTGGCAATTGAAGTTCTTGTTTCTTGGCAGGCAGTTTTCAAGCAATTTAGTGGGCGGTTTGGTCATGATTCGCTTATTGTTGATGAAGCCGAAATCTCGTGCCACCAGAAGCTACAGATGCTTTATAATTCCACTAAAGGAGCAAAGGTAGCATTTTTCATTGCGTTTTAGGTGCCAAGATGACCTCTTTGAAGTCTTGCACTGTTGTTGATCTTATTCATTTTATGCAGCATTTTCAAAGGGATATTGCGCGGGGCATCGAAAGTTTCATTTCTGTCAGCTCGAAGCAGATCGAAATAAGTTAGTGGAATCTTTACTTCTGAATGGGCTCGACTGTTCTGAAGTTTGATTGTGTAAATCTGGTTTTTTTGCTTGTCCTTAGTAACAAAGCTGGCCGAAGATTGTTGCAAGTATAGCAGTGAGTTTCAAAGTTATGGTTTTGCTCTTGCAAGGGCTTCTCTGGACTTCGGGACTTCTCACGTTTTGATGGAAAAGGAGAGGAAGGCTTTGCTCAGAATTCTTGGTGAACAGGTTATAATTAGTGCCTCATTTTCATATTTCTATGTAAGAAGAAGAATGGCTTGCATTGTCCAGCGCTAGATATTTGAAGTTGATTGAAGCCGGTTAATACCTCTCTACTCATAGTTAATGAGCTTGCAACTTATCTATTGTCTAGTAGTGGCTAGTAAGTTTTTCATGCATAAATATTATATGGATCACTTGGTTGCTTAAGAGCAAGTATTCTCGGGCCTGTCATTTTTGTAACCATTGGAACTTTTCTATGTCAGCCTCATTCCATTCATTTAGATTCTGTATAAGCTGCATTTTTAACATTGTTGCTTTTCCGCATAGGTGTTTGAGCCATTAAGAACAATGATAATGGGAGCTCCTTTAGAGGATGCTCGCCATTTGACATATCGTTATGAACGGATCAGACAGGATGTAGAAACTCAGGTATCCTACTAGTCTCACCTTGATTGCTTCAAGGTTGAATGCACTCATGACACTAAATATGAAGTGAATGTTTAAACCAGACAGCTGAAGTTATGAGACGCCAATTGAAGGCCAATGATGTCAATGCTAGTTCAGACAGCATTGTGAAGCTTCAGCATGCAGAGTCAAAGTTGTCTGACCTTAAAACTGCTTTGTCAGCTTTAGGGAGAGAAGCAACTGCTGCTATGGTTTCTGTTGAGGCTCAACAACAGCAAATCACTTATGAAAAACTTCTTGCAATGGTACTGCCTGCTGCTTTATCACATACTGAATGATACGCTAGCCGACCCCCCTCATGCTGTGCTATCTGCTTCTGTTCTAACATTTTTCTTGTTAATATCTCCATCATTTCAAAATTGTATGTGAATGTTTTCTGTAACAAAAGCAGGTTGAAATAAACTTTTTCCAAAGTTCATTCTCCAGTGCATAACTATCTTTTTCAACAGATAAATTGTGTTATTATTTTTCTGTAGCAAAATATTTATTCCAAACTGTGATTGATTGAATTTACATGCAGTACTGAAGTGTCATCTAATTTATGATGATGCAATCATCATGTCTTTTTGTTGGAAGAATAATATCACAGCGGCTCATTTCAGGTTGAGGCTGAAAGATCTTATCATCATCATGTTGCTGACATCTTAGACAAACTCCATGATAAGGTAGTCCTCTTATACAAGTGGTGCTGTGAACATCATCCTGTACCTTCATCCTGTTAGTCGGTTTGGTTTTTTCCGGGAGCAGTGATGTTATCACTCTTGTTATAGATGGTCTCAATGAAGACTCCTACTGAGCAATCTTCACAACCAACAGCTATTGTCCCTAAGACTGGTGCTCAAACAGCAAATGAGGATATCCCAGTTCAAAGAGCAAATGATGACATCGCAGCTCAAACAGTCAATAGGGATATCACTGCTCCAACAGCGAATAAGGATATCATTGCTCAAACAGCAAAAGGAGAAATTAAATTCAATAGCCCAGAGAATCTTCCAGCAAATGGTCATGGAACTCACTATTTTATTGCAGAAGTAAGGTTGCCGTCTAAGTTTAATTCTTCTGTTTTCTGAAAAGCTTCAGTTTGTTTGTTCGATTGCAAGAGATGGTTAAGAGGCATCTGATCAAATCTGTTGGTCAGTTGTTTGCTCGATTCCAGGTTCCATACTTTGGTAGTATTTAGATTTAGTAATCACTATTTGGATTCTGAAGGGGAAGTGATGATGAAAGCTTTAAAGGTTTCTTGATGGATGAACCAATTTCCAGCTTGTTTATCCTGATTGCCAATTTTTACATTGCTTACTTTCGTCATTGAGAGGAAGATGAGTAGGTGGATATGTAGCATATGTGTAATGAGGTTAACCACCTGGATTCTATGAATGGTAGTTCTCTGAGCGTTAGATGCATGTGTTGATTGATTTGCAGTTTTTGGCTGGAGGAATGATTTCAAGAATGCAATGATTACTCATTCTAGGTAACAATGTTAGGGTGACACATGTCAGAACCCCATCCATCAAGGAGTTACATGCCTTGTGTCCACACTATTGTTGCATGTTAATGAACTTGTTTCACAGCATTCTGATATACTTAAGGACTTTGTTTATCTCAAATATAATTTTTTTTATGTACATACTTTGGAGTTCCTTGGCTGTCTCTTTTGAGCACTTGAAGAGACTCTGATAGTTTAGAATACAAGTCTAAGCACTAAAAGATCATTATGGCTCATCATATCTTTGTTTTATATTGTCAACCATTCAGGCTATTCATCCATTTGATGCTCAAGCTGATGGTGAGCTGAATCTCTCTGTTGGTGATTATGTTGTGGTACGGCAGGTAAAATTACAATCTGAGAAATGGGGTTCTGTCAGCTCATTCTACTCTGTACTATTACTGTTTTATATAATTTTACCTTTATACAAAATCTGGACTAGAAATTTAAATTTAGACCTAGCTCTGGGACCTGCTTCACGAGGCAAGTGAGTCGGTATAGCCTATGGTTTTGTCACGAGGAAAACATGCCAAGTAATTATGCCTTGCTTCAATTCAAGAACTCCTTGATGAACTCGCTTAAGAATATAATGCTATTCAGGAATGTATTTCCGGTGATTAATTTTTTATTCTTTGGTGTAGTTACAGCTTGTTTCTTTGTAGTTTGTGACATATAGCCTTTGTGGTCATCTTGGTTTTTGGTGTTTACCAATGGCATTGTATATTGGACTATTGACCTATCAATTCTACCTTGGCAGTTTCAAAAGGACTTCTTTGAATGTGCTGAATTTATCAATTGCAAATGCGGTCTGATTAAAACACTTGAAATCAAGAATGATCTGCTGTTTAGATACATTTTCTATGTCATATCTCTGAAACTCTGCAGCTTTGTTATCCTTTTCATGGATTTCATTACCATAAAAAAAGCTCAGTTATTTTTTTTTTATTGAGGTTTGACGTTCAATTTCTAATTATGAAAAAATCAACAGGTGGCGCAAAATGGATGGTCTGAAGGTGAATGCAAGGGAAAGGCTGGCTGGTTTCCATCAGCTTATATAGAGCGCCGAGATAAAGCCCCAGCTAGCAAAGTTATCGAGGCCAGGCTGCTTTCATGAGCTCTGTACCGTATAGTTGGGGATTTCCTTTTTTTTCTTGTATATCTGCGTATTTATAAAACAACTCCTTGATTTCTTTGTATTTGCATATATCTCTGGGATCTGATCACTTGTGAATTGTTGCATTGTCGAAAGGAATTTTTGTAGAAGAAATCAATGTTTTGTTCAAATTGCAGACAACATTGATTTTCGATATTTGCAAATAATATCCAAAATGTTTGATTTATCGAAACACATCCAATATGTTCGATTAGTGGATATATCAGACTTAGAGAGCAAGGCTCACTTCTGCAATGTTTTTTTTTGGACCTGCAGCAAGATCTTGAAGGGTTAGATGGGTAATCTGCGTTATCTGTGAAGACTGACATGGTCCTGGGCAGTGGGCTTGCTTGAAACCCCATGACTAATAGAAAGGGGTCCCCAGATGATTCGGCCCGCGGGGCCACCACAGCCTGCAAGCCATCTTCTAGGGCTGTGCATCCGATTTAAAATTGAACCGAAATTTTTGATTTTAAAAATTTAAAAACCGAATCGAACCGAATATTATAAAAATCGAACTAAAATCAAGGTCAGTTTAAATCGAAAATAAAAAATTTAAACAAATTCTATTTTTTAGTTTAAATTTAATTATATTTAAATTAAAATAAAAAATCAAAACCAAGACTAATATTATGTATTTATATATAATATGTAATTCGATTCGTTTCAGTTTTTTACGATTTTTCAAAATAAAAAATCAAAATCGAAATCAAATTTTAAATTTTCTATTGTTTAAAATTGAATTGAACCCAAAACTAAATAACTCAAATCGAATCGATTATTCGGTTTTAATTCGATGAGTTTATTCTATTTGAATTGAATAGTGCACGGGGCTACCATCTCCCCGTGCAATGAACTTCATATTATTTTGTAAAGGATAATTTGCATTTACCTCCTTATAAACTTATCACCCTACTCCTTTATGTTTAACATATTACTCTTGACTTTTTAAATTTATTAACCAAAAAAAATTTCCGGATCAAAACTAATTTTAAATGGTTTAGTTAAAATATTTTTTCTCTAACATAAATCAAGGACTAAAATCATTTTTATTTCTATAATTGTAGATTTTATAGTATTACCGATTGTCATCATCACTTTAAAATTTTAACAAGTGAATATTAAAATAATAAAATCATTCCTTGACTAAAATTGTTAATATTGTATGGTATATAATGAGATATAAAATAAAAATATAGCTCATAAACAATGATAAATATGTAAATTTACGTCTCGGATTAATCTTCAAACCAAATCGAATTAATATGTCCAATGGAAATCAGGGACTGGTATGTAAATACGAAAAAGTGGAGAATCTGTATGTGATTAGACAACATTACGAGGTCTGATATGCAAATAAACCATCGGTAAAATAGCTGGCACTACAGTAAAAATTCCGGCGTCTGTCACAGATCCGCAGCGTCCTGCGTGGCCGTTTGTTATTGGTCGGAGGGTGGACCCCACCGGCTTTTGACATCACACTGGGCACCCCCAGTCCCCAAGCCCACTCTCATTTATCTCGTGAACAAATTCTAGCGCTTCGATCTCTCCTCTTCTCAGCTTTCGCTGCTCCGCAGATCTATCACTCCTCGATTTTTGGAAAATGTCGGAGATCTGATGCTTCTGAACCTTTTCGGGAAGCCGATCTCCTTTCCCAGATCTTGAAAGATCCCTCTGTGAGTGCAGCGTCTTCTGCTTTCTCTTCATTTTTCCAATTTGAAGCATCACATTTCTTTGCTGCTTTTTCTGTAGTTTTTGATCTGTGTTGCTGGAAATCTTGAAAACGTTGAGGTTTTAGTTCTTGCGGTTGTCTTCTGAAGATGGATTTTGGTCTTTGTCGTTGTTTTCGACATTGGCTCGGTAAAAGATGTTTTTTTTATGCTGAGTTTTGAATCTCTTCGTTTTCTCATGGTTGAATATGTTATTAGGAAACTTTGCTTCTTTTCTTTTTTGAATTAGCGAGAATAGCTTCCAAGTTTGTGATTTCTCTGTTTTCGTTTTGCCACCTTTTTTATGTTTTCAAAAACAAACAATTGCTGCTACCAATATCAGGCTCGTGTTTGTGATCTAACTGCTGCATGCTTTTGTTAAATCCCTCAGAGGTTGGATATTTATCATGTATCTTGTGCACTGATCAAGATGGTGATACCATCCACATTGGATTACGAGGTGCTTGGTTCAAGAAATAGAAAATCTAGCGGAGGATTAACCATATCATTGTTATGCTGGACAAGCATCTCAATGAGCTTGCATCTGATGAAATATCAAAGACTAAGTTTGCTTTTTGCGGCCCTAATTAATGTTATGGTGAGGAGAAGCTGTGGCATTATTTCAGATGGTAAGTCATGGAGTTTTATAAGAACATATTTTTTTTGGAAATGTTTCCCAATCGATTGATCCATTGAAGTATCAAATTATCTGACAGGTGAAGCACTTCTTAGTTTTAAAACTTCAATTGTTGGTTCAAACGGTCTCTTTCTCCAGTGGAGACAAGAAGATCCTGATCCTTGCAATTGGAAAGGAGTTACTTGCGACAATAAGACAAGGAGAGTAGTGCATTTGTAAGTGAAGAAAGAAAACCGGCATGGTTCATTTAGTAGATTTCTGCAGATCTCTCTGTTTCTTTAATTTTTCATTCTATTTGATGTGGATAAAACCTAATCTTGAGTCAGGTACCTTCTTAAGCTTCTACATATTTCTGAAAATGTACTTTTGGGTTTTGTGGTATCCTTATCCTCTTTCTATCAGCATTTTCTTTAATGTCTACTAGTCATCTTTGTTGAGCAGGCAATTTATCTTAGGTATGGATGTGCCAAAGCTGTTCCTTAAAATGCAAGCCAGAATGAGGCAGTTGTTTAGTTTTATAGTAGACATAATTCTTGTATAGAAGCTCATTTTTTTTGGTGCATGTATATCTTCAATGCATATGAACTCATGTAGTTCTTTCTGTCGAAGAGGCTTGATTGCCTTTTTCTGATTTACCCTGCCCTCATGCTTAACTTTCTAGTTTTCAAAATTGAAAAAAATGTTTCTGATATTCTTAACTCAATCGATGTTGAGGTCCTATTTTTAACAATTTTGAAGTTGATTAGACTGTTGCAATTTTTCATACTTGATTGAAAGGTTTGTGGCATGTAGAAGCATGATACTGATATTCTCATGAGTACAACCAATATCAAACCTTGTATTATCAACCAACTGAGCAAATGAATGACTTTCTTGTGCTGTTTTTGTTTAATTTATGCCTTTATTGATTCATGGCTCTGCCCATATTCTTTAGGTTGCCTTTTTATTTGATATGGACTCATTTTTTCTTTGGGAATTAAGGACATGTGGTCTGATAAATGTTTGTGACTCTATGAGGGGCAACCACTGTTGTTGGCTTCTATGTTCCCTCCTATATTCTACCTTTCCTTGATGGGCTTTGATTCTCAAATGGACTTGATATCACAAACAATCTTGCAAGACCATAGTGTAGTGTGAACCTTGGTAGAAAAAGTGGTAATGGCACCACATTAAGAAACAACATTTGTTTTAGTCATAGGCTTAATGCAATCATAGTTAGATATGACGTAGAAGAAAAAAAAGCAGGTGTGGGAGCTGGGGAAATTGGTTCCTATCTTAGAGTAGGAAGTAGTTGCTTTCAGATATTTCTTAAAATACGAAAATCACTACCATATGGCCTTTGGATTTCAGATCTCAGGTATTTTGAGTATTTGGTTTCTTCAGAAAAACAAAGGAACATGTTTGGTATCTTACACTTATGTATTATCTTGTATCGCAGGAGTCTTTCCTATCACAAGTTGATTGGGTCTATACCACCAGATATTGGAAAGCTAACGCATCTGAAGCTATTGTATGCAGTTTTCGGGTTGTGTTTTTCCTAATTTTTTAGATTTATAGCATGCGGTCTTCCTTAGAGGAGTTTGTGTTTGACGAATATGTTTGATCTTTATCTATACGTAGAGCTTTACATGGCAACAGCTTGTATGGACCAATACCACCAGAAATAAGAAACTGCACAGAGTTACAACATTTGTAAGTCTAACATGTATCTGATATTCAAAATATATCAACTGCTTTGCATTTTATATATTAGAATTTCTTTCATTATCTCATGCATATGGGTATTACTCATGCTATTGCCTGTGTCTTGCTTAACTGTATCCAGTGTTATGTCAGAAAATTCTGTGTTTCGTACAGAATAGGTCATGCTTGTGTTGTTGTATTTCAGATATTTGCAGGGAAACTACTTAAGTGGATTTATTCCTGTCGAGTTTGGTAACCTTGTGGACCTTGAAACCCTGTAAGTTGTTATTTTATGATATGTTTTTGACACTGATGCTTCAAATTCTCATCTGGACAAAAAAACTCTACTTCATATCCCACTTCAATATGATTTTCTTTTGAGCTGTAGTGTAGTTGTTATCATGACTTCATAAAGGATCCATTGTGCATGTTCTTCTAAAGTCTGTGCCGCAGAATGACATGAGTTTTGTTTCATTACATGCATGACTTATGCATCTTACTCATCAACTTATAAATGATGTTGGCTTATCTCATTGTCCGTGTCTTTCATTTTCAACATTTTCAAATTTTTTGAGTATGATCCACAGTTGATGACCTCTCTCAAAAAGTGTTGATGACGTCTCATGCAAGTCAATGTAACCTGGTATGGTTGTGCAGCTGACCAACATATTTTGTTTTTCTTCCTTCTTGTAGGGATGTTTCCAGCAATGCCTTGAGTGGGCCTATTCCCCCATCGCTTGCAAAATTAACCAAGCTTACATTATTGTAAGTTATTCAGTTATTTTCCTAAAGTTGAATTTTAATTATTTACACCAAGTGGATAACTCCCGTCACCTTAAATTTAATCTCTTTTATATTTCTTTACAGCAATGTCTCGACAAACTTTTTGACTGGGACAATACCATTTGATGGTGCACTTTCCAAATTCACTGAAAATTCGTGAGTGTTTTGCTCAATAAAAATCTGTTTGGTTACAATGTTGTATCTTTGTTAGGTTATACTGAGGTTCCACTGTAATGTTTCTCACTCTTGTGATCTTAGTTGGTATCAAATTGTCTTATCTTATCTCACATATGTACTTGATTTTTCGCATATTCCATAAATTGGAGCTGTATATGCAAGATGTAAATGTTCTTAAAACATCATATCCTGGATATGTTCATGCTATTTTGCTGGGAAAGGTTTTGTTTTTATTGGAAGTGATGTTGTATGGTATCTATAAAAAGTGTCTTCTTTTGGCAAAGTTTTTTGTTATGTAGCACACATGACTGAAAGAGAAATATTATACACAACTGGTGGGAGCGATATTGGCAGTTTTATGTCTATTTATCTTTCTGCAGTTTTACTGGAAATCGTGGACTCTGTGGGGAGCAGGTTCATGTTGATTGCAAGGATGACAGTCCGTCATCATCCAGTGATTCTGGTGGATCTTCTTTAGGTGCTTGGCACATGGCTCTGTTACTTCCTGTCATCCATATTAGCTTCTGCAGCATCACATACTTTTGTTGGCAGTCAAAAATCCAATACCATCATATAATTGTGGTATAACACATCAAAGTTAAGGTAGCTGAAGTAATAACTTGATATATACAACCTTAAATGTGTCTCATGCAATTTTTGCAGTGAGATAGTTTTGGACAATCTTTATTCTTATATGTGGTCTTGGTATTTTACCTAATTATGCTTTATTCTTAACTGAATCAATTCACTAGGTTCTGCATCACTATTTCCCCATGGAACATATTCATTAGAATTGCTTTTCTAGCATTTGTATCATGCCTTAAAATCTGTTTGCTTTGGGAAGAGACTTGCCTTTAACACCTGTTTGCTATCTTATTACTTTATGTAAGATTAGATTATATTTCTGGCTATTTCTGTACAAGCATGTGATTTCTTGATTTGCTATTTATACTTTTTGTTCTATTTATGGTTTTTCTTGAGTATCTTTTCTATTTTGACATTTGATTAGACCTTATTTGGTTTTTATATGATGGATAGATAAAGGGGAAACGATGTTCTTCCTACATGGGGAACATAGAAAAACATTTTATCTTGTCCACTGTCACTTATATGCTCCCTTATGTGAGAACTTACCTTTTTTTTTTTAATGGTATTATATTATATTGGTGCTTTTTATCTGATCTTTTCCAACGCTTTTTCCAGGTTAAAGCAGTTTTAGCATGGTGAGACTTATTTTAGGTCATTTTGTTGCCATTTGTTTCAGTTACTCTAGGTTTATGCCTTAGTTTCTTCTATACTGGTAACAGTTTTAGAACACTCTTTTAGATAAGAAAACTTCAGCTATGCGGTTACAGCTCATATTTATGCTATTCGTTTCATTACGTTCAACTGTTTGCACATTCATATATCTAATGGCAAGGAAGGTATGGTGGCAGGGTACCAAGGGAATAAGAAGCCAACAAAAAACTCTACTAGGCTTGTTATTAGTGCAGTAGCAACTGTTTGTGCCCTGTTGCTGGTGGCGCTGATGTGTTTCTGGGGCTGCTTTCTTTATAAGAAATTTGGTAAAAATCACATCAGAGGACTTGCAATGGATATCAGTGGAGGTACTATGTACATAAAATTACTGTATGAGCAGTGTGACAGATTGAAATACTTTGATAACTGCTATTGTCAAATATCTTTTAATTAGAGGAGTTGCAAATGTGCAATCTTATTTTTCTCATCATAACTTTCAGGTGCATCCATGGTCATGTTTCATGGTGACCTGCCTTACACAACAAAGGATATCCTTAAGAAGCTGGAGACTTTGAATGATGAAAACATTATAGGCTCGGGGGGCTTTGGAACTGTCTACAAGCTTGCAATGGATGATGGCAATGTATTTGCACTGAAAAGGATAGTGAAATCAAATGATTGCCGGGGTCGCTTTTTTGATCGGGAACTTGAAATACTGGGGAGCATCAAACATCGTTATCTAGTAAATTTACGGGGGTACTGTAATTCCCCTTCATCAAAGTTGCTTCTGTACGATTTCTTGCCTGGAGGAAGTTTAGATGAAGTGTTACATGGTAGGGGAGTTTCTTTTTGTAACTATTGTGATTTACATTGCCTGAATTAAAATTATATGCTTCTCCATATTGAAATATTAGCTCTTTCTTAGACATAAATTGCATGTTCTGGAAGTGCTGAACCTCTAGTTTGACCTGAGGAATTCCCATGGATAACTAGATGATGCAGCAATTGATTTAGCAGATTATTTGCAAGATGTGACAATCAGTCATTCATACCATTTTGATGGAGTCTTATGTTCACCCTTCTGCCACTAGTATCTCACCTGAACCAATAATCTCAAATTTGGTCTTCGAAACTTTTCTGATTGCAAAATTACAACCATTTCAACTGAAATGTTGACCAATAACCCCATCTCAATGAAATCATGTGCTTGAGCCCCAGACTGTTCATTTCTTTATAAAAAATCAACTAGCAAATTTCAATTTTTTTTTTCTTCATGAATTTGTTATTATTTTGAAAGTCTTTGATTTTTCAGTTGTGTTGAACATACACTTGGGTTGATATTTCATCAATAGTTAAGAAACATCTATTTTGATGTCTGCAGAGCATTCTGAGCAACTTGACTGGGATGTGCGCCTTAATATAATCATGGGAGCTGCAAAAGGTCTTGCATATCTACATCATGATTGTTCTCCTCGGATCATACACCGTGACATTAAATCAAGCAACATATTGCTTGATGGTAACTTAGAGGCTCGTGTATCTGATTTTGGACTAGCAAAACTATTGGAGGATGAAGAGTCCCATATTACCACAATTGTTGCAGGGACATTTGGTTACTTGGCTCCAGGTATATATAGATCTTTTTGCTCCTGTTTTGATCGGTAGGTCTATGCCCATAGCAGATAACATCCTAAAATTTTCTTGATACAACCCCAAACCCAAGGAGGAAGATCATTGCCTTGTCTAGTTTGTCCAGTATACCAGTTTGACATTTTATATTACCCTTCATCATCCACATTTCCTACTTTATGAGATTAGAATCCAAACATTGTGTTTTCTCCTCAACATTCTATTGAGATCATCGGAGGTTAGTTTGGTATGTACTCTAGATACCTTTCAATTCCCAAACTAAGGGAAAATCTTGCGTATTTAACTTCAAGCTGTTATTAACTGTTAGTAGAAAAAATATGAACCAGACTTTGATGCTAGATGCAGTTGCTTCAAGCCTACAACATATTAATTGTTGCTTGGAGATCTAGCTGCATTACTAATGACAATGCATCTGATGTTAAACAAATGTATACTGTTGATTCTGTCTGCAGAGTACATGCAAAGTGGTAGAGCAACTGAAAAGATGGATGTATATAGCTTTGGAGTGCTGGTACTTGAAGTAATAAGTGGAAAGCAACCCACAGATTCATCGTTTATTGAGAAAGGATTGAATATAGTAGGATGGGTATGGCTCTATCTTTTATCTTTGTTGACTTTTATTGAACTTGCAATAAATACAATGCTTGCATGCCTACAATATACATGTGACATTTCCATACATAAATTGAAGCTTCTGGTGTCTGGGGCTTGATCTTCTATCAAAGATATCTTCTTTTACGACATCAAATACATTGAAGTTAGTTGCACATATTCTAGTGGAATGCTTCCTTTGTCTCCATCAATTGTTCTCTTACAAGTATTTATTTATTCTAAGAGAATCTTACAAGCAATTGTGCACACATGCTTCTAATTCCACTGTTGTTCAACTCAACGATATACTTATGAAAGTTTGCTAGTTTAGAAAAGTCTGCTGCATATGGTATCTGCCAAACATAATTTAATACATCTGATCTTGTATGGTTGCAGCTGAATTTCTTGGTTTTGGAGAACCGTCAAAGAGAGATGATTGATCCTCACTGTGAGGGAGTGCAGCTGGAAAGCTTGGATGCGTTGCTTTCAGTTGCCATTCAGTGTGTCTCATCCGGCCCAGAGGATCGTCCAACTATGCACCGAGTTTTGCAGATCCTGGAGTCCGAAGTCATGACTCCATGCCCTAGCGATTTCTATGACTCGAGCTCAGACTGAACAAAACCTTCCATCCAGGCACTCCTTCAGGTTTGTAATGCAAGGATGAGGTAAAGATGCATGTCCCAAATAAACTATACACCATTGAGTTCTCTTTGGGATCCTCCATTCAATTATTCTTTTTCTGTATTTGTTATGAAAATGTTACTTCTGGAATACACTGAAAATGCTATTTCTAAGCCATCATTTGTTTTGTGCACCCCTTCAGCATTTATCACCAGATAATGAATGAACCAGGTTGTTTTGCCATCAAGTTATAATCAAGAGGCTACCTCCATTACTTGAAACTGAAGCTCATTATTTGTATATTTTGACCCATGCTGAGGCATCTATTCTTGTATCAATATTGAATGTCTGCTGTATCACAATTCTCCGCTTTTGCGGCAGTATCGTGTATTGGTGTAGCTTTGTTTGTGCCACCTGGTATGGCAGCCTTCTGAGAAATCCCAGCTCCACCTCCGAGCAAGTTGCCTCAATGCCAGCCTCCTAGTGAAGTCCAGCCCCGACACTGTGGTGTATGAGTTCTTCTGTGAGTTGATCCAGTCACCCGTCAAATACTGAGGCAGCTTGTGGCCTGGAAACTTGTACCTGATCTGCCATCGTGGTGCCAGTCCATGCTGGTTTACCTCTGGGAATACCCCCTTGTGCCGAAACAATGCAAGGTGGACAGAATACTAATACCCCTTCAAATTTCTGGAGTAAGCATCAAATCAAACGCCCAGTGAAACTGAGGGAATGAGATGTGAGAGAGGATACTTGTCTTTTGTCCAAGATAACTGCAATAAAATGAAACGCTTGTAATAAATTAGAAGATTAATTAGCCCGAAAAAGATTCTATCAATGTCTAGTTGGTTTCAACAGGCTTATATAACATTTAATCTAGTTTGTAACCTCATGTCTGGCCTCAGATCTCAGCTTCTGTGGATTATGATAATACGCAAGTTAAAAATAGTTGAATCAAAAGCAAATTAAATTTTGGGTTGCAGGTCGGGATAAGTATTCAAAGAAAGTGCTATCAATGTAGAGTTGTTTGTCTAATGAATACTCATTTTGAGGCAATTAAATAAATACGGCGGGCTCGATTTACATATAAAAGTGAACTAATTGATAATATTTCTCGTCGTCACGTCTGCCTTCCTTGACAAAGCCGCGCCTCTGCTCTTGGTTCTCAGTCCCTAATCCCTTCTGCTGTCGCCGTTTCTTCATATCTTTGTTTTCTTTGCTTTTTTTCCTTTCCCCTTCGGATGAAGCAGAACAGTGCGCTGATGAATTAGACTCTGAATAATGAACGGATAGTTCAATTCTTTTGATTCTCTTCCTAGTAAATGGAGATCCAGAGCAATAGGTCAAATTACTTTAAAGGATTAATTGTTCGAGTAGGAAGACTTCGGATTTTCTCCTTTTTTCTCTTCGATGATAAGAAGTATTTAAAATGGAACAAGTTCCTCTTCATTCTGCTGTGCTCAACGAAGGAACTGCCTAGGCATACTTTTGCGGATCCAAACTTCTTTGTTCTTTCAAAGTCATCTTCTTGCATGGAAGAACGCAACTCTCGCAAAAGGCGGCACCCACTCTGAGTTTTGAGTAGGCGATGCCTAAGGAAAGGTGCGAGCCTCCACTGATTATAATTAGAAAGGTTAGCGGGAATTGATATAGGTTTGTTTCGATTGAGGCTGGCCCTGCCTTCCAGTGAATTGAATGTATACCGCGCTCCTATACGTGAAATCGAACTTCACCGAATTCCCACCCCCGCCTATAATATAAAGGAGAGTCCTGGCTTCTTCGATCTACCCACTCCGCTGCTGTATGGCCTTTTTTTTTTTTTTTTTTTTTTTTTTTTTTTTGCTGTTTCTCCCTTAAATTTCGAGAAGACATCGAAGACTCTTATTTTTCTTTGGTTCCGTTTAGCTTGAAAACACACATTGAATTTAGCTAATCGAGAATAATGACCTGACAAAAAAATGTGATTTTTTGTCCAATATTTTCAGTAGGTTTAAGAAGGCGGTTTCCATTCTGATACTTAAAAATGTCATCCGCATGTAAGAGTTTAAATAGTTTATGTGTGAATAGCGAGCTGATAGAAGATGGCCTTCAAATTTTTTTAAAAGCAAATGGTTTATATGGCTTTATTGCATTGGAATTATGTTGACTTTCATATTTTGCAGAGGCTTGCACTGCAGACAGCTCTGGCTTGGCCGCTGAAGAAGTGGTTGAGGAGGTGTTCACGAGCCCATTTCAGAATTTTATGTCAAAATTTATGCATTATCTGTACCTCTGAGGATAGTTGCCCTTCAGGGTTCTGTACCACCTTCATGGATTAAGGTCGGTGCTCAAAAAATGTAAATCAGAGAAACGTAGTTCCCTGATTTTTATAGCTCATCTTTTTTGGGTCCACTTTGTTTCTATTTGTTTCTTTTCGTTCATGTGGGATTTTACCGAAGACTCAAGTGACATATTTCTGGTTGATGAATAATGGGCATATTATGCTTGTTATTAGATGCCTTTTGGGTTAATATATAGAATGAGTTTCATCTTGCAGCCATGTTATAGTTTGCATTGGCTTCTGCCTTAATTTCTAGGCAGTTGGGATTTCCTGTCCATTGCATTCAAGATCATGTGGTTTAATTTTTTTTGCTTTTGTGGATTTTTCTGCTATGGCTTTCTCCTAATAAAAAATCTTAGGCAGGACAAGATTCAATAGGTGATGGAAGCAGATAATCCATGGAGCTTATTTCTACAACTTTAATCTAGTTCTCCTTGAATGTAGAAAGGTTAAATGGTTACTTAAGATATGCTTTATTTTTTGATCTGTGCCCCCATCAATGGAAAGTTGGCATTGTTTTTTGCACTATTTACCTTTTTACTGAACACAAGAGTTCTCCTTTATATACCTAGTATGATATGTAGGATTTTGTTCAATCACGAGGGAGGGGACTGAGGTTTATATGTGAATTCCGTGGAACTCTAGAGTCAATCTTTTCTGAATTGTCATTATCTAAAAAGAAGGGGTGATTGGAGCCTAAGTCTGACATGGCAGCTGATATCGTCTCTATAGGTGACTCTTGGCTCAGTTGTGCTATTGCTGAAGGTCTTATTGAACCTATGCAACATGTAGAACAGCAAGATAGGTTTAAAGGTTTTGGCTAGAAATGGAAGGCGAGGGCCAGCAAGTCTATGAGTATGTATTTTGTTTTTCTAGCTCCATCTTTCATATTGATGGATTAACCATTGTCTTTCATGTATAGAAGTAATCAGTTACATTACTCATGCCTTCCGCTTGTGCGGCTCACACTGATTTATGTATTTATTCCTTGTGAAATTCTAGATTATGGTAACAGCAAGCATACAACATCAGTCAATTTTTGCTTTAGACCTTGTTCCAACCATGAATTCATGATGCTTAGGCTATTGAATTTGATAGAACTTCTTGTCACCAAAAATGGATTTCTTTCACACATTTATTATGCATTACTTTTTGGTTTTACATTAATCGCTCAGTCTTACTTATGCAGGAATAATAAAGAAGAGGTCGATCCTACTGGCAACTTATGGGCTGGTCATATCAGTGGGGAAGCATGGTTATAGCTTACAAGAAAAACAAATTTGAAAACAGCAGTTTAACTCCAATTGAGGTAACATTCTTCTAGAAAATTGAACTTAATACTTTTATTGAAATTTTTTCTCTTCATATATTGATGGCAACAAGCTAGTATTTTCTAACAAAGCATTGAAGTGCTTCACTTTCCAGTACCTCTTTTTAGATACTGTGGAAGTTTAAAACTTTATTTCTGCTATATCCTTCTCAGTTGGCTTTTTAGCTAATCTTATGAGTTTGCTACAGTTGGCATCATCACCTGCTTGCAGGTTGTTCCTTGACTAGGATCCTATTGACAAAACTAAAGTGCTACATAGTCTACTATCCTCATTTTGTATTCACTGCTTGGAGCTAGTTTGGGAGAGCAGTTGCCCCTGGGTAATTTAGTTTGCTGAACTTTTGTTTTCTATTACTGTTACAGGGCTGGAAGGATCTCTGGAGACCAGAACTTGCTGGAAAGATTTCAATGGTTGATTCTCCTAGAGAAGTCTTTGGCGCAGTTTTGATATACATGGGTGTTTCATACAACACAAAGGACCTTGACACTGAAGTTATTGGCAGGAGGAACGCTGTAATGGATAATTTGATAATGCTTCAGAAACAGGTTTTCTTGGAACATGCAAAACCCAATTTGAGGTTGAAATTTGGTTAGCTTTCTGTGTCATACCATAGTATGGACAAGTGACCAACTTTCACTGCTTATATTTATTGATTTTGGTTATAACTATTCCACATTTTGATATAGCGGAATGCCCAAACAAAATTAGTTAAAGGAATGGTTCGCTGTTCAGAGCCATACAATAGCTCAGCTATTACCTTGTTCTTCTGCAGGTTCAGCTGTTTGATAGTAAGCACTATCTGAAGGCATTTGGAGCAGGAGACGTTTGGGTTGCTGTAAGTTGGAGTAGCGATGTTGTTCCTGCTGCAAAGTGCATGTCAAATGTTGCTGTAATAGTCCCCAAGTCTGGTGCTAGTCTATGGGCTGATTTATGGGTATGTCAGCATGAGTTTTTTCTAAGCTGGCAGCTCTATGGTTTTCTATTCAACCTTTTTTTTCTTTTGAAAGACATATTGCATGTATTGCATTTACATTTTTTGTCTTGAAAATGTTAACATCAAACATAATAAATTTTTTCTTGCAGTTGATATCCAGAACCTTCCTAGTAGAACCATTTAAAAATATGACCGCCTCTGAGAGGATCTCGAGTCCCATTGCTGAATGCTACTTTTTTACATCTTTCAGGCAATACCTTCGGCCACTAGATTTAGTACGGATTGTGTTGGTGGAAGAGTGAGGCGTCCATCTCTGCTTATTTATAAGTGGATGGAGTTTCGCTTACAGGTTGCTAGAGGATTGCCTTTCCAGAGGGAAATTATTCCAGGAGCATCTCCTTGTGCTCTAGAACACCTCTCTGCTGCAAGGCTTAATGAGTCCACGAGTAGGAGGCCAAAGATGGATTCAAATCTTGTTGATGGAATACCTTCACCGGGAATATTACCTTGGTGCGAGTTTTTAGAACCCTCACCGGAGAAGACTGTTGATTACCAGTGGTTGCTACATAATATGCCAAAAACAAGAGGTGGATTGATTGAAAGAGTGGAATCGTCTCTCACTAGGACCAAGCAAACATAGGCTCAGTACCACATTGAGATAGTTGAAAGATTGCTGTGTTCTAGCTTGTTTAATTATCCATTTGTATTTGCAAAGTGAAAAGTGATGCATCCTTTTGTTTTAAGATTTCAAGTTGGATTATGTATCACAATGTTATCTTTGCATCAATATTACATATGAAGTTTAAAGTATATTCTGATCCAGAAATCCCCAAGAGGTTTCTTTAATTTATTTCTGATTTATGATCCTCTTTCTTGGATGATCATCTGATGTCATGAATGGCATTTACAGTAGTTTATGTTCCCGTTCAAACTGATACACAGATCCACTTCTTTCAGCTAGGCAATTACTAAAAGTGAGTCAGGAATAGATCAGGCAACTGCTTAATGCGTCCAAACGCTAATCCAGTGGAAAGAACTTGCGGGCCAATTTAAAGAATAGGTTTACAGTATAAAAACGACCACAGAGAGGAATCAACATAGTGATTTCTTTGCTTTCCTCTTTTGAGGAAAAAGAACTAAAAGCAGTGGCTGAAACAAATAATCATGTAGGAAGAAACAACGAATGAGATAAATTAATATAAATGTTAAACAGTATTGTTCATGTATTTTGTACACAAAAAGTGCTTTGCTGTATTGATGAGTTTGATTGTACACACTCAACAGTATAAATAAGGTACCACTTAGATCTGATTTCATATTATAAGAACATGTGCTACCATTGTCTTGAGACTGGAGAATAGCCTGAAGTTAATGCTTATGATGAACACTACTCAAAAATGATCATTGAATTTGTACATCCTCTTCATGAGAAGTCGTGCCATCAGTAGCAGATCCAGTCCCGAAGTTATCAAATTGCCCTTCTCTTGCTTTAACTCCTGTAGTATCACAGAGAAGTCTGGTCATCAGTATCAGATCCACTCTCGAAGGTATCAAATTGCCCTTCTCTTGCTTTAACTCCTGTAGTATCACCGTTAGGTGCCAAAAGATCTTTAATGTTGTCCAAAACATAAGGCTCTATCAGTTTCCAAAACCATACTGCATGACTACCTTGAAAACCTATCCAAAACACAGGTCCCTTTTTCTTTACCCTGCATGTCAAGGATTTTGCTTGAAATGTCTTGGCAATCCTCTCAATGTCTTCACGATTTCCACCTTTCAGCTTGAGCAAAATATCACCTGGAGAGCTTCTGAGGCCCCCATACATGCACCAGTAGGCTAAAACACGTGGAGATAACCACCGGTGGATGAGCTTTGGGACAATTGGCCTGCCTTTTGGCCAAAACTGATCTGCAAAGAAACCAAAGTAGGAGTGTGAAATTGTACAAAACCAGTCAGGTGTCTCATTGTCCCCAACAGCTGACCTACTTGAAGATGTCAACCATTCATAAAACCTTTCATGAATATGCCCCTTCAAAAGTGAGTGGATGCTAGAATTTTCACTGAACTCAAAACAGATTACATGGTTCCTTCTTGCCTCATCTGATTGAATTTGAATACCACCAAGCAGCAAGCCCATCAAAATCTCCCGTTGTTCTTTGTCAAGTTTCATGCTTACTGGTCTCTTTACTACTTTCCTGTTCAAACTAAGAATGTAATCAAGCTTTTCCATATACTGAGGTTGAATCTCATATTTCTTCTGACACATCATATCATATATCTTTTCAGCCTTGATAAACTCTCCTGCAGCAATATAACCTCCTAAAATAGCATTGCATGACTGTGCATTAACTCCAATTGTCGCACTCATGTGCATTTCATTAAAGATTTCTTCAGCATTTTGAAGTTTAGCATTTGTTACCAAGGATTCCAAGTAAACATTGTAAACAAATTGATTGGGCCGACATTTTGTGAGACATCTAGAGAATGCTAATTCCAGTTTATCATGTAAACCCAACTTGAGGTACATTTTCATCAGATCTAGAAAAGCAGGCATGAGAGGCTTATTACCACTGTCAACAAGTTCATCCACAAGTTTTTCTACAATTTCAACCTCTTGGGTTCTTGACATGATCTCTATGATCTTATTGTACGTGGCAATATTGAGAGGCATTAGTTGTTCCTTCATTCCCCTGAATATCTCTAGTGATTTCATTGGCTCCCCTATCTTTGCATAGAGCGCCATTCGGTAAACAAAGGCATGAAATGGCAGAATACACCCAGATTCAACAAGCTTGTGCCAGGCTTTTTCTGTTTTGTCCACATCCCCTTCTTTGGCGAATGCTCTCATGATGGAAACTAGGACCTCTGTGCTCTCTCCAATTCCTGCATGTCTCATCTCTTCCCTAAGAGCCACTATTCTCTCCCTATCAATGGCATCCTGATAGCTATGAAGCCAGATCAAACCAGCATAGATATCCTTGTGAATTTCAAGACCACTCGTTACTAAATTGTGGTAGATGAATTCGGCCTGCTTAAGATATCGTCTTGCCAAGCCTCCAGGCTTACTAACAAGTGCTCGGAAGAGAGAATTATGCAAGCTGAGTCTAGGCCTGTAGCCCCCCAACTGAATCATCCTATTATAGATGGTACATGCCTCCTCGAGACATCCTTGCACTGGGGTGCTGAGGTAAGCAACAGTGAGAATATGAAATGTGGATTCACTGGGGACACGACCCTGGTTTATTATCGTGTCAAACATCTCCCTGCATTTTGTGAACTTCCTATCTTTGCCAAGGTGATCTGCTAGCTTTGTTGCAAAGGCAAAATCAAAATGGAACCAATGCTGCTGGACCATCCATTTGTACACCTGTCATTGGAGAACTCTATTAGCTTCCAGATTCATCCAATCTTCATCCACATTAGCAAAAAATTTACACAAGTGAACTATGGCAACATAATGCTGTGGTAGAATTAGCAACGTCATGGCCCGTTCACCAACACTATCATGATACCACGAAATCAACCAACAATTCACTTCTTAACTACGACAACTGTAAACCAGAAACTAACCAATAATGTATTAAAGATTCAAATATGTTAACTTGACAGTATCCCCCATGCCATATCAAGTGAATGAAAGTAACCTCACAAGGAAGTTTAAGAAAAAAAAAACAATCAAAACATAAAACAAAAAAAAAATTCAATCAGGACAACGGATCCCCTTAACTCCCAAGAATCTAATCTTGAAACAACTCTAGTTTCCACTCAAAGAGCACAACCAAGTCAAAAGACGTGAAATCCAAATTTGACCCATGCCAAGTCATAGTACCAAAAATTGGAACTTTTCTCATTGGAAAAAATAAACAAACAGGTATCGGGCATAAAGAATCATACCCTGAAGCTGGCCTCATACTCGCGGATCCGCATGCAATGCACGGCGATATAAGTGGCGTCCTGCTGGGTTATCCACTTGCGCTGCGCATTGAGAATCCGAATCAACGTCGCGGGCTTGTGCACCGGAAGCTCCTTGCAGAGCCACGCAATCCTGGACCTCCGCCACTGCTCGGTAAGCTCCTCCAGCTCAATCACCTCCAACGACGGTGCGGAAAGCGCCCTCATCTCCCTCTCAGCCGCCGCCTCCGACGCCGTGGCTGTCATCCGCGGCCTTTCCTGGAGACTCTCCAAGCCCAAGTCGGGCTCGGCCTCATGACCCTCGTTCCCGAGCTGCAGCTGCTCGGCGGTAGCGGATTGAACTCGGACGGGGAGGAAGGGGAGGCAGCGAGGGAAGTCGGGGCGGCGGAAGGCCGCCCGGATGGAGATGGCAGCGGAGAAGATGGCGGCGCCGGTGCGCATGGGGGGATGGCGGTGGGCTGGAGCGACGGCGATGGCCGGGAAGGAGAAGGTGCCGCAGATTCGAGGTTGGAGCATTGCTCGGTGGACTTGTAGGCGCAAGGACCGTAGGCCACTTCCCCAGCTTAAGGCTAGACCAGTAAAGAGATGGAATTGCTTGATGTGGGACATGTCCTACGCGGAATTCATGTAACAAGACCCAGCCGTGAAATCTACTTTAAGAGTTGTGCAGTTTGGGTTTAGGGATAGCTGACTAACTATTTAATTTTGATTATTTTTTATATATATATATATATATTGAATTGATTTGGATTACAATAAATATTGTAATATTATAATTTTAAATATATTAGTATAATAATTATTATAATATTTGTTATAGTATTTTAATAATATTATAATATTGTTTGTAATGATAAGAGTCAAAAGTAAATATTTGTCGTAGTAGTAAGAAGAGGTGAAACAAAAATTTAAAATTTGAAGAGGGATATTGGTTAACCGAAAAGTTTTGGTAGTTCAATTGTGAAGTTTTCCTTTATTTTTTATTTTCGAACAATTACATAGCAATGCTGTGTGGATATTCCAAAATTTATAAGAATTAGAGATTCGGGAGAATTTTGTTTATAAAATGAATCTTTATAAAGGTGTTTGACACCCTTTTAATAATTACAAATTCTGATGAAATTATAAATTTTTTTTTATGATTTTTAAAAACAAAATTTAAAAAACTGACTTCTTTTTATTCTTAAAAAATAAGATTGCATTAATCACAAGTTCTATAAAAATGTTTCTATAATTTTTTGGATTATTACATATGACTTGTTAAAATTTTTTGGAATGACATATTTTTGAACAGATCTTAGAGCAGTTCAGACATGCTTTGAGCTCACAAATGGATTGACAAATATTTTCTAAGCTTGAATATTATATCCATTGCGTTTTAAAGGTTTGAAGAAGTGAAAACTTCTTGTTGGAGTTTGGTTAATAATTCTGATGAAGAATTCTAAACCTATTTCACGTTTTCTCGCTTTTTCGATCTCAAATTTATAAATTAATTGTTTCAACCAGAAATCCTAATTCGATATCTATGTTGAAGAGATAGTAAATAGTAGAATGAATTTTATAATTTTTGTAAAAAAATTTACAATTATATAATTTTTGAAAAAAGCTTTTTTACCATTGGGTTTTTGGACACAGGGTATTATTGGAATTTCACGCATCGAATTAAAATTTAATATAATCGAGAGAAGAAAGATTTTTGTAATCATGATAGAAATTTCGCCAATATGTAATTCTTAAGATTTAAAAGAGAAAAAAAAAATCCAATTTTATAGAATTTTAAGGAATTATATATAATTAACTTTAATTTTTCCCTGAATATTCAAATGAGCATTAAAATCATGAGATGAGGATCACATGAAACCAGATCAGATTATTAGCCGCTACAATTAACTTTGATTTGTAATTATGATATACTTTGGAATTTTTTTAAAAAAGTCAAATCCTTTTTCATTAAGTTGATTACGTTTGCTAAAAAAATTTCTCTATTTTCTTTCGTTTATGAGCGGTTCAAAAAAAATTTAATTTGAAATCTTTCTTCTTTTTCAATTTTTTTTCAATTAAAGAGTGACAAAAATTCAAAGTGAATCAGCTGAAAATTGAAGAAAAAAAAAAATTTCAGGATTTTGTTTCAGACCCTAAGATACATAAGTTCATTTAAGTTGGTTTTTAAATTTATTTTTCTCACAGGTATTGCATCAGAGTCTACAAAATTCTTTGTGACTATTTTTAGGAGATTACTTTTTCTATGTGATTGGCAAAAACAACGCATAGTGAAAATGATTAATGTAGATGGAATGACGAGGTAAGATGAAAGGCAGAACGGTGAAAGCCCTTTAAACGTTAGCAGAACTGGATTTAGGATACCTTGTATGCAAATACCACAATGGTTTCAAGGAGAAATTTAGTGCAATCCGGTATATACTTTAATATAAACATCAATAGAAACTGGCACTCCTTGCAATTAAGAAGAGGTTCATTAGTACCAAAGAAGTGATGTAGAAGACTCACTACCTGTGAAGGGAATTTCTTTGATATGGTAGCAGATCTTATTGCTTTCTGGAAGAACTGTGTGGAACTACAAGAATGACGAGAAAAGGGGAACTAACGAAAGAAAACCATGTATTACTCCAAAGAGCATGGTTGTTCACCAAACATATATCTGCAAGGAGAAGTGAACAAACTAATTTAAGACATGGTTAGATACGAATTCAGACCATATGGATATGCCATATCACTGTAATTTACCCCCAAATAAGTTAATGAAAGTGAGACTGGAAATGGAAATGAGGTGGCTGGTTTTGGGATTCTTGGAAGCCCTTTTTCACTGTGCCAAGCTTGTGCTTTGGCATTTGGGCTCATCACCGGAGCTTGATCTTTGGCTTTGTGTTGGTAGGAAAATTAAGCTCGATTTAGTATTGCAGGCTACAATTGACTCTTTTAATTCCTGTCATGTTTTTATATTCCTGATATCACTGAGCTTTTCATTTTATTATCCATGCTTGATTAGTTGGTATCTTTGTTATGCGATAACATTTATTGGATTTAACATTTGCACTTGATATCTGTAATATTTGCCATTTGCAAGCTGGCTTGATGTGTTCTATACGCAGTAACCTCTTACACAAAATCCAAGAGAATGTTTCTTCATGAAAAACAGTAAGAAATGCAATGCCTTATGTTTGTAACTTAATAAGAGAGGATCAGTAATTGAATACGGTGTCACAATAGTTTACATACAATGCCACCCTAAGCATGTAAATTGATGATTGAACATATTTATTGTTGTTGATTGGTGATCCATTTCGTTTGGGGGGTTCTTGTGCTTGTCAGAGCTTGTATTCCTCCACGCCTAGTGATAAATCCAATATCCTCTTGAAATTAGCATATTATACTTCAAATTTCTTGTTGGTTAAGGACTTGGGATATTCATTGTACAGTTTTCTGCTGTCTGTCTAATGTTGCTACTGTAATTTCCTGCAATGCAGCCTGATTGATTAGGTACTTGCTTACAGAATTCAGTGTTTTGGTATTTCTGGTGTTAACTAATGAAATTGAAATTTATTTTTCTATTCGTTGAGCTACATATTCTGGAAAGCATTTTCCACCTAACCAGATAAACCCTTGATGGTAATTATTAGAGCCATTTGGATGCCAGGATTCTGTATTTTGGATAATATATCTCATTCTGCGTTGAAGGGTGGTCCTGGAGTTGTGGCAGCTGTCAATGGTTGTCTTGGAACTAAAACCCAGACTCTGAAGGTAGGATTGAAAAAAGACTTGTAACATTGTTTTCTATTTTTATGTATTTTTCAGGGGATCAATGGTTAAGTTTGCTCCTTGTTCATTTGCCCTTTTCAAAAAAATCTCTTCTTTTTCCTTTTCAGTTATTGCATTCTTTACATTTTTTCCCTTCTGAGTGCTTACAGTTTGATGTGATAAAATAGAAACATGGATTCCTCCTTGGTCGTAGGAGCAGGCAAATCCTGTATGGAAATTTATAGGTGATTTGTTATCAACATAAGCGGCAATAGGCTTCATTAGCATAACCAATGGAAATCACATGTAAGCGTACATCAACAAAGCTCTGACTTTTCTCATTTCAGTTGATACTTATATTTTGGTGGGCAACAGGAACTTATGCACTTGTTGGCTCTTGACACAAAATCATGTCGAAGTTGAAATTAATGACAACTAGATTCTTTTCATGCTCCAATCAGTTGTGATTTTAACAATGAAAATGAATAGGTTGATCAAGAAAATATGTTTCTTACAGTGCAAATGATTGCTGTAATTTATTTTTGACACATCAGGTGGGGATTTTAGCAAGATGAAGAATGCTACCAGATCATCCGCGAATCCCTAGTATGCCCAAGGACTGCTGTACCCAGTTCTAGTTGTGAAGGCAGCATGGAGAGCTTGACAAAATTCTTGGTCCTAGTTGGTGCTTCAGATGTGCTACTACAGAGCTTGCTATTTTTGCGAAACCTGATTTGGCGAGAGATTGTCTTTGAGAGTATCACTAAATTTGTGCAGAGTTATTGTGCAAAGGTGTGCCACTTATCATTGGAATGAATTTATTGAGTTCTTACACCCCTGGAATTTAACAGCTTTGATTCATACTTGAAAGTGCATGCAAGAGGAAAGTGCAACTTAATGACAAACCTATCTTGTTAACTACCAATGTTCCACAAATGTTTGAGCAAAGAGAGGACCAAAACCGGTCTCTCCTCTAATATATTACCAAGGCCTCTTAAATCCGAGGCTAAATAATGTTTTACATACAAAACAAGGTACTAACTAGGCTGGCTCAAAAATAGACCCAAGCCCAGCAGCCCCAACCAAATCAAAACAAACAAATACTATATACTATCAAAACTGCTACCAGCCTGAGACAACAATATCCAGGAAGCTTGTGTTCGTGCCATCGCTGAACTCCATGGCCAGATCATCGCCGGATGTGTCAGAAACGCCAAACTCGGTCTCAAAATCGTCAAAAACGTGAGGATCAGCACTTATCAGTTCCACAATGTTGCAATCCAACAACCAGACTGTTCTCTGAAAAACAGTCACGTTGGTTGGTTCTTGATCAAATGGCAGTGACAGGCTGACAGCATTGCTGGTGTCACTCTGAAGACGGAATCCAGTAAAGTTGCGTCTCCATGCTCCATTCGGATGTCAATAGCTCTGTCGTGGACGCCACAGAAGTAGACTCCGGCAACCAAACTAGCTGCTGCTGCACTTGATCACCAGCACCAACAACACTCTCAGTGATAATTATATCATCAATGGCATAATCATCAGCAACAAGATCCGCTCCATGCTGAATCGCAGACTCTGAGATTGTTGTTGTTGGTTGTTGATCGGTGCACATTATTGGGAAGGAAGTACCGCCACCACCATTGACGTCGAAGAACGAGTCTTGTTGAAGACCAACAGTCGGCACTAAGAATGCACCGGCAGAAGCAGCAGCTGTTTGATCTTGCTGAGGCTGCGAAGACATGGATGCGAAGATCATCCTGTGCTCTTTCTCCGGCCTAGGGTGCCTGAGGAACCACTGTCCTCGCAGCAGCAGAACTCATGCATCACCCATCCGGTGCTCGCCATCTCGCCACACACCTGAAACTCGAGAGTTCTCCTTGAGGCCGATCACCTTCTTGCCGTCGTCGCACCGTGGATCGTCTTGGTATTGCTGATCTTCCACCTATCTCCACTTTGGCCACCAACAGTGTGGCTCTAGCCGGACCTCTGGATGAAGAAGAAGGCCTGGACGAGAGAGATAAGGATGGGGGTCTCGGGGTGGAAGTCGTAGGCAGCGACCTCGTCGCGAATGTGGTCGCTATGGATCTGTATTATAATGTCAGGTATGATAAATTAGTTCCACATCAAACATTGGATAGATAGAATTCAATATACATAGTGAAGAAAGTCAATATTCCATGAGATTAGGTTTTTAGGATGGTTTGATATCCGGTCCACTATATTATTTCACTAAATATCGATATCCATCACAATTCACAATATAGAACAAGAACAGAAAAGAAGAAAAAATAACACACAAGATATTTATATAGCGAAAACGATCCAGAAGATATTGTATTGATGAGAAAAGAAAAAGAAAATTACAACGATGGAGGCAAAACTCTAATATCACCAACTCTCACAAAAGACTAAATAGTCTATCTGTCACAAGACGTTTTGAGAGTATTAATGTATGTCTTTCTTTTTCTCACTCTATATAAAAACCCTTACATATATAGAGTATTTATAAATATGGCCTAACTATGTTTAAGTCAAAATAGAAGACTAACTCAAATAAGACTTCTACTAATTTAAGTCTTCTAATAGAAGATAAATTTAAATAAGGATTACACCCATTAAATTACTTCCTAATATAATTAAAACTCTCCAAAAAATTCGGATTCGAGATACGATTAAGACAACAATCTTTACATTGGCTCAAATCCTCTTATTCTTTCAATTTTTAATAAATGTCTTTGTCATTACCTCATAGGGCAGGATCAATGACCTTGAATATTGATCAAGTCCAAACAAAGCTTGAACTTATCAATTGCAATAACCTTCGTCAACATATCTGTAAGATTTCTTGAAGTATGAATCTTTTGTAAAGAAAATAGTGTGCCGAATAAAGTGAAATCGGACATATAATACTTTGATCTGGCGTGGTACATTTAGTTTTTCGCAAGGTGTATGGCATTCTGACTATCGCAAAAGATTAGGAAAAATATTTTGAGAAAAACCAACTTCACTTGTCAATCCTTTTAGCCATAGAGATTCTTTGACGGCTTATGTAGCTATCATATATCCAGACTCTATTGTATATAATGTCACAGTTGATTGCAAGGTACACCTTCAACTAATAGGACTTCCACAATGAGTGAAAAAGATAATCAGTAAGAGATTATCGTCGATTAAAGTCTCCAACATAGTCTAAATTGACGTAGCCAACAATTTTAGCCTCTTGAATTGTATTTCTGTCGAAACATAAGCTAATATTAAGAGTACTTTTGATATATCTTAATAGTCATTTTACAGCCTGCCAATCCCTTTTTTCTAGATTTGCCATATAACAACTAACAACACTGACTGCTTGTGCAATATCAGGTCTTGTGTATACTATATCATACATTAGACTTCCAACAACACTTGAAATGAGATGCCAAAGGAGTACTGACGGGTTTTGAATTCTGCATGTGAAAACAAGAAATAATCTTCTCGAGATACTTGCTCTGTTTAAGCCATAATTTACCATACTTTCCATTCCAAGAATCTTCCTTGCAGCACCTTTTTGGATGAACTCTTCAGGCTGTTGGATAAAAATATGCTCTTTTAATACTCTATGTAGAAAGACAACTTTGACATCAAGCTGTTCTAACTCAAGATTATAAAAAACAACTAAAACAAGTAGAAAACGAATAGATGTATGTTTAACCACAGGAGAGAAAATTTCATTAAAGTCAACACTCTTTTTATAAATACCTTTTGCAACTAAACGAGCTTTGAATTTAACACCATTTATCTTACAGGAATCATCTTTCTTTCGAAATACCCACTTGCAATCAATTGTTCTTTTACCGTCGGGTAATTTCACCAAATCCCAAGTATGATTCTTTTGAAGGAAATCCATCTCTTCATTCATAGCAGTTTGTCACTGAGAAAAATTTTTATCTTGCACTGCTTATTTATAGGAAAAAACATCATCATTGTCAGTAAGTAAAACAAAACCTATCATATCTTCAAAACCATATATTTCAAGTGACTTTATATTTTTTTGAGATTTTCGAAGTGGAGTCTTCTCAGAAATTTAATTGTTAGAATTTTCTTGAAAGTTGGACATACTCTGAATATCTCCTTTTGAAGAAACTACATGCTCCACCTCCACTATATTATATCACTGGGAACTTTCTTGAGAGATTTTAACATAACATTTTCATCAAATACTACGTTTCTCTCAATAATTATATTTGAAATAGTAAGATCCGACAAACAATAGCCCTTAACACCTTTGGTATAACCCAAGAAAATACAATTTTTGGAACATACATCTAACTTATCCTTGACAACATGCACATAAACAGGACAACCAAAAACCTTTAAAGAAGAATAATTTGCAATTTGACTAGTACATGCCTTTTCATGAGTCTTATAATTAATGACTGTTTGACTGTTGCGATTCATAATGGAACATGCTGTATTGACTGTTTCTACCCAAAAATTTTGGTCAAGATTAGCTGTACTGAGCATACTACGTGCTTTTTCCAACAAAGTTTTGTTCATCTTTTCATCAACACCATTTTGTTGAAGTTTTTCTGGAGTGGCGTTTGATGCCTTCATCTTTATATAATTTAAGAAACACTATTGATTTGTACTCTCCGTCATTATCACTTCTAAGGTATTTAATTTTTCTGTCAGTACTTTTTTCAACTAAAGTTTTCCATCGTTTGAAAACAAAAAACACTTCGGCTTTGTAATGCAAAAAATAAATCGACACTTTTCTGAAAAAAATCATCAATAAAACTGACAAAATAACGAACACCAGATTTTGATGGAATAGGAGAGCACCACACATCAGAATGAATATAATCAATTAAGTCTTTAATACAATAAATACTAGTGTTAAACTTTACCTTAGACTGTTTACCGTATAGACAATACTTGTCGAAATCCAATTTGCATGAGTTGAGGCCTTTCAATAATCTTCTTTTGTTGAGCTCACTTAAACCTTACTCACTCATATGACCAAGACGCATATGTCATAAGTGGGTCATATCAGAAGAATAAGCCTGAGAATTTGCTACTTCACCTCCAATGATTTTTCCTACTAACTCATACAAGATTTCATGTTTTAGGTCATTCATCACTATCAATAAGCTTTTAGCAACCTTAAGAACTTCACCTTCAATAGAATATTTATAACCAGCAGAATCCAAAACACCCAAAGAGATTAAATTCTTTTTTAAATCATGAACATGTCTAACGGCAGTAAGAGTTCTAATAATATTATCAAATATTTTAATTTTGTTTATTTCATTTCCAACAGTTTTTGCATGAATTCTTATTACCTATCAAAACTAAACTACCATCATAAGACTTGTACTTTTCAAATCAATCCTTATTAGGACATATGTGGTAAGAACAACTACAATCAAGAATCTAAGTATTATGGTAACGATCAAAATTAGAACTAATAGAGAGAATATTACTAAAATCATCATCAGAACTCTCTTCAACAACTGACACTTATTCTTTGTCTTGCTCTTTAAATTGAGATTTTTTTTTTTACTTTGAGCTTCCAACACTCTTTTATTACATATCTCATCTTCTTACAATACCTGCAATTTACTTTTTTGGATTTGGATCTAAAACAACCTGTCTTTGATCTTTCTTTAGTACAATGTCTGACAATCAATACTTTTGAGTGTGACACATATCCTTTAATCTTTTTCAAATATTTATTAGGTAGAATGACAGCAAAAATATCATCAAATTTTAAATCCTTACTATACATGAAAGTAGTCTTTAGATTCTCAAGAGAAGGAAGTAAAGACGATAATAAAATAATTATCTTGTCTTCATCTTTAATTTTAACATCAATGCTTAACAATTAAGAAACTAGTTTATTGAAAGCATTAAGATGATCAACTATATTCGTACATTCCCTCATTCGAAAATTGAAGAGTTTCTGCTTTAAGTAAACTCGATTTAAAATAGATTTACTCATATATTATTTCTCCAGCTTTTTTCATATCTCTAAAGGTGATATTTTATCAAGAAACTAATAGAGTACCTCATCAGTGAGACTAATGATGATTGTGCTATATGCACTAGCCTTCTAGTTTTCCACACTTTCGGTGACATTTTTAGGTTTGACGTCCTTCAATGTGTTTCTTAACCCTTGTTGAGTAAAAATTGCACGAACTTTTGTTTGCCAAATATGAAATCTTTGCTTTCCATTAAATTTCTCTATATCAAACTTCGTACTAGACATGTTGAACCAAGCTCTAATACCATTTTTTGGGAAGTCAAAAGAGTGTCAAATCAAATCAACATAATGAGCCGGATATTAAACTATCCAAAAAACTTAAACTAATGGGATATAAGTCTTTTTCATTATATATATTGAACCCTATTTATTCAATATCTGATGTGGGACTAATTCATCACACCTGACATTATAACATTCTCTTCCTTTAGGTGTGATTTAGCCACATTAATTTTAGAACTCTTAATCAAGAACTCTTTTATTTGAGCAGTTCCACCGTATGACCCATACCAATGAGTTTTTTTATCTCATTTTTTTGATTTTTTAAGAGAAACTAGCATGTGACTCAATTCAGTCGTACCATCATAGTAATTTTGGTTTTAAGAGTTTGCATAACTTCGAACCTGAAGCTCCGATACCATTTGTTGAGGTTGTCGAAGGAGTGTCGAACCGGAATAATATAGTGAGTCGGACACCAAACAATCCCAAAAGATTAAACTCTTGAAATGGTTGGGTGTCAGACACTATATTAACTTACTTTGACACTCTTTCAACTTCCCTAATAAGTAAAATATCAGAGCTTTAGGTTCGAAGTTGTGCAAACTCTTAAAACCAAAATTACTGTGATGACGCAACTGAACTGAATCATATGTTAGTTTCTATTAAAAAATCAACAGAATGAGATGAAAACCTGTTAGTATGGGTCAAATGGTAGAACCGATCAAGTAAAAGAGTTTTTAATTAACAATGTTAAAATTGATATGGTCAAATCACACCTGAAGAGAAATTGTTATAATGTCGGGTGTGATAAATTAGTCCCACATCGGATATTGGATAAATAAATACTAACATATATAATGAAAAAGTCTCGTATCCCATGAGTTTAAGCTTTTGGGATGGTCTGATGTCCGACTCACTATATTAATCTGATTTAACACTCTTTTGACTCTCCCAACAAATCTTGAGCTGGAGGTAGCCAAATGATCTGTTGGTCCATGGGCTTGAACCTGTAGCCCGTGACTGGAAGAAGAAGAAGATCAAGCTCTTCTCTGAGCTTCTCTTTTCTTGATTCCCGATGATTTCTTAGATAAGCCAAGCGAAGACGAGAGCAAGGCAACGGCAGGATAGTAGGCCCCAAACAACCCACTCTCAATTTAACTGATAAGCCCAAAATTTCCATCCTAGTTCAATTGAAAAGCAAGCCGGTCGAGTTTAAAAGCCAATAATTTACACATAACACTCCGTAGATAGATTTAATCATAGAATACCTTTAAATTTAGATGTTCACATATAAATTTGTTTTACATAGAATCACCTGTATTTTATGAAATTCCACAAAGCCACCTATATTAGCAAAAATATTATAGATAACTACCTCTTATATACTTAAAAATACACCAAATCATCTTTCACCTTTATTAAATAATGGAAGACAAATACTTTTCAAGTATATTGTATATTGTATATAACAAGTTTTTATAATCAAATTATTTATAAAAATAAATTTTAACTAAGAATTAGGGAGAATCACTAAAAAATTTATGAAATTTTGTATAATTTCTTATCAGCCCCTCGTATTTGCAAAATTCTTTATCAACTCCTAAAATTTTTCTAAATTCAAAATCAATCACTCGGTCACTCAACAATGTTAAGGTATAAATTTATTATTATTTACAAATACTCTATTTTATATATAAACACTTTAATTCATATATAAACTGTATATGAGAAATTATTTATATATAAAATATAGTATTTATAAATAATAATAAATTTATATTTTTATTTAGAAAGTTAATCATTTAAGAAACTAATTCTAAATTTCAAAATTTTGAGAGGCTCATAAAAATTTTTAAAGATATAAGAGACTGATAAAAATTTCAAAAAATTTCAGAAGTTTTTTAATAATTATTCTCTAAAAATTATATTGATGTAAAACAATAAAAAATCTAACTAAAATTTTGAAAAATGCATACTTTTTAACAAATAATCACCTATTTTATTATAAATTTGTGAAAAAACACCTTCCTTATTATCATTAGCAAAAAAAATCACTTATCTTATATTAAAAATTTACAAAAATTTACCTCGATTAAAATAATTTAATTTAATTTTATCAATTAAATTAATATTAAAGACCAAATTATTTTTATTTTGAACAATCAATTTATAATTATCACACAACTGATTTGACAAAACTAAATTTTTAATTTTTAATTCTATAAAATCGGATAATCAATCTCTCATAAAAACTGAAATAAAATAAATTAATTTTTAGAGAATAATTTAAATTTTTTATATTAATTTAATTGATAAATTTGAACTAAAATAAAATATTTTTAAATTATTTTATTTGAGATTATTTTTTATAAATTTATAATATAAAATGATTTATATTTTACTAATAATACTAAGACAAGTGATTTTTTACGCATTCATAATAAAAGAAATAGTTACTTATTTAAAAACTCAAAAAAATAACTCGCACACAATAACTTTTCACAATTTTATGGAAAAAAATATGGTTTTTCTGAAAAAACCGTGAGTTCATAAATACGAATCCTGCTCCCTGGATTGGGACAAAAACAAAAAAAAAAGAAAGTCACGAACTGAGCGAGAGAGAGAGCGAGGGCTCGATGATGACGAGGGGAAAGCAGAAGATCGAGGCGCAGAGGAGGAACGCCAAGCGGAACCAGAAGTCCAAGGGCTCCCAGCTCGAGGCCTGCGCCATCGCCCTCAAGGCCAGCTGCTCCATCTGCAAGGTTTCCCCCATTCCCTTATCCAAACCCTACCTCTGGATCCAATCCTTATTAATTTCACGAGAAACCACAATTTTTCAGATCGATTTCTTTTCTTTTGTATTTTGTTCGCGCTCACTCAAATCCATAATTCCGCCGGAATTGCTCGTCAAGATCGAAACTTTTCGCTGGTAGCAAGCATTTTGATGATTTTAAGCTTTGGGTGTTGCTGGGAAGGTCAAACTTTTGAGTTTCGTATAAACAGTAAGAACTTTCTCAATGCACATTCGTTGCCACCAGAATAAGAAAAAAATTGATATATGTGAAGCCTTTAAGGCATTCCATAAAGAGTTTCAAAATCAATTTCAAACAACCATTAAGGCACTAAGATATGATAATAGAGGATAATACATTTCCATTGGATTACAAGATTATCTAAAAGTATATGACATTATCTTGCAAACATCATGTGTTTATATTTCTTAACAGAATGGAGTTGGTGAGAAAAAGAATCGGCATTTGTTGGAGGTACCAAGAGTACTAATTTTGAGAGAAATATTCTAATAATCCACTAGGATGATGTTGTTCTCACAACATCATTCTTTATCAATAAAACACCTATACCATCATTGAACAATCGAACCCTATTTAGTGTCTTATGTACTGATGAAAAACTTTTTTATTTACCTTTAAAAGTATTTATTTGCCTTTGTTATGCTTATAACCATGATAACACTAGATATAAGTTTCAACCAATATTAATAAAATGTATATTCTTAGGATATTTCAGGACAAAGAAGGATTACAAATGTTATAATCCTAAAACTTACAGAACATATATATAATAGCTGATGCCCTTTGACCTGTCAACTAACAAGTCAAGCCAAGAAAAGAAAATACTTTTTGTATAGTAGCAGGGGACAGCTGACAAAATCTTTACCTTCTAATACAATTGAAAGAGGTTCAACACCATAGAAAACACAAAAACAAGATCAAGAGTTACAAGAGGCAAAATCATAATCAGAACCAAAAGCTAATTCACAACCAAGTACATATTCAGTGGCAGAACAGTCAATAGGAGATGCCATTAGTTAGCCCACAACCTTGAGAAAAAGGAAAAGAACATGCACTTAGTATCCCATCTCAAAGTATGTCTTTTACAACAAACTGACTCAAGCATACAAGTCATTTATTTTAAAGCTATCAACCATAGAAATACCAAAGGCAACACAAGAAGCTCTTTAAAAGAATGGTACATAGGCGGTGGTTCCAAAACCAAAAGATAAACCAATTGTAGAATGTAAATGGGTATACATAATAAAGTACAAAGTAGATAAAGCCATTAAATGATACAAGGCAAGACTAGTTGTAAAAGAGTATACTCAAACTTAAGATATTAATTATTTTAAATTTTTTTTACCTGTAGCCAAGATGACTACAAGTGAGAGTAGTCATCTCACTTGTAGTTAATAAAGACTGAAAAACATGTTAATTCAATGTCAAAAATGTTTTTTTGCGTGGAGGCCTTCATGAAAAGGTCAATATAACATAGTCTGCAGGATTTAACATGCATATAAAAGGACATATGTGCAAATTAAGGAAAATACTTTATGGATTGAAATAATTTCTAAGACTATGGTTTGAAAAGTTTAGTACAAATATGGGAGAATATGAGATCGAGTAAAGCCAAATTAATTACACTCTATTTTTTAAAAAAAATAAAGAAGATATTATCATTCTCCTTATATATGTAGATAACATAATTATCAATGGAGGCAACATAAGTGAAATACAAAGACTCGAGAAATTTATGAATAAAAAGTTTGAAATTAAAGACTTCAAAAAATTACACTACTTTCTAAGAATTAAGTTGGCATATTCAAGATATGGACTCGGTAATGACATAGAGAAAGTTTGCATTAGACATGTGGAACAAAATAAGAATATTGAGGAGCAAAATAGGTAGGATACCCATGAATAACTACATCAAGTCACTGGCATAAAAAGAGAAATTACTTAAAGATTTTGAAATATATAAAAGGTTGGTGGGAAAATTGATTTGCTTGATCATTACTAGACCATATATATGTCAAGTTGTGAGTTTGGTCAGCCAATTTATACAAAATCCAAGAAAACTTCAGCTAGAAGTAGTTTACTAAATTCTGAGATATATCAAAACAGAACTTGGCCTAGAGTTATGGTATAGGAACAATGGAATGCACGGATCTTACAACATATTTAAATGTTGATTGGGTTAGTTCACCAAATGACAGAAAATCAATCACAGGAATGTACATACAACTTGGAGAGAATTTAATTGCATGAAAACAAAAAACAAACTGTAGCGGATTGATCAAGTGATTGAGCTTTGCAATGTCAACATATAAAGTATTGTGGTTAAGAATGAAATCACATAATTGGGATTTAAGTTAAAAAACCACTATCTTGTGGCAATCAAGCAATCCTTCACATATCAAATAACCTAGTCTTTCATGGAAGGACTAAACATAGAGAAGTGGATTTACATTTTGTTAGGTAAAAGCTTTAGAATCAATAATCAAATTGTAAGGCTTGGTGGGACCAATAGGCCAATAATTGACAGCAGTTGTCTTTAGTCTCACATTGACAAAGTGTCGAAATTGAAACTTGGCTAAATATGATGATTGTCGTAAACCAAACAACAAGGTTTTTTCCTAGGATGCTGAGAAAAATAAAATCCTGAGATCGGGTGGACCGCGGGCTGCAAACGCACAAGAACAATATCGTGCTGCGTCAAGGGCGTCACATAGTGGTATTAGACCCACTTCGCACCTCTTGATCGAGGTGGACTACCTCAGTGAGAACGCTGAACCCTTGAGAGAGGGAGATTGTAAGGTCCGGTGGGACTAGTGGGCCTATAATTGGCGGCAGTTGTCTTTAGTCTCATATCAACAAAGTGTCGGACTTGAGACTGGACTAAATATAATGACTACCGTAAACCCAACAACGAGATCTTTTCCGAAGAATTGGGAAAAACAAAACCCTAGAGTCGGGTGGACCGCGAGTCGCAGACGCCCAGGGGCAATATCGTGTTGGATCGGGGACATCACATAGTTGTATCAGAACCACTCCGCACCTCTTAATTAATGTGGACTAGCTCAGCAAGGATATTGAGCCCTTAGGGGGGAATTGTAAGGCCCAGTAGGACCAGTGGGCCTGTAACTGGCAACAATTATCTTTAGTCTTATATCGACAAAGTGTCAGAATTGAGACTAACCTATATATGATGACTGTCATAGATCGAACAACGAAGTCTTTTCTCGGAGAATTGGGAAAAACAAAACCCTAAGATCGGATAGACCATAAGCCGCATACACCTAAAGATAATATTGTGCTGGATCGGAGGCGTCACACAAATTGTGCTATCTAAGTATAAACGATCAACTATCAGACATGTCACCAAGGCACTACGGTCGGACAAGTTGGACAAAATCAAAAACTAGTTGGACATGTATGATATCTACTGTCCAGTTTGAAAAGGGGTGTTGAATAAATAAAGGATTCATTGTCATGTAGGTCAAGTAATACATAGCATGATTGGACTAGAAAGTGTCTTCCAGTTGTTCTAGTATCCTGGTTTATCACAATCCAAAACCAGCTCATATAAACGGGTCAATAGTTAAGCTAAAATCGACTCAGAGTCTAAGTCTAAGTAGGAGTCAAGTAGGAGTCCAAAAAACTTATAAAAACATGTAAATTCAACTTTACAATAAGAAAAATTAGAGAATTTAGAAAAAGTGTTCAAACTCTCCACATCATTGTCTCAAAACCTTTTTTTCTTCAACTTTAACACGTAGCTGAAGTAGGAAATTCCAATTTCTAATGTGAATACACTGAATTTTTTCATAAATTATCTTCCATCCCCATGATGAACAAAAAAATTATAAGATCAAGATTCCGGGTGGAAAAAACTTACTTGTGCATACAGTACTTGAATTCCTGGCCGCGAACATAATCCTTCTCCCCTTCTTCATCTGATTCGCGCAACAAATTCAGAAAAAAAAAAATTGATCACATTAACCCAAATCCTGAGACTAAATCCGTATCAGATATTGGAAAATAGAAGAGATCAATGTGTCACCGGATCGCTCTCGTAGATGAGCTGATAACAAACAGGAGAAAGACATCGGAGCGCGCAATTCTCCTTCTCATTCATCGAAAACTTGCATTTCAAGCCCCAATGCCACTTCCCCCAAGCCGCAAGAAAAACCCACAAACCGATCACCACCGATTTCAAGCGAGAAAAGCGAAGAACCGAGATATCTCCACCACTCGATGTCGGCGTAGCAAGCGTTTTTCTTCTGTTGTACCTCGACGTCCTGCAAATAAATCCAAGAATGAGATCGGAGAACGAAACCTCTGCCTGGAGTATCAAAAAGGGAGAGAGAATTACTGTGATGGGGCGACGGAAGGATTTGGCGAGAGCGATCGGGCAGAGAAGTACGGCGAGAACCAGAGTGAAGTATGGTTTTGCCGATCGCAATGGAACTTTCCGGAGGCCTGTCACCAGAGAAGTAGATACTCTCGAAGTGACGGTTGTACTGGGATGTTATTACATATACCTCCCTTACCTTTTGATATTTACATAGAACCCCCTCCTAGAATATATGTTACCCTTTAAATATCTCCCTTAGCTTTTGATATTAAAAAATATTGTTAATCACACTTAATCAGTTAATTGAGGATAATTAGCATTGAATAGTTATTTTTCCGTTTAAAAAACTGAAATCAAATCCTATTGAGATTTAATTATGAGTAAAAATTTCTTACAAACTTATCCACGGTAAATAAAACAAATTTAGATAGTAAATTATATAAATTTAATATTAGAATTTGAATTTTATTCTAACTTATTTTAAGTAAGATTCAAAACAAAGGTTGTGACAAGAAAACAATGATCTCAATCGGAACGAGTTCTGAGCGGATTTGGATGCCCTGTGGTTGTTTTACCTCTGCCTCAAACGATTTTTCTAATCATTTATTCTCTATCAATTTCCCACATCATTTACCAAACAAATTATTCCGACAAATATCCACCATTAAGTTAATAATATTTTTGCTCATTCAACTAGAAATTAAATTACAAAATGGTTCCGGTACAGCCAGTGGCCAAATACAGAAACACCTTTATTCTTCGTCTCGACCATAGCACATAGGTTGAAAGAAAACAGAATTCGCCTGAATTCAACACATTTTGTGCCAGCAAACAAGGTGATAAGTAGCTTAGCCCCCTGTAGAAAGTATGAAGAAAATCAACTGAAGCAATAGCATAAACTAGCAGTACAAATCGGATCGTTAGGCCTAAATTGGAACAGAAGTAACTGCATTGCATTCAACTATCACAACAATATTTAGCAGCTAACTGTAGATTTCTAAGCTGAATTCAAGGATACCACTAATTGAGGGGATTAAGAGGCCCGTCTAATCCACAGATGTTCTTCGGAGTTTACCAATTTCATGCCTTTTCTGTATCCAATTTCAGACACATGAATGGGAAACTAACAAGCTTAAATGAGTAAGAACTGCAGGAGGAGACTTTATAATTCTTACATTATGTAATCATTCAATCACCAAGATTAAAAACTTCACAAGTATGGTTTCCTGATGACATAGATAAGACAAAGATACCAAGTTAAAACTCATGTGCATCCTTATTGAATCAATTGGACATCAATCAAATAGTAAAGTAGCATATATTCCTAATCAATCTCTCTTCAACATGTCCACAGAATGATATTTCAAGCATCTAAGCAAGCAAAATTATTTGAACATCAACAGTAAACAGGAATTGTATTGCAATTGTATATCATGTTATGATGCAGAAATTCAAAAACTAATCAACAAAATCATAAGCAACATATAAAATTTTCTGTTATGCTATACTTACGGTTCTTTTTGGCATGGTATTTTTCGATAGTGCTGAACCAATTCCATTGGAAACATAGGCCCACAAAGCGCATAAAACCTGCAGCAAACACCTCCACAAATGCTGTCAAGCATGAACTTTGTGGAGATAAACCTGCAGTTGCTATAGACAGCATGGTTCCATCAAAATTGCAGGGAACAATAAATCTTCCAGATTTAATGCCATTGAAAGCCTTCTTCGAAACTTCCTCAGGCTTCAATGCAACTGAAGATGCTGCTATTATGTTGGTAAGTTCTGATCTTCTCTTGTGTTCTGCAATCAACAAGCATGTGTTGAGAATAATGTAATTACAAATTAATCAATAAAGAAAGATACTTCCACAGCAGACATTTCAGTTAGCAATTTTCTTTACAACTAAATTAATAAATGTTTACCTTCAGCAAAACCAGGAGTGTCCGTATCGGGTGGAAATATCAGAGAGACGTAAACATTATCAGCTATAACTTCATGCTGCAAAGCTTCTGCCAATCCACGAAGAGCAAATTTGCTTGCTGAGTAAGCTGAGTACCCATAAACACCCACCTGTAATGCAAATACAGCACAATCCACATCATTCCATCACAAACCCCCATAAAATCATATATCTCATATGGACAAACCCAGAACAGAGACATGTTTCCAGTAATATCAATAACCAACCTATCATTCCTCATTCCTTCCTCTCGAAGAACAAGTCAAGAAACATGTGCAACAGGACAGTAACACTGCTGACGCAGTTAGGGTATTTCCAGAAAAGCTTAATCCAACTTTCTGGGCAGACACAGAAGCTAATTTATGTGAAAAGTAAGAATAAGCAGTCAAGATTTTGAGTAAAGGTTCCCAGGCTCCCAGCTGGATATGCATATAGGACCAGAAAACATAACATAGTTTCTCGTATCCTTCAGATTCTCAAAGCCTGGGAATCATGGTTTTGCAAGCCCAGCAATCTACATATACGTCCGTGATTAATAAAAGGAAAAATCAAGTCAGAATTCTAAGAATCTCACTTTAAACTATTTCTGCAGCTACATGTCCACGGTCCTACAAGCTTAGGCTAGTCCAAAACTAGTTTTCTCATATTCCACCCAATCAAATACCCCCAGAGGTTGTGCAAACTTTCAGCAGATACAAACCCACAATTCACAAAGTCACGAATATCAAACGGAAAAAGGCTATCAGAGATTTAACAGGTTGAAACATCGTACAAAACTAAGCTAAACTAAATCAATGCACGAGAGGAATTTCAAAGGAAGCATGCTAACAAAAGAGTTTTATACCAAAGGAAAATTCGAACTTTCTCCGATTGGAGAGTTAAGCAGAAGAAATTATTTTTTATAGATATCATTTTATACCTGGCCGGCCTGTGATGACATGATGGCGATTGACGCCGGGACCCCAGTCTTCTTGGTATTCTCCTTCATTCCCGGAAGCGCAGCCCTGATGAGATGGAAAGTCCCCATAACATTAACCTCCATCTGAAACCTCACCTCCTCCAGCTCCTGCACCACCAGCTCGCAGGGCAAGAACACGCCATGATTGGCGACGAGAACATCCACATTCCCAGCCTCCTCCACGGCTCTCGACACAGCCTCCGCGTCCCTTACATCAGCGCTGAAGATCCCGACCTCCACGCCGGTGGCAAGCCGGATGGCGTCGCGGGCCTCCGCGAGCTTGGCCTTGCTGCGTGCCAGGATGGACACGCGCGCGCCCTCCGCCGCCGCCTGCAGCGCCATACTCAGCCCGATACCGGACGATCCACCGGTGATGAGCACATGCCGGCCCTTAAGCGGCACTCTGACCGGCCGCGGCCGGACCAAGAAGGCGAGAACCAGCAAGAAGAGGGAGGGGAGAATGGGGACGAGGAGGAGGAAGAGGAGGTAGGGGGAAGCCATGGGTCGGAGACGAAGGGAGATCGAGGAGAGGAGGAGATTTGGGGCTTCGTCGGAGAGGATGGAGAAGGGGAGCGATGGCATCTGGGGGCTGACTTTGACCAATTGTCTTTCACGGCACCTCTTTCCATTTCTAAACGGCAGATGGCCGCCCGACGGGACCGCCAGGATTGCACGTGACTTGGTTAGTATCCGATTTTCAGTTCGATTCCATTTTTAAATTTTAGTTCCTATTCAGGTTATTAGACCAATTTGGTTTGGTTCAAAATGGAAAATTTTGAAAACCGTGTTTGTTGATTTCAAATCAACTCAAACCCGTTTAAACCATCAATTTGGGATCTATTTTCTCTAGTTTTATTGGAATAATGCCATTGCTAAATTCAACTCAAACTTAGCTGCCAACATTGTCAACGTCCATAATTAAATTGTAACATTAGTCGTTTGTATATTAACACTAACAAGTCAACTGCAACATTTCCAATACAACAAACAACAAAGAAATGGATGGCCTCTTTGTATCCACAATGTTGGCCTCGACAGAAAGCAAATGAATAGTTAATCTTTAACATAGCTTACTGAAGCCCATTCATTTTGGAGAGTCATCTTATAGCATCAGCATATTAAGCATTTTGACCATTTCCATATGCAGGGAAGGTAACATTTGCACATCTTTGCATAGTAAGTAAATACATACATTTCACTACCAAATACAGTTGACTATGACTGAGGACTTCTTGTATGAAGCTGATTTGGAGCACAAATACATGAGCTTGTCAGATAAATGCCATCAGTGCAGTGAGCACATCACCTGCAGAATCCTTGCAACTTCCAATAAAATAAAAACAGCTGTAAGGACAAACACTTGTATATGCTCCTTTAGCAGTGTCAGTTGTTTTAATCTTATAGGCAAGGTATCTGTAGGCAACGTGGTTTATCTGCTGGCCACAGATCTCACTTTTGGTGAGTGTTCTAAGGAGATCAACCTGTATCATAAGGAAAAAGATGAAAACCAGGCTATACACAATTAACTTTTGGTACAGGGAAGGCTATAAAAGTTGCAGAGCTATACTCATATCAAATTCACAATATTGATGATGCAAAGGCCAATAAACATGCTCACGCTAATAAGCATTTTGCACCAAGGTTTTAAATATTGATTTTAGTACCCACCAAAACCAATACATTTCAGTCATTTCAGTCTCGTTTCGATTATTTCGATCTGTTTCAATTTCGGTCAAATAATTTTTAAATTTTCTTTGACTAAAATTTGATTTTAAATTTCAGAATATTAAAAAAATTTAAAAAATGAGAAAAGAATTAATATACATATATATTTATTAAAATTATTAAATAATTTTTTTTTCATAAAAAAATTGCCTAAAATAGGAAATAAAAAAATTGTAAAGGTCAAAAAATGAACCCATATCACCTTGATCCGGGTTCAAAGTCTTAACCATTAGATTAATTATGATTTGTGATAAGAATATAATATATAAATATAAATTATCTATTTTTGAAAATCGAAACTGAAAGTACAAGCTGAAACACTTCGGACACAGCCGAAACCGAACATTTTAGCTGAAACTTCAAACCATGGTTTGCACTCAAAACCATTGTCTGCTTAGGTAGGCTACTTGAGCCTACGATATTGCCTAAAGAGTCAAAACCTTGAGAAAAAGAGCTTGGAATTGGTTTAGAAAACTTGATAGCCTTCATCTTGAAAAAGCTAGGAGGAACACCAAACAATATATTAAGAAAAGTATTTAAGAAAACAACATGGAAACTTCGAAAGGGAAAAGAAATGCAAGAAAGGTTATGAATTTCACTTGATCTTGTTTCCAAATGGGACAACTGTCATAAAATCGATTCCTAGAAAGAATCCGGAAATATTAGAATATATGAAACAGAATATTTTATTGATCATAAGATATTAACTACTAAAACACAAAGGTTTAACAAACTACTTGCAGTAATCGGACTCGTACAATCACAAGTTACTTCAAACACCTATAAAAATACAAAAAGTACTTTTGGTTTTCATATCTCCCCTTTACTGACCTGCAACCTCATTAAAAGCTAGAAGCACAGGACCGTTTAAGGGAGTTCTGTATCAGTCCATTAGCATTCAAAGCTAGGCAATAGATTTGTCTGCTTTGCCAAGATGGACTTGACAAGTTTTTGAGTATGAGGCTACAGCCAGAATAAGACGCAAATAATTGCAAGCTGTACAAGATAAGTACAATGCAGATACTCATGCATTGGCTTGCTGTTCTGCAACTACTCCATTAGGTATAACTAAATAACTGATTAAGGATTTAAACTCAGCAAAAAGCCCAAAAAACTAGATAATGCTTGTAAGGTAACCGAATTTCCTAAGATGGGTTGAAAAATTTACTGAATGTAGTAACAACATCACAAATGTTTCTGCTGAATTATATTGCAACAACTTGACAAGGGATTAGAAAGCACAAAGCCAAAATTGGTTACAAACAAGAAAAGGCAAATGTCAGTTTGTGAGAAACAGCAAGTGACAATGATTTACATGTCTCCCATTTACTGAACTGCAACCTCACTACAAACTAGAAGTACAGGACTGTTGAAGGGGAGTTTTATATCAGTCCATTAGCATTCAAAGACAGACAATAGGCTGTCTGCTTTGCCAAGATGGACTAACCAATTATTTACTGTAAGGCTCAAATCAGAACAAGAAGCAATTGACATGACTACCACACGAAGTATTCATAACACAAAAGATTCAGATTTTTATGCATCGTCTCCGCAATCTTCAAGCTTACCACAAGGTATCATTAGGGAAATGATTGATGGTTTAAAGCACAGACAGAGGCATAAAAAGCTTGATATGCCTTGTAGAATGCCAACTTTGCAAAGACAAACTGGACAAATTATTGAATATAGTAGCATCCTCAAAAATGATTCTAGCAAATTACAACAGCATCTCTACATATTGGACATTAAAGAAGAGAAAAAAGAAGATTATAAGCAAGAAAGGAACAAATCTCAATTCTAGAGAAATAGCAACCCATCTTTGATAGCAAAAGTTGTGATTAGCAAAATTCAAGATGGCATACATCAAGTACTCAAATACGGTTCTCAATCAGAATGGTGAAGCAATTCCAGTATCAGCTAGCCTTTTCTGCATCTAGTAAAAAGCAGAGGTTGAACAAATTATGGATGATGATGCATGTAGTGAACAGATTAATCCAATCAGAAATCACTACAAACACCGATCGCAATAGCAAGTACTTATAACTTTCATGTCTCCCCTTTACTGATCTGCAACCTCACTTAAAACTAGAAGCACAGGACCGTTTAAGGGAGTTCCGTATCAGTCCATTAGCATTCAAAATCAGACAATAGACTTGTCTGCTTTGCCAAGATGGACTAGACAAATTTTGAGGATGAGGCTACAGCCAGAACAAGAAGCAAATAATTGCAAGCTGTACAAGATATGTACAATGCAGATACTCAGTCCATTAGCATTCAAAGCTAGACAATAGGCTTATCTGCCTTGCTAAGATGGAAGATAAGTTTTTTTGTTAAAAGGCTCCAATGAGAAAAAGAAGCAAATAATTAACAAGGTTACCAGACAATGCAGCACAGAGCCTCGTTCATCTTCATGTATTGCCTTACTAATCTTGATTTCAAGGAAGATTAGGAGTCCAAAACCCACTAATTAGCATGGAAAGCTAGATAATTCTTTAATATAACCAACTGTGCTAAAATGGCTTAGACAATTAACAACCATCATAATTGAGGTCATATCAGCAATAATCATGATAGCAAACAACATTAATTAGAATAAGGTTTTATATTAGAATCTTAAAAAAATTACAGTATGGTTAGACATTATGCAATATGAGACATAGCTACTTGATTTAAGTAAAACTTTCAATGACATTAAATTGAAAAGATCACTCCAATCAGCTGCAATACCTCGCCTTAACAGAGTTGCAACTTGATAAAGAGTGCCTTAGCATTCAAAGCTAAACCAAACAATACCCTAATCAGTCTCCTCAGACTTGCCAAGATGGACTACAGGTGATTAGATTACAGCGTTCAAGGGAAAACATATATACATTCCATAATTTTCATATCATTATTTCAGGAAAAAGATTAAAGAATGGAATAAAGATGGGCATTTGGGAACAATAAAAAAAAAGTCTTACCCAAAGGATAATCAGTGACATCCATTTTCTCTGATCTGTACGGAGATGCTAGAGGAGCTTCTAAAACACCTGGAAGACCTGAATGAAGCAGAAACACTTTGTTATACAGCAAAATTTTGGTAAAAAATAGAGTTTAAATTTAAAAAGAGATCATCTCGACCGCAATACAACAGATAGAAACAAAAAAGATACTTTCTGTATATCAGCATGAAATTAATTATGTAATTCAGCTCAAAATAACAAATAAACATGCTCATCAAACAGAAGTACTGGATCAAAATAACAATAGCCAGAAACATTATAGGTCCTCTTCTACACTTCCAATGTAGATACTTATCATTATGAAAAACGAAATAAAAATAAAGTATTGGCATGATTTAATATCCTACAACGATCTCGACCTTTGTTTTGATGCAGCAACCGACCACAAGCTGCTTGACGGCCGGCTCATCCATCCCGAACAGGGAGCAATGCTCGTGGTCTCGCCCCGAAAAAAGCCAAGCTATAAGCCTCGGACGAGCGCTCATCCCGCCGCCTGGCCGCCCGCCTCCGTAGGAGCTTGGCTTCAGAGGCGAGAATAGCGAACACCCGACATGGCTCCAATGGAAGCAGACCGGCGCACGAAGGCGACGCCGAGCGGAAGAAACCCTAGTCGCCAAATGGGAGCTGGTGGTCGTTCTGGAGATACCTTTATAGTCGGGTCCCTGTCATGTGCCTAACACGTGCAGTCATGACTCCTATAGAAAATAATTATACCAAATTAAGATGACTATGTAAAAAGTCATAAATAAAAAATATTTTTATAATAATATTCCCTACCACAATGGTCAAAATGCATATGGGTTATATTTATTTTTAAATTACCAACCGACAAACACGTGCAAATAAATGTTTTGTGCAAAAAATTAAAATATAATTTTAAATATATATTTTTATTAAATAAAATAAAGAATCGAGGAGCTAAAGATATGTAAAATGATGTAAATGTTAAAAATCATATTTCCATCATCAGTATAGATTAATTTCATATCCATAGAAAGAAGCTAAGTCCAAAAAACAAATTTCAACCAAAAATATAATTTAAATAATAATTTTTTTATTGGAGAATCTAACATTATATTGATATAAAATAATTTTCTCGTTGATAGTTTGGGTCAAATTATTTTTATTTAAAGTGATATTAATAAATATGTAGAAGATTATAAATTTTAAAATTTTTAGATTACTAATTTTTGTGGTGTAGTTGATTTATTATTTCATACAAAATATATTAATTAAATTTATATTTTTAAAAATATATGTGTCAATAGAGTCTAATTCACCACCGATTTTTGTCTAGAAAACTCATTAAGATCCAATCGGCTAAGTCACTCCTCAGTTACCTTATTAGAAGGTTTATGGTAACAGTTGCTTAGACGCTTAAGTTAATTAAACTTTTAGTAATAAATACGATGTAAGGCTTTTAGCATTAATCTTTACCTCCTGTCTATTTTGTTTTTTATAATGTATATTGAGATTTAGTATAATAATATCCCATGATTTAAGATAACCATCTTGTCAAATTTTTCGTAATGAGCAGCTATAAATTGTGGATTCTTCGAGATTATTTTTCGAAATAATGGTGAATTAGATCTTGTCATTTATCTGGTATTTAGTTATGAGTTAGTTGAGATATTCGAGTCTAATCATGACCTAAGTCGGACTCTTTATGGTATCGCTAATCTACATATAAATTTATTAATGAGTTGAGGTAGTCAAGCCTACAATTCAAATTAGTTTTCGTCTTGAAAATATCAGTTCACCATTTGACTTTTGAGTTTGACTTTCATAAACTTTAGACTTGAACAATTTACTTCGATTAGTGCACTTGAAAATCGGATTTCAATTACCTCAACGAATGACTTTGGTCCTATTTCGCACCTAGCTAGATTTATCGAACCAGCGCTTATAATCTAGCACATCATCAATATGCATTTGTACGTGATTATATAATAACTAATAATAAAATATAAGATTGTTTAGCCACATGTTTTAGATATTTTTCTTTAACTTATGAGAATGAGAGCCCTCTTTCTTATCTATAGAGGCCCCTCTCTTGTTAAAGCCCATACATATATTATAAATGAACTTGAGAGTATTAAATATTGATAATAAAAATATAAGGGTGCTTTTAATAATGAATAATTTAAGATAATTCGATTAAAAGATAATCCAACTAATAAATTTTTTAACATTTAGTTGCTAGTTGGATTAGTAAGAACTAGTGAAAGACTAATATTTTTTTTGACAAAATTAATCTTACAATAATTTAATATTAAAAGTTAGTTATTTTTATAATAATTTAATTGAATAATAAATTTAAAAAATTAATTTTATTTTTTAGGAAAAAAAACTAAAATTTTAGTCTAATTATCTTTTGGTATTTAATTGTTAGTCGAGCCAGTTCTAATTCATTATCAAATGAAATCTAAGGGTCCATTAATTTTAGGTAAAATTAAAATTCTGGTTTTAATTTCCCCATTAATAGTAATTTTCATGTGTCTGGGTTGCACTTTAAGATTTTCTAAATTAATTTTTTAAATAAAACTCAAATTAACATTTTTTTTACCTCTATATTCTGTATTTCAATTCCATCAAAACAAACAAAATTTAAAATCTAGGATTTTAAAATCCAAATTTTATTTTAACTTGAAATAAAAGGACTCTAAACGTTTCATATATTATGCACATGATCTAATAACCATCTAATCAGGAAGTAATTATTTTTTTGAGAAAATTATCAATACCCTTGAAACTTCCAAATTTAGAAATCATTCGAATTAGTATATTTGTGAAAAACTAAATATTTACAATAAGGAGATATTTCACTTACAATTATCTATAATTTACAATTCTTATTTAATATTTAATATTTAATTTAATGTTGACCAGCGATGATTGTTTGTAAATTCTTAATATAATATTTATAATTTTTTTTGCTAAGAGTGACAAATGAGATTATTTTTCTATATATTTATAATAATAAAAATATTTTTTTACTTATAAACTCTTATATTTAAATGGCTATGGATATGATTTAAGAATATCATAAAATATGTAAAATATGGTATTTTAAAATATTATAAATATGCCCAAATCATAGTCTAAACCTTATAAAATTTTTCTGTTTTTAAAAAATTACCCGAATCATAGTTGACATATTAACTTGTGTTTTTTATTAAAAATTATATAAATAAACTGTTATTTAGTACTTATAATTAAATATATTATAATAATATTTAAAATTTTAAGCAAAAATTTACAAATCTTATTATGAATTTACGAAAATTAACTACTTTATTATTATTTGTAAAAAATCACTTACCTTATATTATAAATTTACAAAAAATTACTCAATTAAAATATTTTAAAAATATTTTATTTTAATTCAATTTTGCCATTAAAATTAATATAAAAAATTAAAATTTCTCATTTGATTTTAATTTAAATAACTATTAAATTAATATAAAAAAATTACCTAATTATAGTTTTTATAAAAGATTAGTTGTTCTATTTTATGAAACTGAAAAAAATTCAATTTTATTAAACTGTCATCCAATAATTATAAATCAATTATTCAAAATAAGACTAAATGAAATTAATTTAATTAATTTAAATTAAAATATTTTCTAAATATTTTATTTGAGCTAATTTTTTAAAATTTAGTTAATAAGATGAGTAGTTTTTTTTATTATATTTTCGTAAATTAGTAATAATATATATAAATTTTTTAAAAAAAAACTCTTAAGATATTATTTGTGAAATTATATAATGGTAAAAAACTGTTGTCATAATCTAACCGGCATGCGGCCAGCTCAGCTTTCCCTAACATCGCCGCCGGCACCATCGAGTTTGCCAATGAGCCACCACAATCATCCACCGGCGACGCCGTCTTCTGCCGGAGCGCGCCCAGCTGGCACTGCTGACGATCGCATCCCGTAGGAATCCAGGACAAGGAGCCAGATCATACGCACGTGGCACCAGAGCTCGCGTACTCTGCGGAAATCGCCGAACCCCAAAGCCGCCAAATCCATCGACAGCAGAATCTGCCGCTTAGCCTCAGAGAAGCGGAAATAAGAAAAGACGAAAGGAGAAAAAGGAGAAAAGAGAAACGTGAGGGAGAAGCCTCCGCCGTTGGTCGCGAAATAGCTTCTCGGACGGCAACGAGGGATCCGGACTCCGCGAGAGTGCGGGTTGGATGAGGTATGGCATATATTTTTGTTCATTTCCTTTTATTTCTGGAGCTATAGCTGTGATTTTATGGATTTGGTTTGTGATTGTTGCTGTTTGAAAGCACAAACGGTTAGGTTTTAGATCTTTCCGTGTTATAAGCATCGACATTTGGCTTAAAGTTACAATCTTGAGGATGGAAATCATGGAATCCGCCTCCTTGTGCAGTTTTCTGCAAAAGGATGAGCTTGTGGTGGTGTTAAGATACTGTTAGGACTGCGGTTTCAATTCTTTCGCTCATAAAATTCATGTGGTGGTTCCTCAAAAGATAAAATTCATCTGGTGAACGTAAGAAATGTATGCGTTGCATTTGCAGGTTTGATTTGTCAAAGTGTTCTCTTGAACCCTTGCATTTGGATAGATAAGATGAAGCCTTGCACAAGCAGGACCGTACAAGGGGCTCGCCAGGACGAGCGTAATCAGAAAGCAGGGCCAAATTGGGTTCTTATTGCTGCTGGTGCAATGCTGAGCACATTGTCAATAAGAATTGGATGCCGGCTGAAACAAGCCTTTGAGGCTAAGCAGTCGAGCACTCCTAATTTTTCGACAAAAGGTTTAGCTTGGATGGTGTTTGAGAAACAATTTGTTTATTTATCTTTTGAAAAATTGTACTTAGAGGCTTGTTTATTGTAGGTAAGAGGAGAAGAGGAGCATGCCAACTGCACTCAAATTTATATCATGTTACTCAGGCTGAGGATGGGTGTTACTATAGCCTTGCAGGTGAAAAGCCTTTATTTTTGACATTGTGCATGAGTGTTTTTTTCCCTTCATGGTGGTGTTGACATATAGAACAAAGTCCTCAGAAAATTTGTGATAGGTTTAACCTTTGAAAGCCAATTGATGAGGTTATATAGAGGTCCATTAGGTAATCCATCAAGTCTCTGAGTTACTTCAGTTACTCAAGGGATTTAATGTCATTTGATTGTAAGCTTTTCTTTGAGATAAAGTTACCTGCTAACATAGTAGAGCTATAGACATCCTAATAGTTGGACAAATACTAATCAATATTCTTTGCACAATGTTATGACCATCCAAATTCCAATCTCACCTGCTATCAATCTATCTTCTTAGTCTCATGAAGCATCTCAAATTGCTCTCTTGCCTAGTTGAACTCTTTCCTATCAAATGCTTGGGTAGGATTGTCAACTTAACTGGAACGATTGTTCTGAGGGAATCCTTGGTTCTGGCTTAGAACGCATTTGTCCTCATGATACAGACCACTGGAGTGGGGGGCAATTGCAGAAATTTAATTCATTTTTCTTTTTACCTATCGCTATAGTTTTGCTTTCCTCCAATTTTTTGGCTTCTTTTGGATTTTGAGTTTCACTGTGATGAAGAACTTGATTAAACATATACTTCTGAATCACCTCACTTGGCACTTTAAGTTGTTATGACAGCATCAGGAGCTTTCAACTGCAATTTGTCTTGGGCTGCCATTCTATGTATACAGGGGTTTTTGTTGTTCCCCTTACTCGCCTCTTTTAACATTTCTCATCTGCAGTACCCATTGGTTGTTTGGTCCTTTGTCATCCCATTGAAGCATATTATTTGTGCTGAGTTTCAACCTTAACCTTGATATCCTGATTTGCTCTAGCAAAAAGGTTGAGAACTCTTTTCGATATTAACATGGAGAACAGAGTAGTGCCACACTAGATGCATGGGCAAACCTAATTTTGATCTTGTGGCATAGGAATTGCTGATGGTACAATGCATATCAAGCAGGCACCTGACAGCCCTATGGCAAGAGAAGCAGAAAAACAGTCCCTCCAATTGGTGAAGATCTCACCAGCAGAATCAAACAATCAGCACAGTTGTGTCATATGGGCTTCATCACCTGATCGACCTGAATTGGCCAGAAAGCCTTTTCACCAGTCAAACAGCTCAGAATCCCCTTGTGTTTCAGAATCTGGTTCAGACATCTATAGCAAGAGAGAGGTGATTCAAAAGTTGCGACAGCAGATTAAAAGAAGGGATGAGATGATCCTGGAGATGCAGTCCCAAATCGTGGATCTACAAATTTCTGTCACTGCCCAAGTGGCTCATTCTGCCAGTCTGCAATCTCAGCTTGACTCTGCCAACCAGGAGTTGTTTGATTCAGAGAGAGAACTCCAACGCCTGAGGAAGGCTATTGCTGATCATTGCATGGCAGAGGTGAACTCCACTGAAAAGCCAATGACCACCAGAAATTGGAGATCAAAAGCCACTAACAATGGGCATGTGAATGGTTATCTTGAGAGTGTGGATTATTTGGAGCCCCCCTATGTTGATGCAGAGATATCAAAAGGAGATAGCGAGAGAATTGAGATGTTGAAGAAGGAGTTAACTGAACTGAAAGAATTGATTGATGGAAAAGAATTCCTGATTCAGAGTTACAAGGAGAAGAAGGTTGAGTTGTGCTCAACAGTGAAAGAGTTGCAGCTGAGACTTGCATCTCAAGTACCAAATATTTTATAATGCTTTACTGCTTGTGTGGTTTTTGTTTAGGTTTTACCCTCCATATGAATAGCTATCCTGAATTTTTTGCTCCAAAACTTGTTGCAGTTTTTCAAATTTTTGTATAGTTTTAGGCAAGAGCAAAGTGATATTCCTTGGAGTCTTGGCAGTGTTTGGGTGAAGCCAACAGCTGGCCTGGGTGTTATGTCTGTTCGGGATAAATATTGGTCTTGCATATAGATTGTTCTCCAAGTATACTTGATACTTGGATGAATAGCAGGTCTCTAAGGAAGGGCCTTGAAGTTTTGTTTTTCCATGATGGTTTTTCTCTTGTTCTAATATGATTATTGTGACATTTGCTGTTCTCAATGATATTTTCCAATTCCTCACGGAATTGAATCAAACATCAACGTATTTCTTCAATTAGACTGATACCTTGGCAAATGGCATTCAGATGGTTAAATTTAATATGCATCAAGATGTGACATGTTCATTTGATATTTTCAGAGTATGCAAACAAGAATCTCCCTCAAGTTCCAAATCAAACACAATTAGTTTGTAGGACTAGGGATTCACACTTTTATGTTTGATAAGGAACTTTTGATAGATTTTTGTTTACATACCCCAAAAATTGTCAATAAGGGTTGCTGATCAAAAATAAAAATTAGAATTTTAGTCTAAGAAATTTGGATATTAAATAAATCTAAGAAGACAAATGAGTGAAAACATTAGAGGAGATGTATCCATATTCTCAAGATAAATACATATAGATGAGATAATTGAGTAGAATCACTAACCATTGTTCGAAGAACTCTCAGCATGAAAAAATCAAATTGAATCAAGAATCATTTTTCACAATAGATGGATTGACAATATTTTTGTGTTTTGACATGCCTTGTCCTTGATCCTCTACCAATTTGCCATCTTTGGGTTCTTTGGGTACCAAACAAAGGATTTCGTCCACAATCTAGTAAAGCAAATATGACAAATAAAATACATGTATTAATAAATGAACAAAATAATCATATTAAGAACCCTTTCTTGCATGATGCATAACTCAAGGTTTTTCTATCAAAAGTTGGGAGTTCTTATAGAGTCTAGTTTCATCTTTAATCTTTCTATCACCCTTTCTATCCAAGTTTAGATACAATTTATTGAATGTAAATAGTTGCAATTGATTTAACTAGAAAGAAATAAAAAAATTAGAATAAAGTTATCCATCAAGTTTTATTCGTTATAGTTTCACCAATTCTTCTCAATCCAGTAAATTCTAGTTGTTAATGCTGAATAGAATTAAAAGTGAAGGTCAATATTAGCATAATCCAAATGTGCCAATTAGCGCAGGAGGTAAAACAAGATAAGACCAAACATTTCTATTGTACAAAAAATTAAAGCACTTCATATGCTCATAGAAAATACCCTTCAATATGCTTTCATATGCTAAATACAGTGAATGGAAATGTTTGAGTGTACTTAGATAAGAATCATATTCCCCTTAAATTTTGAAGCATTTGACCATAAGATTTTAATAGCAAGAAGATAATATCATATGAGTGATTGCATAAATCAATTGATTATAGTACCACTTTGATCACGAAGGGGGAAATGGGAGAAATTATGGATAGCCTAGTCTTTAGGCTAAGGACCATGTATTGCATTAAAAACATTGATTTGAAAGCTTAAGATTCAAAAGCTTTTCTCCAAGGAGTCTACCACAATTCAGTAGAATAAATAATTCAATATAACAACAAAAATTTGTTAGAACTTAGAATCTAGGTATTTTCGAGCAAATTGGCTCAGAGAATATCCTATTTTAAGTAGTGTTTGAATTATTATTTGATTTTTGTGGATCAAAAGTTTTGCATGGTGTATGATGACAAGAGTACAAATGGAGTAAGAAGAAAGTATGCTTCGGTTTGCAAAAGTACACAGTGCTAACAAAGCCAGGTACAAGGTCAAACAAATTAGTTGCAAAAGGATTTAATATGGCACTAACATAATGCCTTGTCCATTTGTAGTGCTAACAACAATGACAAACAAATTAGTTTAATCAAAACAATTTATTAACTTAATAGGCATTACTTGCATAATACATAATGTCAAGTTTTTTCTACCCAAAATTGGGAGTTCTTTTCCTTTTTTTTCACTCAATTTTTTTTTCAAGCTTGAAGTTAGAAATCAGACAAAAATATTTAGTTGTTACCTATTCAACTCAATTTTTTGCATGTTACTGGTACCACAAATTTTCATCATAGTATTCTTTAAAGACAAATCCAAAAACCTAGAATAAAGTTATCTATTAACTTTTACTCCTTAATATTTTTATGGACTCTCTCTCTCTCCACCAAAGTGCATTTTTGAGATCAAAAGTACATAAAGTTTAATATTTTCATAACCCAGATGTGGCAATTAGCTGTTAGATTCGATATTTCAATTTTTGACAACACTACTTCATGCGCCTTTAGCTAGTGGGATCTTCCATTCAATATGCTGCCACCTCTCAAAATCTTTAATAAGATCTTAGGGAGAAACTCCAGTTTTGTACTGCTTCTCTAGTTGAAAAAGATGTCTAACCTACCTTATTTTTTTCACATGACCCCATACCATGAATTCTCTAGGAGACAATAACAATAGTAGTTTCCTTCTCAAAATAAAGAAACATAGTATTTATGTTGTTAACCCTATAGACATGTTTGCCACTTGTTAGTTAATAAGTAATCTTAGCTCTTTCTCTTTCAAAGAGGGGTAGAGCTTCAACATTGAGTAGTGGATTGTGTAGAGTGGTGAACCAAACATTTAGCTGTAGCCCTATCAGTGAAAGATTAGAATTATTTATATTTTGCTATAACTTATAAGCTCTTTGATTTTCATATATTGGTCTATAATGTTTATACCAATCCTATTAATTCTAATATTTTTAAAAAATGAGTTCCATCCCATTTTTATTTTCAAAAAGAATGAGCTGCATCCTATTTTTTTTAATCTAACAAATCTATCCAAAGCGGATTGGGAATGGTGACCCTTGATAAAGATCTTGAACCAAACTTCGTAGAACTCTAGATCAAGTATCTCAATATATCCAGTCACAAATAAGGCTATTAACGGGCCCAAGGGTCCATTAGACTCAAGGACCGAGTCCGTTTAAAGCTCGTCCAAAATACCTAACGGCTTTAATGTATAGCTCGTTTGGTTTTAAATTTATTTAAAAAATTTTGTTGGAGGATAGCTAGAGTCCATTTAACCACCACTTTATTAATGGGATATATTAATTTATTTTTAGGTATCACTTTAGCATGTCATAAGAAGCAATGAATATAGACATTGGCAAGCTTTAACAGACTTAATAGGTCTTAATAGACCTTGTATAAATTTAAAAGGTTGAATCCTAAATAAGCTTAATATAAAAGATAGTGGGTCTTAATGGGTTTTAGCCCATCCAAGCCCATGTAGGTTGATTTTGGGCCCATCTAAATCGGTGCAAGCTGGGCCCATTGCCAGCCCTAGCCACAAATTTCAAATAATTTTGAGTATATGATCATAAATAATTAGATAACACTTATAAGTTCTAGGGGTTTTTTGTAAAAAATCATAATTGTAAAAATTTTAAAATTTTCGAAGTCTTTTTTGAATAAAAGTTACACTTGTTTACAAATAAGAAATTTTTGAGAGACTTATTTATAAATTTTTTGAAAAAATTAGACCAAAATATGATATATAAATTCTAGGACTTTTTTTATAAAAAGAACATATTTGTAAAAATTTTGAAATTTTTAAAGTTCTTTTTGAATAAATTTTGGACTTGTTTGTAAATAAAAATTTTGATGAGCTTATTTGCAAATCTCATTTTAGTCCAAATCTTATTTTAACCGTTAATTCAAATTTGCGTCCAAATTTAATGTCTAAATTTGGCTTATCATGAGTTTAACTCAAGTTCGAAGTAGGGCTCCAAATGCTACTTAAACAACCTCCTCCCTTCCATTATGTTAGATACTAGAGTTGCCTCTGAGTATAAAGGAGATATCAATAGTTTTTATGTTTACTCATTTCCAAACCATTGCTTTGAGGCCTTCTATGTGAGATTAGAATCTTAAAACATATCACATAGAATTTAGTGGGTAATAGGTTGATAAATCACATGATCTACAAATACACTACAAATTTCTTTTGGCAGAGTACTTGTATGGATGGGTAAATTTAGTACACCAATTAGAACTAATAAGATGGGACAATAAAAATTCATTCTACTAAATTATGCCTAGAGTATCACAATATCTCAATGACATGAATTGAGGTCTTTCACACATTGAGATATTAAGTCATGTAAACTATTATCAGATGGTAAGTAAATGATCAAGATTCATATTTTTTTTTTATTTTGCTCTCAAGCAAATTATTTAAAATTGGAGTCATGTTCAACTCGTGATAACTTTCCTTGCTCCTAAATGGAGAATTAGAAGCCCAATAGTCTCCTTGTACCCCATCCAAGTTCTATCTTTGAGTTACAAGGATCCTAATATGGAAAATGTGATACAGGGTCCAAGTTCTATCCTTGAGTTTACTTCTTCTCCAAAGTGAAATTCCTTCATGCACAAGAATACATTAGTTTATTGATAACTAACAACCCCAATTTAAATTTCCTTCAATAAATCTTCTTTCAACCAAAATTTGCAACAAAGAAGAATCAAAAGAGGAATAAGATGAAACTCACAAGGAATAAGATGCCTAGGGCATCATTGACTAGAGATTGTGATACCTGGCATTGCCTGCGTAGAAAAAGGATGGAAAACAAGTGAAAAATAAGCAAAAAAAGGGGAAGAAAAAGAGTAATTAATTAACTCTTTCGTGATCTATATTTCAAGAAGATTGGCATGGAGTGTAGATGCTATTCATCTTGATCTAATCATATAATTTTTCCTAACTTGTTAAAGAGTTGTGTTTGGATGTAATTTTGGTATAAAAAGTTAAACACCATTTAGATGAATTCATGATTCTCTCCACCAAGTGCAATCCTTCATTTCAAAAATGAGACAACTGTACTCTCATGATTTGGTGGACATTCCCTTATCAAGTAGGAGATTCACCTGGTCTAACAAATAAGTAAACACTAGTTTTATGAAACTTGATAGATTCTTAGTCTTATTGGGTTGGGGATCTATATATCCTTTATCCCCTATCAAAACCTTCCCCAAACCACCTTGGACTATGCCCCTATTATATTGTCTATTGACACTAAAATGAGCAGAAGGAGAATGTTCATGTTTGAGAGTATACGGTTACAAGAAGAGGTGTTTATGAACATAGTGGCAAAGAAATAAACAGGATACCCAAATAAAGATGATGGTGTGGTGAATATGATAAAGAAACTCAAGATGCTCTGAGCAGATATTAATAAGTGGTGTAAGACCCACTTTGTGAACATTAATGTCAAGAAGAAAGAATTACTTAATAATATTTCCAAGTTAGAAAAGACACAGGAGGAACTTAAACAATCTAAAGAAGAGCTTGCTAACTTGATTGGTTTCAAATTAGAGCTAGATGATGTTCTGAAAAAAGAGGAGATAATGTGGTAGCAAAGGTCTAGAGTCACTTGAATATGAGAAAAGAATTCTAACACTGCTTTTTTCACATAATTGCCAGTAATAGAAAAAGAATAAATTTGATCTCTGAACTGGTTGAAGGAGATAAAAGTTATATAGCTAAAAATGAAATGGACAGACATGTGGTGGGTTTTTATAAAAATATTTTTGGCATTGTGAAAACTTGGAAGATGAAGACAAATTGGAATGAGCTTTGCATAGTCAAAACTAACCTGACAGATCAAGAAGCTAAATTTTTTGAAGGAAAAATCAAGGAAGCAATTTGGAACATGGCTGAATAAAAAACACTAGGACCAGATAGTTTTTCTATCTTGCTTTATAAAATGTTCTAGTCTATACTTAAAGGAGATCTCAAAATTATATTCTGTGATCTGCACCACCACAAGGCTTCTCTAGAAAAAAAAATAAATTTTGCTTTAATTACCCTTATCCCTAACAGAGTGGGGGCTAACTATTTGAAGAACTTCAAACTAATTTGCTTACTCAATTGTGTATTGAAAATATTCACCAAAGTCCTAATAGAAAGATAGAAAAGAAAGATTGGTGACTTAGTGAATCCCACCTAAATATCCTTTACCCTAAGCAGATACACTCTTGACAGTGTTGTAATAGCTCAAGAGGTTATCTTTAGATGTAAAAAATAACAAAAAAGAATGAGGCAATGCTAAAACTTGACTTTGATAATGCATAAGATAATATTCACTGGATCTTCTTACTGGAAATTTTGGTAGCTAAGGGATTTGGTCAAAAATGAGTACTATGGATGAGAGAAATTCTAAAAATTGTTAAAGATTATGTACTGCTAATTGGGTCTCCTCGTGGAAGTATATTCAACAGAAAGGGAATAAAAAAAAGGTGATCCTCTATCTCATTACCTTTTCACCCTTGTTACTGACTGTCTACCCCCAATGCTACACTTAGCATGGAGTGCAAGACTAATTGGTGGACTATATAATGTACTAAATTTACACTATGCATATAACACACTAATATTTGGGGAAGCAAATCCTTAACAATTTTTAAACTTCAAGTGTATATTATACATGTTCGAAGGACAGTCTAACATAGAGATCAATTTCTATAAAAGTTTATTTGTCAGAATTGGAGGTTGTTCTTAGGAAAATGGATAGACATTAGCAGAAATTATGAACTATAAATTGGAGAAATTTCCTTACGACTATCTTGGACTACCCATCAAAGATTGTGAGCTAAACAAACAAGAGTGGATGCATGTAATCAATCAAGTGAAAAAAAAAATGGATACTTGAAAAGGCAAATACTTGTCAATTGGTGGAAAAGTATTTTGATCAATTCTAACCTTTCTACAACTCCTATATATTTGATGGCCTTCTACCAACTTCCCAAATGGGTAATCAAGAGAATGGATTAGGTTAGAGCCATAATTTTTTGGAGAGGATCTGAAAATAAGAGGAAATGATATCTAGCTAGGTAGGAACTAATCTGCACCAAGAGCTAGAATGGGGGCCCGGGCATTTAGAATTCCACAACATTCAATCAAGCATTGCTTATAAAGTAGCCGTGGAAGCTTTTTCAAGATGTGGACAGTCCTTGGAGAAATATGGTATTGACTAACTACTATAAGGGTGAAAATCCTGCTCTCTATACTCTAAAAGACTGTTTTATTTTCTAGAAAGGCATACTGAAAGTGAAGGAATAGCTCAGGATTAGTACATAAGTTGAAGTGGGGGATGGCCAATCTATTTATTTCTGAAAAGATAGATGAATCCAGGGATATAGTGTGGAGATGTTCTATCTTGTTGTCTACCAGTCTGCCAGAACACCAAATGCTATTATTGTTGAAACCCAAAATCAAGGCTCTTTAATAAAGAGAAGAGCCCCTTCTAAAATATGTGACTTAGAAGAGGAAATCAAAAGCATTATTCTATCAAACCTCAATTTAATTAGTGATAAAATACTGTAAATGCATAATGGTCCAAAAAAATTTACATAATTCACTAGTCAAATTAACATTTAAACACCAAAAATTTGACTAAACTATCTTTTTATACTTTAGTTTTGATCTTGAGTTTGATATTAATTATGATTCCAAACCAAATGGAGTGTTAGAATTTTTCAAAACCAAAATAGAAATTTCCACTTATTCATCAAATCTTTCTGCTATGCTCTAAATTCTTGTTTGTCATCTTGTAATAATAAGTTGAAACAAAAATTATCAAAGACTAAATAAATGATTCCAAATAATTAATTAATAATGACTGCTTTGCAATAGGGTCAGCCCTAAAAAGATGCAAAAATGAAGACCAAAAAGTTTAGAACTGCAGTCAAGATGGAGAGACAATGTTTTGTAACTTACTTTTTTTTTGTTATTATGAATTTCTTCCTTATTTTATGAGACTTACTCTTGAACATTCTTCGATATTTTATAAAGATCCTCTCAGTATCTTTTATTTTTTATCAATGAGACAATGTTCTTTAATGATAAAATTCAGGTTGCTAAAATAAAAAAAAGCGGGACAACCGGTACTCTAGCATGTCATACTAGATTATCCATGGCCTCAAATAAAACAGAACAAGCCACCATAACAATAACAACAGTCAATATCTAGAATTTAGGGTTTGAAATTTAGGGTAAGTTGTTGTGTATGTTTTTGCCTGTAGACTTGGCCCTCAGCGGCAGGGATAGCCTGAGCGCGCTGGACTTTGAGCTGAGCTGATGTTAATTCCTATGCCAGAGTCAACATCAAGTATGCTCTTGGGCTTCTTCCAATTTAGGCTCATTTGCATAACAGCAGTACGTAGATAGCCAGGGAAGTTGCATGAGAATGTATGATTATGGTCTACAGATTGATATGAAGGTACCTGAGACACCAGCGAAGTGGAGAACGTCGTCGACCATGCGATAATGTATGATTATGATCTACAGATTGAGATGAAGGTACCTGAGACGCCAGCGAAGTGGAGAACCTCGTCGACCATGCGGAACTGAGCAGAGCGATGGTCGCTGAGGGAGGCCGGCACGTCCGGGTCGTAGTAGCCATGTGGTCTCCCCAGTCCCCAGATGCTCGATCACACCCTTCCTCATCTCATCCGAAGCCATGCCTATGATATTGCCGAAGCTTCTTCAAGCCCTACGGGCAGAAATGCCCCACCATGGCACCATGTGTGGCAAATGCGGCCTGGAGTGATAGGACCATTCAATCATGTACTGTATTCATTGAATGCCATGTCGCGAAATTTAAATTCCAACGCGTAAATTTCGGTGATCAAACATGGATTTCATGAGGAAAATGTGGTAGACTGTATAATAAAACTAGTTCGTGTTTTCAAAATCTGGATCAACAAAAATATCGTGTCGGTTGGTAAAAATAAATTAACCTACAAAAATCTAAATCATGTTAAGAAAATAGGTCAATTACTACCTCAAGAATCCAATCTTATCACGTAGCCTGCGACCACTGTAGATATATATATATATAATTTGAGAATAATTCATCAAATCTCACAACATAATATTCTCTTATTTAATTTGTGGTTAGATCACATTAATTGAATACTTTTGATTAATAAATTTTTATCCAATCAATCTTAGTTAAAACTAATAGTCACAAAATTTTCATTTGACTTAAATTTCTCAGATGTTATTGATTTATCACACTTAATATGATATTAATCAAGTACTTCACCACATGCCAAAAGAGCTTTTCCCTTATTTTAATTGAGTCGAAAATCAATATATTACTCAATCATATAATTGACATCAAATTAAAATATATCACGATATAACTCGCTCATACATTGGTTATAAAGAAAATTTATTTCAATCTTTGGTACTGAAAAAGACTATTATGCGATTCGATTCATTCACATTTTCATTATCATCATCATATTTTTATTTTTAAAAAATTTTACAGTTTTAAACTTAAAATTCTGATTCCACTTATTTAAAAATTTAAAAAATATTAAATCAATCAATATAATAAGTAAAATACTAAATTTTTTGAACAATTTAATATCCGATTCATTATGCGGATTCCATTTGATACCTATAAACTCTCCCAGCACTTTTTTTTGTCATTTGCACTCTTTGGAATTTTTTAAAATGTACAATTTTTTTTAAAAATACATTACATATTATTTGGGCTTGAATTTTACATTCTCAAGTATTTTGAAAATTTTAAATAAAAAAGCACGTGTTCTTATAAGCTTATGAAAAAATTATATGTTTTTTCATTATTAAGTAAAAGATGACTTGCATTTGTATTATAATGAAAATTAACAAAAACCACCTTTCAATTATTTGGATAGAATATTTTAAAATATTATTTTATTAAATTTTTATTAATTATATTAATATGAAAATCTAATACTTCTAAGTAAGGTTTTAAGTTTTGGTTCCAATATCGGTTTTGCCACCGACCAAAACCAATCTGATTCGATCATTTCGGTCTCGTTTCAATTATTTTAATTTCGGCAAAAATATTTTATTTAATTAATAATTACATGTTACTAGAGTTTGACTATATTTTGACTATACTTTAACTTTAAATTAAAAATATGATAATTTTTTTCAAAATTTTAAAAAAATATAAAAAAATTTATTAATAATTTTATCATAATATTAAATATAAGTTTAATTAATTTAAATTAATTTTTATAGTTAATCACTTGTATAGTCTATTTTTAGTATATTATTGTATAAAAAAAGTCCACATAAAATAATATGAAAATGTTTCAAAATTAAAAAGTAATATAAGTAAATGTAACTTATTATTAAAATATACTTGACATATTCATATAGTAATTATAATGTAAAGCAATTAATTATCATCATTGTCATCATTATCATAATAATCATCAGTTGAGTTTGGAATATGCAGATGTGGAATTATAAATTCAGTACTTGGATATTTAAGACAAGCGTTTATAAGTATATGAATAAAAACAATCAACCCTAGACGATCTCGTAGTAGTGATTTTAAAGTATAACTATACATCTAAGTTTCAAAATGAAAATGATAACTTTGTTAATTCACAATGCATACTAAAAGTGATCCAATAACCCATAAAAAATAAATTTCACATTATGCGAAATGCTCAGGAGTAATTACGGTAAGACGATGATTGATAGTGTTAAGTGGACCTTATTAAGAGACACGATAAATTTAATCCTATACTCTTCCATAGTTTTTTAATGTCTGCTCAATTAAAGTTTATTCAAATATATCATAGGTTGAAGGTAGAATCATTTTACGACATAATATAAGTTGTTGGTAAAAAATGGACATAATTATTCTTCATACTTCAAGTGTAATTTGATCTAAAACTGTAATATAATCATCAAGATTCATCATTATCTGTTTTGAAAAAAACATCATATAGTCGTCAAGATTCATGAATATAAAATAGATGATAGTAAATATTAGAAAGAAAAATAATACAACAAATATGATAGCGAAATAAATATATTATTTAATACAAAATAAACTATAGAGACATCAAATTATAATGTCATAAAATTACAATAATATCATATGCACATCAACTATATAACACCAAGTATATCAATTTAACATAATAATGAAAATATCATATCATAGGTAGCACAAACAACGACTTAAAATCACATGCATATTGAAAAGATTGGTGTTTTCCATTACTATCCTCATTAATACGAGGGAGTTATGATCTGTAGTATTGCTCAACATGCAGGCATTACGAAATCATATGTCCTGTATCAAATAATGTGGAATACATGTTGTTCATTGATGAAGATTCCGATATTAACTAATGATATCTTTGATTAGTAGAAGACATCCTACCATGATATTTGTCATAGTAATTGGAGCTCATACTATTTGTTGGACCTTGATTGTTATCTTGTCCACCATGTAGAGGATATTGATATTATGGTTGATAACTACTATATAAATTAAGGTCGTAAAACTTATTTCCTCTATGCCTTGAAAAAAATAAAGATGAATCGTCATATTGCGGTTGTCGAAAATTGATCTCACCAACTGCACCACCATTACTACTATCACTGGTATCAACAATATTCTTCATTTTGTTAACTTTCTCTCCTAATTCTTCTTCTAAGATACGATAAATAGCTTCTTGTATTTGAGGATGATTTAATACAGATTTTTCTCTTTCTCGAATCCACTCTGTTAGAGAATCATCATCTTTAAATATAGTGGATAAGTTGATTATCTCATCCTCTGGTGATGTTCTTCTTTATAAGTTTCGAACTCTTAAACACATTTTGTAATGATAGAAAAAAGTTTCTCCAATTTTTTCATTTTAAGTTTGTTTTTCGTCTTCGTGTGAATCAATCCAAAAATTATCCAATTTCTCTCATATTATGAACTTGAAATAATTTGACTTAGAATTCTAATTGTTATCTTTACAAGATTAGTTGTTGCATGTCGACCATAAATACTCCACCATCTAGCTATAATTTATAAAAAATGATATTATTTAAATAATACTGGGAGTATCACCTCTAACAGTTATAATTATTTATTGTATTCCAAAATCCTTGACTTTATTTTTGAAGTCATCTGCCTATTTAATGGATGTGCTCAAGTTAAAAACTTTGTAAATTATGTGAAAAATACAAATAAATGATTTAGAATGTACCTCGCGTAATGCTAATATTCTAATTCTCATATTTCGCTCCATCCTCTTAATTATTTTATGTAATATTTCGAGAATTGCATTACTATTGTTGACATCATTAGCATATTAAGATATTAGATTCAGAAAATATCCTACAATGTGATTAAGTGTTAGTTAATAATATTATCATTGTAACTTATTAAAGCGTTATAGAATGATATTGTACTCAATTACCTATAGTATGAATATCCTTAAATAATATTTTATCCCAATAACGATAAATAATCTTCTGTCATTTGCGGAATTCAATTATTCCTGTATGTCACCTTATTTGTAATTTTATTCATTCTATTACTTCATATAAGAACCCCATCTATGAATGATCATCTGTGTCAATAATTCACAGCACCTTAACTAATGGGCTGAAGATTCTGATTACATTCTCAACTGATCATTTCAACTTCAAATAATGTTTGTCATATTCTTCAATAATAAATAATCTCTTCAGCACTTGTCAATGGATATACAAAGAATCCAAGGAGATAAATTACGTAACAAACCGATTAATGTCTAGTTTAATAATCTCTCGACTCCATGTTTCTTTTCTGATCAGTTCAAGAAATCAAGTATAGTTATAAATAAATGACATCCATTGCTGACTTTCTTCAATAACTTTTCTAATATCATGATCCTTACTCATATCCTTCAATATTGTCTATAGATAGTGTTGCACAAGGTGTTCAGAAAAATATTTTCTTTTTTGCATTAACTTCTTCCCAATATATACCAATGGAGCTGTATTATCAATTACAATTTGTATCACTCTTGATTTGCCAATCTCCTCAATGATATTGTCAATTAAATAGTACAAGAAATTATTAGTTTTCAACTCCCCTGATGTATTGACTAACTTTAAGAAAATGGTCCCTTCAGGATAATATACTAAAAATTTTATTAAATCTTTACTATTTTGTATCTTCCATCCATCACAGATCAAGGTGCACCTAAATTCATCCCAATATTTATGAAAAAATAGTATAAAAGTATATATCTCTTCAACTTCAAGATCCAAATACTTTTTAGAAATCTTATAAGCAATTGGTAGAGGAACTTTTGGGTCAACCTCTTAAGTAGCGCATATTATTCTATGATAGTAACTACTATCTACTAAATAAAATGAAACATGGTTATAGGAAAAAAAAATTTGGATACTGCCCTACCCAACGATTATTTTGCTTTTCAAAAACCACTTGATATTGTTCTCAAATTTAGTTGAGTATCATATTTAGTTTCAATAGAAATGGGTCAATAGGAGAAACATTGATAGACCCAACATTAGGAAAATGAAAATCTCCTCTAACTCTCGAAGAGACAGCTGTGTGTCGTTGTGTATGTTATTCTTTGAAACTAGTAGTTCAGTGATCACAAATTATTTTAGAAGGGTCAGCACCACCTTTAGTTTTCTCGTACAATCTTCAACTCTCACGAATTACTTCTTGAATCTTATTATCATCGTCTTTATCATCAAAAACTTGTTCGAAATCTGGATTGCATTACTTGATAAGTTCCTGTTCGAAGTATAATTTTTTGGCCTAATCCTTTTTTCTATATTCTCTGCCACTTTGTACTATTGCCCAATATCTTTGTCTCACTTCATTCGGAATCTTCTCACAGGTTTGAATGGAGCCAATTACTCCTCCTAAATACTCTTTTAATCTTATGATTTCAGAATAAAATACATGACCACATCATTTACAAAGAACTTTTTGAAAATCTGCATCTACTAATTTACAGTATTGTTATACGATATTATCATCATGAGTAGATCATTACGTGCTTTACTTAGGAGCTATGTCAAACACAATAACAACAGTAGCAGAAAAGGAACAGGAACAGTAGAAGAGTAACAGAAGTAGATGAATAATAGCAACGGCAATAATGGAAGACAAGTAACAGCAACACAACTTGTGATAGAAAAAAATTTACCGATAATTAAGCAAAAAATATTTTCAGTTTATTAGCAAATTTTTGCATAACTTCAAAATTTCCGATTTACTAACTAAGTTTTACATAAATTTAAATATTCTCGATTTACTAACTAATTTTCACAAAAAATCTTAATTTTTTTTAAAAAATAAAAAGCTCAATTTTCGCACAAATTTATTATCGAATACTAGCTACTTTTTCCATAACTTCAAAATTTTTTAATTTACTAACTAATTCCCGCATAAATGTAAATATTCTCGATTTACTACCCAATTTTCACATAAGATCTTAATTTTTTAAAAAATAAAAAAGTACTATTTTTGCACAAATTTATTATCAAATATTAGTTAATTTTTGCATAACTTCAAATTTTCCCAATTTACTAACTATTTCCCGCATAAATTTAAATATTCTCGATTTACTACCTAATTTTCACAAAAATTCTTAATTTTCTTAAAAATATTTAAAAAACTATGTTTTCACACAAATTTCTTAACAAAACTAGCTAATTTCTGTAGAACTTCAAATTTTCCCGTTTTGCCGAAATTTTCAAGAATAGGCAATATATTTTAGATTACGACTACCTTTTTACAATAATCTAACTTTAAAAAAACTCTATTTTTGCATAAATTTATTAATAAATGCTAGCTAATTTTTGCATAACTTCAAATTTTTCCGATTTACTAAATAATTTTCTAAAAATTTAAATATTCTCGATTTACTACCTACTTTTCACATAAAATTTTAATTTTTTAAAAAATAAAAAATCTACTTTTATACAAATTTATTAACAAATACTAGCTAATTTTTGTATAACTTCAAATCTTTTTGATTTACTAACTAATTTTTGTATAAATTTAAATATTCTAAATTTACTACCTAATTTTCACATAAAATCTTAACTTTTAAGAAAATTAAAAAAACTCCATTTTTGCATAATTTTATTAACAAATAATAGTTATTTTTTGTATAACTTTAAATTTTTTTAATTTACTAACTAATTTCCGCATAACTTTAAATTTTCTCTATTTACTACCTAATTTTCACATAAAATCTTAACTTTTAAAGAAAAATGCTATTTTTATACAAATTTATTAATAAATGGTAGCTAATTTTTGCATAACTTCAAAATTTTCCGTTTTACTAACTAACTCCCGCAAAAAAGTAAATATTCTCGATTTACTACCTAATTTTTACATAAAATTTTAAAAAAAATTTTAAAATAAAAAACACTATTTTTCACACCAATTTATTAACAAATACTAGCTAATTTTTGTAGAACTTCAAATCTTTCCTATTTACTAACTACTTTTCATATAAATTTAAATATTCTCAATTTACTACCTAATTTTCACATGAAATCTTCACTTTAAAAAAAGGTTAAAAAACTTTATTTTTCACACAAATTTATTAACAAGCACTAGTTAATTTTGTCATAACTTCAACTTTTTATGATTTACTAACTAATTTCCACATAAATTTAAGTATTCTCAATTTACTATCTAATTTTCACCTAAAATGTTCACTTTTAAAAAAAGTTAGAAAACTCCATTTTCGCACAAATTTATTAACAAATACTAGCTAATTTTTGCATAACTTCAAATTTTTCTGATTTAACAACTGATTTTCGCATAAATTTAAATATTCTCGATTTACTACTTGATTTTCACATAAAATTTTAACTTTTTTTTAAAAAAACCTCTATTTTCGCATAAATTTATTAATAAATACTAGCTAAGTTTTGCCTAACTTCAAAATTTTCCAATTTATTAACTAATTTCTATAAAAATTTAAATATTCTCGATTTACTACCTAATTTTCACATAAAATTTTAATTATTTAAAAAATAAAAAACTCCATTTTCGCACAAATTTATTAACAAATACTAGCTAATTTTTGCATAACTTCAAATTTTTTTTGATTTATTGATTAATTCTCGCATAAATTTAAATATTCTTAATTTACTGCCTAATTTTCACATAAAATATTAATTTTTTAAACAAATAAAAAACTCTATTTTTTGCACAAATTTATTAACAAAAACTAGGTAATTTTTGCATAACTTACAAAATTTTTCTTTACTAACTAATTTTTACAAAAAATTAAATATTTTTTATTTACTAACTAATCCATCTTTAAAGCAAGTTCTTAAGTGGCCAAAATCAGTTTCATTTAGATTTCAATTAAATTATTTTATAATTTTTTTACTCTACTTTAATTTTAATTTCAAAATATTATATAACTCACACAAATATGAAGAAAGATATATGTTTTCAAAAAATATTAAATGTCAATTTTTTTGGCATAAAATTATCTAAAATAAAAATAAATTGTAGCAAATAGGACTTCAACCTTAATTGTGTACAAAACCCAAACATTCTTATCCATCTCATTTGAGTTATGATTTTAATATAAAAATAATATACTAAGTTTGAAAAGAAATTTAAAATAAACTATCACAATTTGTCTAAGTCAAAACTTAAATTTTTATGTTTAATAGTGATTTATTTTATATATATATCGAGAGACTTGATAACCTCAATTAAACAATGGAGTATTAATTTGTTTTAATTCTTCTAGCAGATAGTATCTCTTCCTTTCCTTTTTTGAATGGTTTAAATTTTATAAGACAAATTAAATTTCTAAAATATCAAACATGTAAAACTATATAAAAAATTTGAAATTTTAAAAACTTTAAAAAAATTATTTTTTTCAAGATATCAATTTTGAATAAAACAAACATCCCCGGAGTGAAAAATGACAACTAACAGTCTATTTTATCATATCAATAGATTGCAAAATTTTGTTGATCGAGTCTTACATTTTTCAACCTCCTGATAATCAACAACACTACAAAAATAAACAAAAATAAAGAAGCTAGAATTGATGAAATGAAGCTAGATTTGGCGTGGTGGATTGAAGCTCCTAAATGCTTGGATTTTGTTGTTGGTAGGGCTATCATATGAGATTTGTTGCTTAATTTATTGGTTAGCAGTTTAGCAAACTCAAATTTGTGCATTAAGCCTAATTATGAAGTTGAATAAGTAAACTAAAAAAATCATAACCTCTTATCATTATGAACTTTATATATTTAGCAACTACAATTCTATATATGACACATAATAATTCAAAGTTTAAAAAAATTTCTACCTCATTAAATCTAATTGTAGCCTACAGCAGAAGAAAAGTAACAGGCTAACAATACTTTGTAGATGAAGTATCAGTAGCAGTATGTCAAAGAAGAAACTCTAAGCACATTATTTTGCAAAATGCTTGCTCTTGCTTTATATAATGGATGTTAATTATTGTTTAACAGTTACTTTAATCATGTTATCACTACAAATATTAGGAAAAAAAGTAGCAGATACTCACAAGCGCACTGTTATTTTTTTCCCGTAGCAAATAAACACGACACACCCTAAAGTCTTAAACTAGATACCAAAACCTACTAACTGTTGATCTCAATTATTAAAAACAAACAAACAAGTTCAACCATGCACCATACCAGTGACAGTAGGATCCACTCTTACATGGCTTTAGCAGCATAAATAAAACCGTGAATAACACCATGACATCGATAACACCATGAACAAGGGCAATTGTAGAGTATCTTTGTCTGCATTAGAGGAGCAATTACAGCGAGCAATGGTGCTCTAGATCCTGTCTTGCTGCTAGATCCCATCGTGGGACTCAATAGTGGAGACGAAGGAGGTGGAAGGGTGCTTGCACCACTCGAATGCTTCGAGGCAGCCCTTGACCTAGTTGGAGTAAGCACAGTAGAAGATGAAGACCTCCTCCATACCCGAGATGATGAGTATGTTAATGGAATGGTTCTAAGAGCTCTCTATGGCCAAGAGCACATCTACTAGCTCCGACTTTGGGCGAATGTGCTCACTTTGCCTTTGGGAGGATGTACTCGCTCCGCCGTTGCTCGTTGCTCTGCCGCTACTCGCTACTTATTGCTTCTGCTCTACTACTGCTCGCTACTTGTTTGCTTCTGCTTCGCTGTTGCTCGCTACTCTATCGCTACTTGTTGCTTGTAGCTTCTACTCCGCTATTGTTCACTACTCTGCTACTGCTACTCGTTAACTTTTACTCCATCACTGCTTGAACTTCGAACTCTAAAATCGAAATATTTGGAGGCCGAAATAGTTCAACACAGGCCGAAATCATTGGACCAAAATTTGAAAGCTTGCTTCTAAGTTCATTTTGCAATCATTTTTTGATTTTCTTAGTCCAGGTTATGTGAGTGTTTTCAATCCTTAGCACTGTTTGCTCTAACTCTAACCAGCTACGCCACTTTCATCTTCTATTTCATAATGTATTTATATTAATTTAATCAATAAAAATAAAAATATTCTCTTAGAATTCTACTTAAGTGATAGAGAGGTGATTTTTTTTCTAAAATTTTTACTATAATACAGATGATTTATTTTTTTTTTGTTGGTTTGTAATAAAATAAATTGTTGCTTGCAAAATGCATTTTGCAAGGACAAATTATAAATAAACTTTTGAGATCAAAATTTGAAATGAACAAATGTTCAAAGCTTTAAAAAATTATGAAAATTTTTTTAGCAAAAAACAGTTGACTTATGATAAATTTATGAAAAATTACCTATTTTATTATTATTAGTAAAAAAAATAACTCATCTTATTTATAAATTTACAAAAAAACCATCTTGATTAAAATATTTTTAAAAATTAATTTAATTTAATTTTATCAATTAAAATTAAAAAAATTATCCTTAGCTTTAATTTTAATAACTATTAAATTAATAGATTATTTGAGTCAATTTTGATCAAAAATTAAAATTAATTAAATTTCAGTCAAAATATAGAATTGAATGTCACTATATTGTGATCGAAATATGGGGCTTAATTGGATCGACATCGTAGTTAAATTTGACAAAAAATTAGGTTTAATTTGAATTTGAATTGTTAGAAAATGTGGACTCAAATTAAAGTGAATTGAATGGACCAAGTACTTGGACTAAAATTGAGATTAAAATTCATCAAATATCTAAGCTAAAATAAAAATTATAAAATTTTTATAAATGTTCTTACGAATAAATCCCTAAGAAGAAAGTTTTACAAAAAAAAGACTTTAAAAGTTTGCGGACAAACCCTTTAAAATTTTATATTCGCAAATAAATCCCTGAAATTTCTAACTTTCGCAAAAAAACCCCAAAATTTTTTGAAATTTATCAATAAGCCCCCCAAAAAATTATTATTTATAAATAAGTTAAAATTTTATCCAAATAGAATCCTGAAAATTTCAGAATGTGTTCTTGTTACAAAAAGACCCTCCTAAAACTTATAAAATTATATTTTGGTCCAATTTTTTTAAAAAATTATAAATAAATTTCTCCCTATTTTTATTTCACACACCAAAAGTTCAAATTTATTCAAAAAAATTATAAAAAAGTTCAAATTTATTCAAAAAAATCCTGATAATTTTAAAATTTTCATAAATATGTTTTTGCAAAAAAGCCCCTAGAAGTTATAAAATTACACTTTGGTTTAATATTTTAAAAAAATTTGTAAATAACCTTTTGAAAGTTCATCATCGCAGAATCGTACAATTTTTGAATTCTTTCATTAGCGAACAAATCCCAATTAAAGAAATTTATATGTCAAATACAGTATTCAAGAATCCAATCACAATCTTGAAAGTTCCAAAATCAAATCCCCTCGATTTCGTTTCAAATCCTCTCAATTTAGTTTCGAAATCCTCTTGGAAGCCGATAAAAATTTCAAATCCTGCACAAAAGATACGAAACAAAGATTAGAACAACAATGTAAGACATGAGAGAAAAAGAGAGAGGGTCAAGCCACTAGAGAAGAAGCTACAAATCAAGCAGAAGGAAACGACAGAAAAATGTAAATAAGTGAAATTCTTATCTTCTCTTTCTTCAATTTCTGTGTTTTCTTTCATGTTTTGCAAGGCTTTCTTCAAACTTGTTGTCATCCCTCCCCCAATTCTTCTCTCTCTTTCCCTTGTTTCTGATGGCTTCTAGCGGCGAGGTGGCGGTACCGCTCCCCCAACCTCCCGGATAAGCCACACGACAGTCAGTTGCACCGTGGATGCACTCGTGAAGTGGCTTCGCACACAAGCGAAGGAGCACAAGGCCCAACTCCTCACCGTCAACGACGAGCTGATCTACCTTGTTCTTACCCTCAAGAAGATCCCCCAAGTCCTCGCTCTTTGATGCCACTGCCAAATCTCTGCTCCAGTCCCTTGCCCTCCCCCTCATTGCTCGCCAATAGATCAAGGCCGAATCCGGCTGGGTCGGCTACCGTGCCATCGCGACCCAGTGGTGTTTCAGAGAGGAAGAAAGAAGTGCACCAGAAAGCAGGCACGGGTAAGGAAGTAGGAAAAGGAAAATAGAAGATAAATAAATAAATAAATAAATAAAGTTACCATATAAAAAAGAACTTTTTTTTGTCTCAATTTTCAGTGAACCTATAATCTTACAACAGCCATCCCTCAAAGGCAATAATGAAGATTATGAACTTATAACCCCACTGCAGTCATCCGCGGTCTTTCTAACAAACGGCGATGAAAGTGGTTAATCCATGACTTCACTATGGTCACTTGCGATCCTCTTGGAGATGGCAAACCTATGACCTCACCGAAATGACCCGCTATCCTTTGAAGGCAATAATAAAGACGAAGAACCTATAACCCTACTACGGCCACTAGCAGCCCTCCTCAAAGATGGCGAATCTTTGTTCCACTAAGCCAACCTTCAGACTTATACTAAGTAGCTTTCGAGTTTGCATTCAATCAGCATTCGGACTCATATCTCGGTCAACTTTTGGGCTTGCACTTAGCCAGTGTTTGGACTCGCATTTAGGCCAGGCTTCGAGCTAATATCCAAGTCAATCTTTAGGCTCATGTCCAAACCAGCTTTCAACCTCGTACTCAACCAACCTTCGAGTTCGCATCCAAACCAATCATCGGATTCGCACTTAACTAATATTCGGGCCCGCATTCAGCCAACCTTTGGACTTAAACTCAACCAGATTTTGGGCTTGCATCTTATCCTTGGGCTCGCATCTAAGCCAACCTTCAGGTTCACACTTAGCTAGCCTTCAGCCTCACATCTAAGTCAGCCTTTGGGCTCGCAATCAACCAACCTTCGAACTCGCATCTAAGTCAACTTTTGACCTTGCATTTAGCTAGCCTTTAAACTCTCAGCTAAGCCAATCTTCATACTCGCATTCAACAAGCTTTCAGGCTAGCACTTAACTAGCCTTCGGTCTCGCATCTAAACCAGCTTTTGGGCTCGCACTCAGCCAATTTTCAGGCTCATACTCGGTCAATCTTTAGGCTCGCATCTAAGTCAGCCTTTAGGCTCGCATCTAAGCTAGCCTTTAGGCTTGTATCTAAGCTAGTCTTTACATTCTCACTCAGTCAGCCTTCGAACTCATATTAAATTAGCCTTCGGGCTTGCATCCAAACCAACCTTTGGACTCACACTTAGCCAGCCTTCGGGCTCATATTCAAGCCAGTCTTAGGGCTTACACTTAGCCAATGTTCAGACTCTCATCCAAGCCAACTTTTAGACTCACATTCAAACCAACCTTCGGGCTTGCACTTACTTACATTTCAGGCTTACACTCAGCCAGCCTTTAGACTCGAACTTAGCCAACTCTCGAGCTTACATTTAAGCAAACTTTCAGACTCACACTCAACCAGCTTTTGGGCTCACACTCAGTTAGCCTTCGAACTCGCACTCAGCTAGCATTCAAACTCACATCCAAGCCAGCCTTTGGGCTCAGAATTGGCTAGCCTTCGAGTTTGCACTCAGCCAGCCTTCGAACTCGCATATAAGATAGCTTTCGAACTCTCACCTCAATCATCATTTTGGACTCACACTCAGCCAACCTTTAGGTTGGCATCTAGGCCACTCTTCTGATTCACACTCAGTTAATTCTTGGATTTACACTTCTAAGTCAACTTTCAAGCTCACGAACTAAACCAGCCCTTGGATTTGTGCATTTAAGATTAGACCACAAGTCCATCTAAAATTATCATAAACGGCCAAAGACTCTCAAATTAAATTGCTTAACATAAGATAACTCAATCATATTAAAATTGAACTTAGCAAAAATAAATTGACAAAGATCAAGTTGACTCAAATGGATCTAAATTAATCAAACAAATAGACTAAAGTCTAGATCGAGTTCAACTCCAAAAATTCAAATTTAAAACTAAGTTCAATCTTAGTTGAACTAAGCTCAAGCCAAACCCTAATTGAGTTAAATCAAATCCAAACTAAAAGGGGGCAAACTCAAAGTCAAATCAGAACTAGGCTAGGTTAAGCTTGAACCGAAAGCATATTAAATTAAATTAACTTAAATATGAGCCAAAGTCCAGTAGACCCGATTCTATAAAAGTCCAACACAAGTTCAAAATCGACTCAAACTAAAAATCAAACTAATATTCGAACCATATTAATCCTGATGAAATTAATTAGGAAACTTAATCTCACTGGGTGTGCTGAACCTTTGGGAATACTCCAAGACTATGAATAAAGAGTGATATCTCCACCCTAACCTGAACCTGAATTAGTTCGAATAGAACTAAATAAGGTCAAACTAAGGCTCCCTAGGTGTGCTATAAAAGCCTTTATCAACACTTCAAAACTATATTCAACTTCATAAGTCATTGGTGACGCTGCCAAAATAAGAAGTTAATCACCAACACACTCTAAGCTATCGGTCACACTTTAAAACTATATCCAATTTCATAAGTTATTGGTGATGCTATCAAACTGAAGAAGTTAATTACCAATATACTCAAAACTGTTGGTCACACTCAAGATAGTTTAACTCCAAAAGTCATTGATGACATATTTTTCAAGCTAAGATAAAACCAAAAGCATTAGCAACGCTTCAAATCAAACTGAATTAAGGTAAGTTCGAAGTTGCTTAGTCAGTCAGCCACAATACCTTATTCAAACAAAATTAACTAACAATATCCTTCAAGTTGTAAGCCACACTTCAAAGATATACCCAATATCCTAGGTCTTTAGTGATGCTATTGAGTCAACGAAGTCAACCAATAATATACTTAAAGTTATTGATCATATTTTGAAACTAGTCAACCTCACAAGTAGTTGATAACGTAGCCTTTCAAACTAGTCAACTCTAGAAGCAATTGACAACACACACTTTTAAGTTAGTCAACCCCAGAAGTAGTTGGCAATGCACTCTTCAAGCTAACTAACCCCATAAGCAATTAGCAATGCATTCTTCAAGTAGTCGACTCCAAAAGCCGTTGGCGATGCACTCTTTAGGCTAGTCAACCTCAAGACAAGTAATAATGCACCCTCAAGCTAGTCAACTCTAAAAAAAAGTAACTAAAGACACGATCCTTAAAACTATACCCAACCTTATAAGTTATTTGTCATGCTACTAAAACCTAAGAAGTTATCGCTTACGCATTATTTAAAAAAACTTCGAGGTTAACAAAGTTATTGGCTAATAGAAATACTTCATATTACAAAGTTATCGCCGAAACTCGAAACTATTGGAAATACTTTTAACTTCTCTCATTCCTTCTCATGTCCCATTAGACGATACCATCAAAATTTCTTCTTCACTCTTTCTTTTTCTTTATTTTTTTTATGTTTTCAATAATTACATGTTAAAATTTGTTGTAAAGTGAAGATATACTCTTACTTAAGACATGTATCCTTTGTTAAAATTAATCAAATTTTTTTTTTGTATCTCTATTTGATTAACTAGGTTTCTGATAATTGTCGAGGTAATTAATAATAGAGACTTGTGTCTATTGAAAGTTAATGTTCTCACAACACTTGATAGTACACTTAAAATCAAAATAAATTCTGATTTGTGATTCAAAATTGCTATCCAGGTTTTCACTATCATGGATCGCTAAAATCGATTCCATAAAAATAGTTGTATTATTTTAGTTTTTATAAAAAATCAATTGTCTGATTCTATAAAATTAAAAATTAACAATTAAAATTTTAATTTTGTCAAATCGATTGCTCAATAATTATGAACAGATTGTGCGAAACAAACTAAATAATAATAATTTAATTTTTATATTAATAAATAAAAATATAATAAAATATTTTTTTAATATTTTAATTGATGTAATTCTTTGTATATAGATAATATAAAGATCGAGTGATTTTTTTGTTAGACAAACTATGAAGTCTCCATATTTATTTAAAAAAAAGCGTATGACGGCAATTATACATTCATGCATTTTTATGTTTCATAAAAAAAAAGTATTTTTGTGGCTGCGTCTCGCTATCAACGAACAAAATGTACCTTCCTATCATAATAAAGAAAAAAAAAAAACTGGTTTGCAAGCATCGATTTGACTAAGGGCTTGTTTGTTTCGATTCCCGGAACCGGGAATCGGAGGAATGGAGGGAATTGAGAGCCCAATTCCCTCCATTCCGGTGTTTGTTTTGATTCTCGGACCCGGAATCGGGGGAATCGATTATTTCTCAATTCCCCCGATTCTCCGTTTCAATTCCCCGAAAAAATCACGCGAAAACGCGGATTCCGGGTTTGAATTCCCGTATTACTGTAGCAATGTCGGGGACGAAACCTAATTCCGGGTTAAATTCGCACGAATCCCCCCCCATCGTCTGCGTCTTCTCTCCTCCGACCAGCGTCTTCTCCGTCGTCCGGCTGTCCAGCGTCGTCAGCAGCCGTCGAGCGTCGTCAGCGTCGTCCGGCTGTCCAGCGTCGAGCGTCGTCCGGCTGTCCAGCATCGTCCGGTCGTCAGCGTCGTCCAACGGCTTCTTCTCCGTCCAGCGGCCGTTCAGCAGCTTCAGCGGCCATCCAGCGGCTTCTTCTCGGACCAGCGGCAGCTTCTCCGTCCAGCGGCTTCAGCGGCCGTCCAGCGGCAGGGGAGAGAAGAGAAGACTCGGAGGAGAGATGGGATCGGAGACGACGATGGTGGAGCTGCTGAAGGCGCAGATGGCCGTCGAGGAGGAAGAAGGCTTCGCTGTCCGGGAGAAATCCGGCAAAGTCGTTGGCCTCGTGCTCGTTGACATCGTCAACGGCTTCTGCACCGTCGGCGCCGGCAGTGAGAAAGACACGTTCACGAACAGGTTAAATGAAAAACATAAATTGGAGCAATAAAAATGCTGGTAGTTTTGATCTTGAACTATTCAAACGACGAAGAGGTGCATTTTTATGATAATTTTATTTTATTATTGGATTCTTAATATGAGATTCTTGGTTTTGGAGTTAAGTTTTAGGACAAAAAAAAAGATTAGTCCATGATGTTGTAATTGATTATAATTAGATGTTTACATAATTTTTTTTATTTCTTAAAATTATTTATTATTTTTAATTGTTTTAATATATTTTTCAATTTCTTACGGTAAAAACTCATTCAAACACAAAAATTCAATAACTTATGGAATTGATCAATTCCATTTGTCTACCAAACAACGGAAAGGAATTGACCAATTACCAATTCTCTACAGTAAATACTCATCCAAACACTGTAATTATCTAATTCCCTCAATTCCTTCAATTCCCTGGAATCACTCAATTCCTACGATTCCACGATTCCTAAACCCGGAATCCAAACAAACAGGCCCTAAATCACCCCACATTTTTCCTTCCACGGAAAGCATCCGCGACTTTTTTGCTCTGTTGTCCTCTTGCTTGATTATCGACAAATTTTTAAATAGTCAATGCAAAGAGTCCAAAAATTCTCTTAATTAAGAGTAAATTTACTTGATTGTTTTTTTTTTACTGAATTTAAAATCCTGATCGTACATTAGATACATGGTTTTTAGATATTTTTGCCATTCAACTTAATAATTTTGATTTTGAATTTTGGTAAATAAATAGAAAAAAATTATTGTTTAATTTGATTTTCTTTAAAAAATTTAATGTGCACATGTTGACAAAACTTAATTCTCTGTCGATTTCGATCAAGAGGTTTCTTATGACTTTTATATATTATTGATCTATTTTGTCAATTTATAAAAAATTATCGAAAGTTCTCCCATGATAATTGCTTCAATATCCATTTTAGTTACTGTAAATTTAAAGTAGAAAAAAACGAATATCAATCTTTATTTTCAATATATATTCTTTTATTTATAATAAATTTGAAAATTTTGATGAATCCAATTTACTAATTCTAGCTCAAATGTTCACCGGATTTTGTGCCGTTTTTTACGTCACAAATCTTGGATTCTCTGAAATTAACTCTCAAATTAAAAAGTATCTAAGTATCTCTCCATTTAGACCAACTTAACACCTATTCACTGTGATCTTTGGGTTCGATGTGTAATCTCACTACATTTTGTCACATAGTCACTGAACTTTAGTTAGCTAAGAGAGTGAATTTAAGTACTGTTTGATTCGAAATCAAAATCAAAACTAGTGAATTATTGTTATAAATTAATATCTTTTTTATTAAAGTAATTAATATTCAAATAAATAGACCTTTAAAGAAATTGTAAACAATATTTTTCTAACAAACATAAAATTTTTCGAAATTATATTTATTTTTTATTTAATTTTGAGGACCGACCCCGTTCACCGGCCTCGGACTGGAATTGACTCCTAAAAAGTGTCGTCTGCACGCCTAACTCTCCCTTTTTATGTGCTGCTTACGTAATTGCTTACGTGGTCTGCGTGGTTCATTGGTTCAAAAAGTCGTCTTTACGTCAACCAAAACAGAACCGAAGGAACCGACCACCAAAATCTGCTAAAATGCCTCCCATCTCAAATCGAAATCGAACCGAGATTCGAAACTCTGCATCATATGCTTCAGCTCCTCGAGCTCTTGAACGTAGGCTTTTTTCCGCTTGTCGGCATATTTCCTTGCACGCCAAATGCAAATTTTCTGTAGCTTTCTTGCTCCCCAATCCATCCTGATGCATATAAATCTTCCCAGAATCAACAATCCACCACCAAATCACCACCAATTTCTCCAACAATGGCGTCCGAGATCCTTGTCATCCCCCACCCGCACCCCGGCCACGTCTTCCCGGCCACCGAGCTCGCCCTCCACCTCGCCGCTCGGAACCAACGCGTCACCCTTTTCCTCCCCTCGGCATCCTCCTCCGTCTCCCTCCACCCTCTCATCCAAACAGTTCAGATCTCCCTTCCCGATCCCCTCCGCTTTCCCTTCGGCCTCCTCGAAGAGCTCATCCTCCCAATCCTCGCCTACCGGGTCCGCCTGTCCCGCCCCGTCTGCGCCATTGTCGACGAGATGATGGGTTGGCTCCTCGACGCGTGTCAGGATCTCCAGATCCCCGCCGTCAGCTTCTTCACCTCCAGCGCCTGCTCCGCCACCGTCGAGCACGCCAAGTCCAAGTTCCCACTGGAGGAGCTGAATCCGGATTCGGGTCGGATTTTGTCGTTTCCCGGTTTGCCCGCCGATTTGGAGCTTACCGCGTCCGATTTGCAGCACCACGCGCTGGGCCACCGCCGGGGCCCACCGGGAGGTGGGCCCAAACCGAACCGCTTTCCCGGACCGAGAGGCCTGGCCGGCACCAGTCGCGCGATCGCGTTGCTTATCAACACGTGTAACGAAATCGAGCAGGAGTTTTTGGATTACGTGGCAAGGGAGGCCGGGAAGCCAGTCTGGGCCGTGGGCCCGCTACTTCCAGCTCGGTTCTGGGCTGAAGCAGGCTCAGCAGGCGTTGGAGATGCCGAGGTTAGAGGTAAACGCCATTCGAGCGTGAGTGAGAAGGAGGTAATCGAATGGTTGGATTCGAAGCCACGCGGCTCTGTCGTCTACGTGTCTTTCGGAAGTCTAGTGGGGCCCAGCGACGAGGGGCTGGTCGAGCTGGCGGCCGGGTTGGAGGAGTCAAACCGATTTTTCATTTGGGTCATCCAGGCCGGAATTGGCCAGAACGGACCTGACGGGGCAGAGAACGGAACCGGTTTTTCGGCCGAGGAATTGGCGCGAAGGACACGTGGAAGAGGGTTAATCATCGAAGGGTGGGCCCCGCAACTGTCTATATTGAGCCACGTCGCGACAGGAGGGTACGTGTGCCACTGTGGTTGGAACTCCACGGTGGAGGCGATTCGGTTTGGGGTTCCGGTGCTGACGTGGCCGGTGCGCGGCGACCAGCTGCTGAACGCGAAGCTGCTGACGAGACGGCTCCAGGTCGGCTTGCCGGTGAGGTCTGCGGCAGAGGGCGGCGGGGTGACGAGAGACGATGTGAGGCGAGGGATTGAGAAGGTGATGGCGGATGAGATGATTAAGAAGCGAGCCGCTTCGTGGAAGTCCGTCTTCGCCGGCGGGTTTCCAAAGAGCTCGTCGGATTCCGTGGATGCTTTCGTAGAGTTCGTCAACTCCGAGTGAGGCATTGCTGCGTCGATTTGCAGCTATTAGATGTTGCTTTCGCGTGTAATTTGCATAAGCAGTAACTAAGCACCGGTTGTTCCACTGCTTAAGTACTGTTTGGACAGGGTGCTTTACTAAACTAAAGAAGTAGGCTTAATTGCTGTTTGGACCTGCATGGTTCAACTCTCATCACCACCCAATTTAATTGCTCAAAATCGCCAATAAATCATTTTTCAAATTCTAATTACTTTGATCTCGTCAGGTCAACACGATAACATAAATAAAATTATTTGTTTCACCTTGTATAATAGGTTTGTTTAGATGATTTCTTATATATTTCTGAAAAATAATATGTTTTTCTAACATTCCTCCTAATTTTCTGTATATTTTTTAAAAAATTTACATAATTTTTATCGAAGTATAAAAAATTATATAATTTTGTAGAAATATACATAAACTTTTTCCCATAAAAAGCTCTATGAGATGCTGAAATTGGAACCAGTGCATGCATCCAAGCCAAGCTAGTCAATATTGACTGGTTTTTTTATAGCAACTGGCTAAATTTTTTTATGTGCAAAATGTACAGTGCTACGCTTAGAGACCTCGCTGCGAAGCATCTTTCGGAGAGAATATTTCACTTATCGAACCCAAAACTCTTGACTTTTCTGCAGTTATAATAATAAAAAAAATTCTTTATTCGTAATTAAAATAAGAAAAATACACATCAATAGCCTCTAAAATTGGAGAAAAAAAAAATCCGCACAATTATTCATACACCGACCGAAAGCGCAAAGGAGTTCCGATGATTACTGCTGCTCACAAACTAAACAAACTCTTAATTCTCCGATCTCCGATCACATACGAAAGAGAAGCAGTGCGACCCAAGCTTCCTCCTCTCATGCTTCTCGAACCCCACGACGAGAGCCAAAAAGAGCATGATGCCCGCCCACGTAGCCAAATCCATGATCAGCGACGTCCCATGCATGGCCGTGATGTACGTGAGCTGCAAACTCGAGTAGGCCACGATGAACGACCACCTGACTCGCCGCGACCCGGCCGGGACCCCAGTTAGCAGCCAGAGAGTCAGCAGCATGGAGTCGCCAAACCCGACCCACGCGGCGGTCATGAATAGCCAGTACCTCCTCCGGTGCTTGTCCCTCATGATCGGCGCGCCGGCCTCATGGCCGTTGTCGTCCTGCCAGAAGCCGCCCGGCGGGTTCGATCCGATTTGGTAGGTCAGCGTCGTGATCAGCGTGGCCACAACGATTAGCGTGCTGCCCTCGTTGCTCGCCCAGCCGGGGTGGTTGTTTTTGGCTGGCGGCGGTGGCGGAGGGTCTTGTTTTGCGCCGGTTGCAAGTTGAGGCTCTTGGGTCGCTATGGGAGCGATCTGAACCACAGATTGGGGTTCCGCCATTGCTTCAGTTGATGGCTCGAAATGATTGGAACGGTGGCTGGTGTGTATATAGTAGCGAGGTTGATGGCTCTGAGGTTTGACTCGACACAAACGAGACGAAGACTCAGAAAGAGGAGGCGGAAGAAGAAGAAGAAGAAACTACGCGGAAATTTCTCCGCATCGGTCCGCGTGGAATTTTCCTTAAATATTAGTTTCAGCGAAGGATGAAATGTCTTACAAAATCAGAACCCAAAAAAGAGAGAGAGAGAGAGAGAAATAAAAGTTCAGAATTTCACACAAACAAGACCAGGTCTCAAATGAAATGAACGACTGTTGGCAGCCGAAAACGAGACGGGAGTGGACCTTTTGTCAGGCGCCAGCAACCAATAAAACGAGGGCACTTGTGTAAAAAAAGAATTATCTGGAGTTGAACCTAGGCTGCCCTCAGATGCGCAATATTCTCGTGAGTAATAAATAAATAAATACATATCTATTTTATTATAAATTTATAAAAAATATTTATTTTATTATTAATAATAAAAAATTATTTATTTTATATTGTAAATTTATAAAAATGTAATTTGATTAAAATATTTTTAAAATATCTTATTTTAATTTAATTTTATCAATTAAAATAATATAAAAAGTTAAATTATTTTCGTTCAATTTTATTTCGAATAACAAGTTTATAATTATCTGATAATCGATTTGACTAAAATAAAATTTAAATTTTTAATCTCATAAATCTGACAACCAAACTATCATAAAAATTAGAATAAAATAAATTATTTTTAATCAATTTAATATTTATTTAAACTAAAATTAAAAGAGAATAATTTAAATTTTTTATATTAATTTTAATTGATAAAATTGAACTAAAATAGAATTTTTTTAAAAATATTTTAATTAATATAACTTTTTTATAAATTTATAATATAAGATGAATACTTTTTATTAATAATGATAAGATAAATAATTTTTTATAAATTTATAATAAAAAAGTGATTATTCATTAAAAATTTTCAAAAAATAAACACTGATTTTCGACTGAAAAAAGAAGAACGATTACTTTCAAAGTCAGACTGTAAAGCAAGACACGCAAGGGCTCCAAGAAAACTCAGAAAAAGATAAAGCCCTTGTTGTACGGAATTTAAAAAGAAACTGAAATTTATCAATAAACTCTTCAAAATTTTTGAAATTTTGAGACAATTCTTTCAACTTTAAAAATTACCAATAAAAAATAAACAATATATATATATATAGAGTTATAAAAATATAATCTTTAATTTCCATGCATGCACAATGGATTCTCAAATTTGAAATTTGGATGAACACTAAATATCTAATATTTGTTTGCCTAAATTTGAAACTCGAGGGGTAAAATATAAGCAGTAAAAATATATCTAATATTAGATTTAAACACTAATTTTGAAGAACCACTGTATATCAAGGTTCACATGAGGAGAGGACTCCATAGATAATTGTATCAAGATTATCCTCGAGAATACGTATAATTCAAAATCAGTTTTGATAATACAATAAATTCTCCATCCAATTTAATTAGGATCTAATAAGATGGTTTAAAATCAAATTTCAAAAAAAATCACTCTTAAAAAATAATTAAATTTCAGAGAATAATAATATCAAATTAAATATTATTTTTAATAAGTATGATCTATTACAATCTAAATAAATAATATTTTTATATAAGATAACAGACTCTTAGTTTCTAAATTTTATATTTTTTAAAAAAATTTATTATTATTATTCTTTTTTAATAAAAAATACTAACTTAAATATGGAAAAAATCGCCAATCTCGATAGTCTTTCTTACGATATATTTTATCTTATAAGACTCGTGATGAAGACTGTCTGAGTAGATTTCATCTTAACAAATCTCTGGATTTAAAATCGATAACAATATTTAACCCCATCAACAATAATATTTTAATTAAAATCCGCTCCGTCACTTCATCGCAGATATGGGAGATTGCCGGCACTTATAAGCCTTGAGGGTTTTCTGTTGGCTTTATGGTGTCTCGAATCCGGATTTTTCGGATAGTCTTAATTATATTAGGAAGTTATTTAGTGGGCCTAATCTTTATCTAGATTTATCTTCTACTAGAAGACTTAAATTAGTAGAAGTCTTATTTGAGTCAGTCTTCTACTTTGACTCAAACATCATTAGGCTACATCTATAAATACACCATTGATATAAGGGTTTCAATATAGAGTGAGAGAGATATATATAGATTAATACTCTCAATACGTCTTGTGACGCTTAGGCTACTTAGTCTTTTGTAAGAGTTGGTGATATTGAAGTTTCGTCTCCATCGTTGTAATCTTCTCTTTCTCTTCTCATCAATACAATATCCTCCGGATCGTCTTTCCCACATATATCTCTTGTGTGCTATCTTTTCCTCTTTTCTATTCTTCCTCTATATCGTGAATTATGGTGGACATTGATATTTTCCGCAACAAGTGGTATCAGAGCTTGGTTCAATATGTTTACTATGAAGTTCGATATAGAGAAATTCAATGAAAAGCAAGGATTCCCTATTTGGCAAGTAAGAGTTCGTGCAATTCTTACTCAACAAGGATTGAGAAATACATTGGAGGACGTCAAGCCTGAAGATGTCGCTGAAAGTGTCTGGGAAAATCAGAAAACTAGTGCACATAACACAATCATCCTCAGTCTCACCGATGAGGTATTCTATCCGTTTCTTGATGAAACATCACCTTCAAAGTTATGAAAAAAATTGGAGAAACAGTATATGAGTAAGTCTATCTCAAATCGAGTTTATTTAAAGCAGAAGCTCTTCAATTTTCGAATAACAGAAGGTACGAATATAGTCGATCATCTTAATGCTTTCAATAAACTTGTCTCTCAATTGTTAAGTATTGATGTTAAAATTGAAGATGAAGACAAGGTAATTATTTTATTATCGTCTTTACCTCCTTCTCTTGAGAATCTTAAAACTACTCTCATGTATGGGAAGGATTTGAAATTTGACGATATTTCTGCTGCCCTTCTATCTAATAAGTATTTGACAAAGATTGGAGGAGATGTGTCACACTCAGAAGCATTAATTGTCAGAGGTCGTACCAAAGAAAAATCAAGGACAGGTCGTTCTAGATCCAAATCCAAAGAAATAAATTACAGGTATTGTAAGAAGATGAGACATGCAATTAAAGATTGTTGGAAGCTCAAAGCAAAGAAAGAAAGAGAATATCAATTTAAAGAGCAAGCCAAATAACAAGTGTCAGTTGTTGAAGGAAGTTCTGATGATAATTTGGGTAACGTTCTCTCTATTAGTTCTAATTTTGATCGTTACCATGATATTTGGATTCTTGATTCTGGTTATTCTTACCACATGTGTCCTAATAAGGATTGGTTTGAAGACTACAAGTCCTATGATGGTGGTTTGGTTTTGATGGGTAATAACAATCCATGCAAAACTGTTGGAATTGGAACAATCAAAATTAAGATGTTTGATAATATTATTAGAACTCTTACTGATGTTAGACATGTTCCTGATTTGAAAAAGAATTTGATCTCTTTGGGTGCTTTGGATTCTGCTGCTTATAAGTATTCTGTTGAAGGTGGAGTTCTTAAGGTTGCTAAAGGCTCATTGATAGTGATGAAGGGCCTAAAGCATGGAAATTTGTATGACTTAGTAGGAAAAACCGTTGCAGGTGAAGCAGCAATTTCTCAGGCCTCTTCTTCTGATATGACCCACTTATGGCATATGCGTCTCGGTCATATGAGTGAGTAAGGTTTAAATGAGCTCAATAAAAGAAAATTACTTAAAGGCCTCAACTCATGCAAATTGGATTTCTGCGAGTATTGTCTCTATGGTAAACAGTCCAAGATAAAGTTTAACACCGGTATTCATTGCATTAAAGGCTTAATTGATTATATTCATTCTGATGTGTGGTGCTTTCCTATTCCATCAAAATCTGGTGCTCGTTATTTTGTCAGTTTTATTGATGACTTTTTCAGAAAAGTGTGGATTTATTTTTTGCATCACAAAGCCAAAGTATTTTCTGTTTTCAAACGGTGGAAAACTTCAGTTGAAAAAAGGACTGGTAGAAAAATCAAATACCTCAGAAGTGATAATGGCGGATAGTACAAATCAACAGAATTTCTCAAATTTTGTGAAGATGAAGGCATCAAATGCCACTTTACCATCCCAGGAAAACCTCAATAAAATGGTGTGGCTAAAAAGATGAACAGAACCTTATTGGAGAAAGCACGTAGTATACTCAGTACAGCTAATCTTGATAAAGATTTTTGGGCAGAAGTAATCAATACAGTATGCTTCATTGTGAATCGCTCTCCTCAAACAGCCATTAATTGCAAGACTCTTGAAGAGTTATGGACTGGTCATCTTGCAAATTATTCTTCTTTAAAGATTTTTGGTTGCCCTGTTTATGTGCATGTTGTCAAGGATAAGTTAGATGCACGTTCCAAAAAGTGTATTTTCCTGGGTTATGCCAAAGGCATCAAAGGCTATTGTTTGTGGGATCCTACTATTTCAAATGTAATTATTGAGAGAGACATAATATTTGATGAAAGTGTTATGCTAAAATCTCTCAAGAAAGATCCCAATGATATAATCCAAGTGGAGGTGGAGCATGTAGTTCCTTCAGAAGAAGATATTCAGGATATGCCCAACTCTCAAGAAAATTCTAAGAATCGAGTTTCTGAAAAGTCTCCACTTCGAAGATCTCAAAGAAAAATAAAGCCACCTGAGAGGTATGATTTTGAAGATATGGTAGCTTTTGCTTTAGTTACTAACAATGGTAACCCTTCTTCCTATAAAGAAGCAGTGTAGGATAAGAATTCTTCTCAGTGGCAAGTTGCTATGAATGAAGAGATGGATTCCCTTCAAAAGAACCATACTTGGGATCTGGTGAAATTACCAGAAGATAAAAGAGCAATTGGTTGCAAGTGGGTATTTCGAAAGAAAGAGGATTTCTCTAAGATAGATGGTGTTAAATTCAAGGCCCGTTTAGTTGCAAAAGGGTATTCACAAAAGGAGGGTATTGACTTTAATGAAAATTTCTCTCCTGTGGTTAAACACACATCTATTCGTTTTCTACTTGCTTTAGTTGCTTTTCATAATCTTGAGTTAGAGCAACTTGATGTCAAAACTGCCTTTTTGCATGGAGAATTAGAAGAACAAATTTTTATGCAACAGCCTGAAGGGTTCATCCAAGAAGGCAAGGAAAATTTTGTCTACAAGTTGAACAAATCACTTTATGGTTTGAAACAGTCTCCAAGGCAATGGTATAAAAGGTTTGACAGTTTTATGCTGGGACAAGATTTCATCCACTACAAACATGATTGCTGTGTTTATTTTAAGATGCATGCCAATAACTCATTTATTATATTACTTCTTTATGTTGATAATATGTTTATCGCTACTCAAGACATATCTCTACTGAATGATTTAAAGTTTAAAATGAAAAAGAAATTTGAGATGAAAGATTTAGGTGCTACAAAGAAGATTCTCGGTATGGAGATTGATCGAGATCGAAAGCATGAAAAATTATGGCTCAAACAGAGCAAGTATCTCGAGAAGATTATTTCTCGTTTTCACATGCAGAATTCAAAACCCGTCAGTACTCCTTTGGCATCTCACTTCAAGCTTTCAGCTCAACAATGTCCTTCTACAGATGAAGAGCATACATACATGGAGAACATCCCATTGTCAAGTGCTGTTGGAAGTCAAATGTATGCTATGGTATACACAAGACCTGATATTGCACAAGCAGTCAGCGTTGTTAGTCGTTACATGACAAATCCAGGAAAAGAGCATTGGCTGGCCGTGAAATGGCTATTGAGATATATCAAAGGTACTCTTAATATTGGTTTATGTTTCGACAGGAACACAGTGCAAGAGGCCAAAATTATTTGCTACGTCGATTCAGACTATGCTGGAGACCTTGATCGACGTCGATCCCTCACTGGTTATCTTTTCACTCTTTGTGGAAGACCTATTAGTTGGAGGTGTACCTTACAGTCAACTGTAGCATTATCTACAACAGAGTCTGAGTATATGGCAGCTACAGAAGCCGTCAAAGAAGCTCTATGGCTAAAAGATTTGGCAAGTGAAATTAGTTTTTTTCAACATGTTCTTCCTATTTTTTGCGACAGTCAGAGCGCCATACACCTTGCGAAGAACCAAATGTACCACGCCAGATCAAAGCATATAGATGTCCGATTTCATTTTATTCGGGACATTATTGAAGATGGCGAGATTTCTTTATAAAAGATTCATACTTCAAGAAATCCTGCAGATATTTTGACGAAGGTGATTCCGATTGACAAGTTCAAGCTCAGTTTGGACTTGATCAATATTCAAGATCGTTGATCCTATTCCAGGTGGTAATGACAAAGACATCTATTGAAAATTCAAATTCAGAAAATAAGATGATTCGAGCCAAGGTAGATATTGTTGGCTTTATGGTGTTTCGAATCCGGATTTTCCGAATATTCTTAATTATATTAGAAAGTTATTTAGTGAGTCTAATCTTTATCTAGATTTATCTTCTACTAGAAGACTTAAATTAGTAGAAGTCTTATTTGAGTCAATCTTCTACTTTGACTCAAACATCATTAGACCATATTTATAAATACACCATTGATGTAAGGGCTTCAATATAGAGTGAGAGAGATATATATAGATTAATACTCTCAATACGTCTTATGACGATTAGGTTACTTAGTCTTTTGTGAGAGTTGGTGATATTGGAGTTTCGTCTCCATCGTTGTAATCTTCTCTTTCTCTTCTTATCAATATAATATCCTCCGGATCGTCTTCCCCACATATATCTCTTATGTGCTATCTTTTCCTCTTTTTTATTCTTCCTCTATATCGTGAATTGTGATGGACATCGATATTTTCCGCACCAGTTTTCTACATATCTACCTTGATAAAAGAAGCCGTGCGCTGAACAGTTCCCCTGTTCTCCGGCCTACACCCCTCGCCGGAGAGGACAATGCGGCAACCTCGATCGAGCATCACCGCACCAACACGCGCTCCCGCCAGCTCCCTGCACCTACACGACCATTGTTCTAGCCTCAACACCTACCAGATAGCCTTTCTCCACCATGTGTGAGGTAGGGGAGAAAGGTTCGAAAAAAAGGGGGAAAAGGATCAGAAATGAGAAGGGAGGGGAGATCGGGAGATCAGAGCTTGCGGTCTTGCTCGTCTTTGCCGTTCTTGAACCGCCACCGAACCTCTACCCTGAGTCCAACCCAGACGAGTGGATGACAAGCCTCATCAAAGCACGCTCGCAGCCCACCACTGGGGGAGGAGCAAACCACACTCCTCTACATCCAACACCGTCCCCGGCCCGCCGGTGCATACAAGAACTGCCACCGAGGGTCGTCTCTAGTCTCTCCGCCATTTTTAGGCTCCCTGGGAGAACCCTTGCTCCAACGTGGAGTACCGCAGTACCCTCCCTGTCGCATCCAAGCTGCCGGGAACGGGGCGGTTCTGCCACATGCAGCCACTGCTAGGCCGCCCTCCGGCGACCACACCACCGGCGTTGCCATACGGCTCCACGTATTTCGCGTGGCGCTGCTTCTCCATTGTGCCGCCGCCAGCACCTCGTCCGCACGTGATCGTCACCGCCGCCACCGGCACCTCATCCGCACAACCCCTCCACATGCGGCTGCTCCGTGTCCTCTTCACCGCCTCCTCCCGCTCGTGATGGAGGCTCACCAGCAGGTCAGATCCTGGCCGGAACTCGGCTAACTGAAGCTAGCTGCGTCCAGGAGCCTCCACGGGCGGCTACTCTCCGGGAGGAGCCATTGAGTTGCTGTCCAAAGCAGTCGCTATCCGAACTGCCGGCTGCCATCCGGCGGAAGCAGATCCGGTCCGGCCACAAGGTGGCATAACGAGGAAACAAGAAGGGGAACGTGGGGCAGTCAAAAAGAAAAGCCAAAAGAGTAGGGAAAAAAAAACAAAAGAGAAAAAACAGTGGAGGAAGAGGAGCTCGCTCTGGCAGCCACGGGTATGAAGAAGGCGGAGAGAGGAAGAAGAAGAATGTCTGGTAGGAGAAATAAAATAAAAGGTTGTTGCCAGCTCATAAGAGGGAGGAAGAACCCTGGCAGCACAAAAAAGATGCAGCCCTCGTAAGAGGCTTCTTCATCTCTCCCAGCAAGATTCGAATTGGAATCCGGCTCTCTTCTTCGATTGCACATCCAAAACAATTCTTGCCTTCTCTGCGAGATCCAAAACCGGAATTCTCCCAGTCCCATTTAGCGAGGTTTGGACTTTGGCATCCTCTTCTTCTACTTTGCAGGGTCATCTTCTGTTGGCTTTATGGTATCTCGAATCCGGATTTTCCGGATAGTCTTAATTATATTAATGGGCCTAATTCTTATCTAGATTTATCTTCTAGAAGTCTTAAATTAGTAAAAGTCTTATTTGAGTCAGTCTTCTATTTTGACTCAAACATCATTAGGCCACATCTATAAATACACCATTGATGTAAGGGTCTCAAGATATAGAAAATAGAGAGTGAGAGTTGGTAATATTAGAGTTTCGTCTCCGTCGTTGTAATCTTCTCTTTTCTCTTCCTCATCAATACAATATTCTCTGGATCGTCTTCCCACATATATCTCTTGTGTGCTATCTTTTCCTCTTTTCTGTTCTTCCTCTAGATTGTGAATTGTGGTGGACATCGATAT